>JAWWNI010001291.1:0-132500 GCA_034642065.1 Darevskia nairensis | reverse complement strand
CCCTAACCCTAACCCTAACCCTAACCCTAACCCTAACCCTAACCCTGATATTCTGGCTAAGGATAAAAAAAACCCTAACCCTAACCCTAACCCTAACCCTAACCCTAACCCTAACCCTAACCCTAACCCTGATATTCTGGCTAAGGATAAAAAAAACTATTGTTTCCACAGCGAAACCTTCCAGTGGAGAATTTTGAACAGTTTGGCACCATTTTTGAGAGACTTGGATAATGTCAGAGTTTGGGTGAAATTGTGAAATTTTCAAAAAACGTTTTTCCGCAGGTAAAGTTGCCGAGGCCTAATTTTCTACCCTCGGATAAAAACGCTTCTGTTTCCAACGGCAAACCTCTCAGGGTAGAATTTGCAACAATTTGTCAACATTTTTGAGATAATTGGACAACGTAAGATTTTTGGTGAAATTGTGAAGTTTAATAAAAGAACTTTTTCCGCGAGTGTAGTCGCCAAGACCTGATTTTCTAGCATAGGAAAAAACACGTTTGTTTCCACCACCTAACCCTAACCCTAACCCTAACCCTAACCCTAACCCTAACCCTAACCCTAACCCTAACCCTAACCCTAACCCTAACCCTAACCCTAACCCTAACCCTAACCCTGATATTCTGGCTAAGGATAAAAAAAACTATTGTTTCCACAGCGAAACCTTTCAGGGGAGAATTTGAACAGTTTGGCACCATTTTTGAGAGACTTGGATAATGTCAGAGTTTGGGTGAAATTGTGAAATTTTCAAAAAACGTTTTTCCGCAGGTAAAGTTGCCGAGGCCTAATTTTAGGTCTTGAAGTCGCTGAGGCCCCATTTCCTAGCGGAGTGTAGCAAGTGTAGTCGCCAAGGCCTGATTTTCTAGCATAGGTAAAAAAAATTTTTTGTTTCCACCACCTAACCCTAACCCTAACCCTAACCCTAACCCTAACCCTAACCCTAACCCTAACCCTAACCCTAACCCTAACCCTAACCCTAACCCTAACCCTAACCCTAACCCTAACCCTAACCCTAACCCTAACCCTAACCCTAACCCTAACCCTAACCCTAACCCTAACCGTAATCCTGATATTCTGGCCAAGGATAAAAACACTATTGTTTCCACAGCAAAATCTTTCAGGGGAGAAATTTCAACAGTTTGGCACTATTTTTGAGAGAATTCGATAACGTCAGAGTTTGGGTGAATTTGTGAAATTTTCAAAAAAACATTTTTCTGCTCTTGAAGTCGCCGAGGCCACATTTCCTAGCGGAGGATTAAAAATGCTTCAGTTTCCACCGCCAAACCAATCAGGGAAGAATTTGCATCAATTTGGCACCACTTTTGAGAGAATTGGATAACGTCAGATTTTTTGTCAAATTGTGAAATTTTAAAAAAATGTTTTTCTGCTCTTGAAGTCGCTGAGGTCCCATTTCCTAGCGGAGTGTAGCAAGTGTAGTCGCCAAGGCCTGATTTTCTAGCATAGGTAAAAAAAATTTTTTGTTTCCACCACCTAACCCTAACCCTAACCCTAACCCTAACCCTAACCCTAACCCTAACCCTAACCCTAACCCTAACCCTAACCCTAACCCTAACCCTAACCCTAACCCTAACCCTAACCCTGATATTCTGGCTAAGGATAAAAACACTATTGTTTCCACAGCAAAATCTTTCAGGGGAGAAATTTCAACAGTTTGGCACTATTTTTGAGAGAATTCGATAACGTCAGAGTTTGGGTGAATTTGTGAAATTTTCAAAAAAACATTTTTCTGCTCTTGAAGTCGCCGAGGCCACATTTCTTAGCGGAGGATTAAAAATGCTTCAGTTTCCACCGCCAAACCAATCAGGGAAGAATTTGCATCAATTTGGCACCACTTTTGAGAGAATTGGATAACGTCAGATTTTTTGTCAAATTGTGAAATTTTAAAAAAATGTTTTTCTGCTCTTGAAGTCGCTGAGGTCCCATTTCCTAGTGGAGTGTAGCAAGTGTAGTCGCCAAGGCCTGATTTTCCAGCATAGGTAAAAAAAAAATTTTGTTTCCACCACCTAACCCTAACCCTAACCCTAACCCTAACCCTAACCCTAACCCTAACCCTAACCCTAACCCTAACCCTAACCCTAACCCTAACCCTAACCCTAACCCTGATATTCTGGCTAAGGATAAAAACACTATTGTTTCCACAGCAAAATCTTTCAGGGGAGAAATTTCAACAGTTTGGCACTATTTTTGAGAGAATTCGATAATGTCAGAGTTTGGGTGAATTTGTGAAATTTTCAAAAAAACATTTTTCTGCTCTTGAAGTCGCCGAGGCCACATTTCCTAGCGGAGGATTAAAAATGCTTCAGTTTCCAACGCCAAACCAATCAGGGAAGAATTTGCATCAATTTGGCACCACTTTTGAGAGAATTGGATAACGTCAGATTTTTTGTTAAATTGTGAAATTTTAAAAAAATGTTTTTCTGCTCTTGAAGTCGCTGAAGCCCCATTTCCTAGCGGAGTGTAGCAAGTGTAGTCGCCAAGGCCTGATTTTCTAGCATAGGTAAAAAAAAATTTTTGTTTCCACCACCTAACCCTAACCCTAACCCTAACCCTAACCCTAACCCTAACCCTAACCCTAACCCTAACCCTAACCCTAACCCTAACCCTAACCCTAACCCTGATATTCTGGCTAAGGATAAAAAAAACTATTGTTTACGCAGCGAAACCTTTCAGGGGAGAATTTTGAACAGTTTGGCACAATTTTTGAGAGACTTGGATAATGTCAGAGTTTGGGTGAAATTGTGAAATTTTCAAAAAACGTTTTCCCACTGGTAAAGTTGCCGAGGCCTAATTTTCTACCCTAGGATAAAAACGCTTCTGTTTCCAACGGCAAACCTCTCAGGGTAGAATTTGCAACAATTTGTCACCATTTTTGAGGGAATTGGACAACGTAAGATTTTTGGTGAAATTGTGAAGTTTAAAAAAAGAACTTTTTCCGCGAGTGTAGTCGCCAAGGCCTGATTTTCTAGCATAGGAAAAAACAATTTTGTTTCCACCAGCTAACCCTAACCCTAACCCTAACCCTAACCCTAACCCTAACCCTAACCCTAACCCTAACCCTAACCCTAACCCTAACCCTAACCCTAACCCTAACCCTAACCCTGATATTCTGGCCAAGGATAAAAACACTATTGTTTCCACAGCAAAATCTTTCAGGGGAGAAATTTCAACAGTTTGGCACTATTTTTAGAGAATTCGATAACGTCAGAGTTTGGGTGAATTTGTGAAATTTTCAAAAAAACATTTTTCTGCTCTTGAAGTCACCGAGGCCACATTTCCTAGCGGAGGATTAAAAATGCTTCAGTTTCCACCGCCAAACCAATCAGGGAAGAATTTGCATCAATTTGGCACCACTTTTGAGAGAATTGGATAACGTCAGATTTTTTTGTCAAATTGCGAAATTTTAAAAAAATGTTTTTCTTCTCTTGAAGTCGCTGAGGTCCCATTTCCTAGCGGAGTGTAGCAAGTGTAGTCGCCAAGGCCTGATTTTCTAGCATAGGTAAAAAAAATTTTTTGTTTCCACCACCTAACCCTAACCCTAACCCTAACCCTAACCCTAACCCTAACCCTAACCCTAACCCTGATATTCTGGCCAAGGATAAAAACACTATTGTTTCCACAGCAAAATCTTTCAGGGGAGAAATTTCAACAGTTTGGCACTATGTTTGAGAGAATTCGATAACGTCAGAGTTTGGGTGAATTTGTGAAATTTTCAAAAAAACATTTTTCTGCTCTTGAAGTCACCGAGGCCACATTTCCTAGCGGAGGATTAAAAATGCTTCAGTTTCCACCGCCAAACCAATCAGGGAAGAATGTGCATCAATTTGGCACCACTTTTGAGAGAATTGGATAACGTCAGATTTTTTGTCAAATTGTGAAATTTTCAAAAAATGTTTTTCTGCTCTTGAAGTCGCTGAGGTCCCATTTCCAAGCGGAGTGTAGCAAGTGTAGTCGCCAAGGCCTGATTTTCTAGCATAGGTAAAAAAAAAATTTTGTTTCCACCACCTAACCCTAACCCTAACCCTAACCCTAACCCTAACCCTAACCCTAACCCTAACCCTAACCCTAACCCTAACCCTAACCCTAACCCTAACCCTAACCCTAACCCTAACCCTAACCCTGATATTCTGGCTAAGGATAAAAAAAACCCTAACCCTAACCCTAACCCTAACCCTAACCCTAACCCTAACCCTAACCCTAACCCTAACCCTAACCCTAACCCTAACCCTAACCCTAACCCTAACCCTAACCCTAACCCTAACCCTAACCCTGATATTCTGGCTAAGGATAAAAAAAACTATTGTTTCCACAGCGAAACCTTTCAGGGGAGAATTTTGAACAGTTTGGCACCATTTTTGAGAGACTTGGATAATGTCAGAGTTTGGGTGAAATTGTGAAATTTTCAAAAAACGTTTTTCCGCAGGTAAAGTTGCCGAGGCCTAATTTTCTACCCTAGGATAAAAACGCTTCTGTTTCCAACGGCAAACCTCTCAGGGTAGAATTTGCAACAATTTGTCAACATTTTTGAGAGAATTGGACAACGTAAGATTTTTGGCGAAATTGTGAAGTTTAATAAAAGAACTTTTTCCGCGAGTGTAGTCGCCAAGACCTGATTTTCTAGCATAGGAAAAAATACGTTTGTTTCCACCACCTAACCCTAACCCTAACCCTAACCCTAACCCTAACCCTAACCCTAACCCTAACCCTAATCCTAACCCTAACCCTAACCCTAACCCTAACCCTAACCCTAACCCTAACCCTAACCGTAATCCTGATATTCTGGCCAAGGATAAAAACACTATTGTTTCCACAGCAAAATCTTTCAGGGGAGAAATTTCAACAGTTTGGCACTATTTTTGAGAGAATTCGATAACGTCAGAGTTTGGGTGAATTTGTGAAATTTTCAAAAAAACATTTTTCTGCTCTTGAAGTCGGCGAGGCCACATTTCCTAGCGGAGGATTAAAAATGCTTCTGTTTCCAACGCCAAACCTCTCAGGGAAGAATTTGCATCAATTTGGCACCACTTTTGAGAGAATTGGATAACGTCAGATTTTTTGTCAAATTGTGAAATTTTAAAAAAATGTTTTTCTGCTCTTGAAGTCGCTGAGGCCCCATATCCTAGCGAAGTGTAGCAAGTGTAGTCGCCAAGGCCTGAGTTTCTAGCATAGGTAAAAAAAAAATTTTGTTTCCACCACCTAACCCTAACCCTAACCCTAACCCTAACCCTAACCCTAACCCTAACCCTAACCCTAACCCTAACCCTAACCCTAACCCTAACCCTAACCCTAACCCTAACCCTAACCCTAACCCTAACCCTGATATTCTGGCTAAGGATAAAAAAAAACCTATTGTTTCCACAGTGAAACCTTTCAGGGGAGAATTTTGAACAGTTTGGCACTATTTTTGAGAGAATTCGATAATGTCAGAGTTTGGGTGAATTTGTGAAATTTTCAAAAAAACATTTTTCTGCTCTTGAAGTCGCCGAGGCCACATTTCCTAGCGGAGGATTAAAAATGCTTCAGTTTCCAACGCCAAACCAATCAGGGAAGAATTTGCATCAATTTGGCACCACTTTTGAGAGAATTGGATAACGTCAGATTTTTTGTTAAATTGTGAAATTTTAAAAAAATGTTTTTCTGCTCTTGAAGTCGCTGAAGCCCCATTTCCTAGCGGAGTGTAGCAAGTGTAGTCGCCAAGGCCTGATTTTCTAGCATAGGTAAAAAAAAATTTTTGTTTCCACCACCTAACCCTAACCCTAACCCTAACCCTAACCCTAACCCTAACCCTAACCCTAACCCTAACCCTAACCCTAACCCTAACCCTAACCCTAACCCTGATATTCTGGCTAAGGATAAAAAAAACTATTGTTTACGCAGCGAAACCTTTCAGGGGAGAATTTTGAACAGTTTGGCACAATTTTTGAGAGACTTGGATAATGTCAGAGTTTGGGTGAAATTGTGAAATTTTCAAAAAACGTTTTCCCACTGGTAAAGTTGCCGAGGCCTAATTTTCTACCCTAGGATAAAAACGCTTCTGTTTCCAACGGCAAACCTCTCAGGGTAGAATTTGCAACAATTTGTCACCATTTTTGAGGGAATTGGACAACGTAAGATTTTTGGTGAAATTGTGAAGTTTAAAAAAAGAACTTTTTCCGCGAGTGTAGTCGCCAAGGCCTGATTTTCTAGCATAGGAAAAAACAATTTTGTTTCCACCAGCTAACCCTAACCCTAACCCTAACCCTAACCCTAACCCTAACCCTAACCCTAACCCTAACCCTAACCCTAACCCTAACCCTAACCCTAACCCTAACCCTAACCCTGATATTCTGGCCAAGGATAAAAACACTATTGTTTCCACAGCAAAATCTTTCAGGGGAGAAATTTCAACAGTTTGGCACTATTTTTAGAGAATTCGATAACGTCAGAGTTTGGGTGAATTTGTGAAATTTTCAAAAAAACATTTTTCTGCTCTTGAAGTCACCGAGGCCACATTTCCTAGCGGAGGATTAAAAATGCTTCAGTTTCCACCGCCAAACCAATCAGGGAAGAATTTGCATCAATTTGGCACCACTTTTGAGAGAATTGGATAACGTCAGATTTTTTTGTCAAATTGCGAAATTTTAAAAAAATGTTTTTCTTCTCTTGAAGTCGCTGAGGTCCCATTTCCTAGCGGAGTGTAGCAAGTGTAGTCGCCAAGGCCTGATTTTCTAGCATAGGTAAAAAAAATTTTTTGTTTCCACCACCTAACCCTAACCCTAACCCTAACCCTAACCCTAACCCTAACCCTAACCCTAACCCTAACCCTGATATTCTGGCCAAGGATAAAAACACTATTGTTTCCACAGCAAAATCTTTCAGGGGAGAAATTTCAACAGTTTGGCACTATGTTTGAGAGAATTCGATAACGTCAGAGTTTGGGTGAATTTGTGAAATTTTCAAAAAAACATTTTTCTGCTCTTGAAGTCACCGAGGCCACATTTCCTAGCGGAGGATTAAAAATGCTTCAGTTTCCACCGCCAAACCAATCAGGGAAGAATGTGCATCAATTTGGCACCACTTTTGAGAGAATTGGATAACGTCAGATTTTTTGTCAAATTGTGAAATTTTCAAAAAATGTTTTTCTGCTCTTGAAGTCGCTGAGGTCCCATTTCCAAGCGGAGTGTAGCAAGTGTAGTCGCCAAGGCCTGATTTTCTAGCATAGGTAAAAAAAAAATTTTGTTTCCACCACCTAACCCTAACCCTAACCCTAACCCTAACCCTAACCCTAACCCTAACCCTAACCCTAACCCTAACCCTAACCCTAACCCTAACCCTAACCCTAACCCTAACCCTAACCCTAACCCTAACCCTGATATTCTGGCTAAGGATAAAAAAAACCCTAACCCTAACCCTAACCCTAACCCTAACCCTAACCCTAACCCTAACCCTAACCCTAACCCTAACCCTAACCCTAACCCTAACCCTAACCCTAACCCTAACCCTAACCCTAACCCTGATATTCTGGCTAAGGATAAAAAAAACTATTGTTTCCACAGCGAAACCTTTCAGGGGAGAATTTTGAACAGTTTGGCACCATTTTTGAGAGACTTGGATAATGTCAGAGTTTGGGTGAAATTGTGAAATTTTCAAAAAACGTTTTTCCGCAGGTAAAGTTGCCGAGGCCTAATTTTCTACCCTAGGATAAAAACGCTTCTGTTTCCAACGGCAAACCTCTCAGGGTAGAATTTGCAACAATTTGTCAACATTTTTGAGAGAATTGGACAACGTAAGATTTTTGGCGAAATTGTGAAGTTTAATAAAAGAACTTTTTCCGCGAGTGTAGTCGCCAAGACCTGATTTTCTAGCATAGGAAAAAATACGTTTGTTTCCACCACCTAACCCTAACCCTAACCCTAACCCTAACCCTAACCCTAACCCTAACCCTAACCCTAATCCTAACCCTAACCCTAACCCTAAACCTAACCCTAACCCTAACCCTAACCCTAACCGTAATCCTGATATTCTGGCCAAGGATAAAAACACTATTGTTTCCACAGCAAAATCTTTCAGGGGAGAAATTTCAACAGTTTGGCACTATTTTTGAGAGAATTCGATAACGTCAGAGTTTGGGTGAATTTGTGAAATTTTCAAAAAAACATTTTTCTGCTCTTGAAGTCGGCGAGGCCACATTTCCTAGCGGAGGATTAAAAATGCTTCTGTTTCCAACGCCAAACCTCTCAGGGAAGAATTTGCATCAATTTGGCACCACTTTTGAGAGAATTGGATAACGTCAGATTTTTTGTCAAATTGTGAAATTTTAAAAAAATGTTTTTCTGCTCTTGAAGTCGCTGAGGCCCCATATCCTAGCGAAGTGTAGCAAGTGTAGTCGCCAAGGCCTGAGTTTCTAGCATAGGTAAAAAAAAAATTTTGTTTCCACCACCTAACCCTAACCCTAACCCTAACCCTAACCCTAACCCTAACCCTAACCCTAACCCTAACCCTAACCCTAACCCTAACCCTAACCCTAACCCTAACCCTAACCCTAACCCTAACCCTGATATTCTGGCTAAGGATAAAAAAAAACCTATTGTTTCCACAGTGAAACCTTTCAGGGGAGAATTTTGAACAGTTTGGCACCATTTTTGAGAGACTTGGATAATGTCAGAGTTTGGGTGAAATTGTGAAATTTTCAAGAAACGTTTTCCCGCAGGTAAAGTTGCCGAGGCCTAATTTTCTACCCTAGGATAAAAACGCTTCTGTTTCCAACGGCAAACCTCTCAGGGTAGAATTTGCAACAATTTGTCACCATTTTTGAGAGAATTGGACAACGTTAGATTTTTGGTGAAATTGTGAAGTTTAATAAAAGAACTTTTTCCGCGAGTGTAGTCGCCAAGACCTGATTTTCTAGCATAGGAAAAAACACGTTTGTTTCCACCACCTAACCCTAACCCTAACCCTAACCCTAACCCTAACCCTAACCCTAACCCTAACCCTAACCCTAACCCTAACCCTAACCCTAACCCTAACGCTAACCCTAACCCTAACCCTAACCCTAACCCTGATATTCTGGCCAAGGATAAAAACACTATTGTTTCCACAGCAAAATCTTTCAGGGGAGAAATTTCAACAGTTTGGCACTATTTTTGAGAGAATTCGATAACGTCAGAGTTTGGGTGAATTTGTGAAATTCTCAAAAAAACATTTTTCTACTCTTGAAGTCGCAGAGGCCACATTTCCTAGCGGAGGATTAAAAATGCTTCAGTTTCCAACGCCAAACCAATCAGGGAAGAATTTGCATCAATTTGGCACCACTTTTGAGAGAATTGGATAACGTCAGATTTTTTGTCAAATTGTGAAATTTTAAAAAAATGTTTTTCTGCTCTTGAAGTCGCTGAGGCCTCATTTCCTAGCAGAGTGCAGCAAGTGTAGTCGCCAAGGCCTGATTTTCTAGCATAGGTAAAAAAAAATTTTTGTTTCCACCACTTAACCCTAACCCTAACCCTAACCCTAACCCTAACCCTGATATTCTGGCTAAGGATAAAAAAAACTATTGTTTCCACAGCGAAACCTTTCAGGGGAGAATGTTGAACAGTTTGGCACCATTTTTGAGAGACTTGGATAATGTCAGAGTTTGGGTGAAATTGTGAAATTTTCAAAAAACGTTTTTCCGCAGGTAAAGTTGCCGAGGCCTAATTTTCTACCCTAGGATAAAAGCGCTTCTGTTTCCAACGGCAAACCTCTCAGGGTAGAATTTGCAACAATTTGTCACCATTTTTGAGAGAATTGGACAACGTAAGATTTTTGGTGAAATTGTGAAGTTTAATAAAAGAACTTTTTCCGCAAGTGTAGTCGCCAAGACCTGATTTTCTAGCATAGGAAAAAACACATTTGTTTCCACCACCTAACCCTAACCCTAACCCTAACCCTAACCCTAACCCTAACCCTAACCCTAACCCTAACCCTAACCCTAACCGTAATCCTGATATTCTGGCCAAGGATAAAAACACTATTGTTTCCACAGTAAAATCTTTCAGGGGAGAAATTTCAACAGTTTGGCACTATTTTTCAGAGAATTGGATAACGTCAGAGTTTGGGTGAATTTGTGAAATTTTTAAAAAAAACATTTTTCTGCTCTTGAAGTCGTCGAGGCCACATTTCCTAGCAGAGGATTAAAAATGCTTCAGATTCCAACGCCAAACCTCTCAGGGAAAAATTTGCATCAATTTGGTACCACTTTTGAGAGAATTGGATAACGTCAGATTTTTTGTCAAATTGTGAAATTTAAAAAAAATGTTTTTCTGCTCTTGAAGTCGCTGAGGCCACATTTCCTAGCGGAGTGTAGCAAGTGTAGTCGCCAAGGCCTGATTTTCTAGCATAGGAAAAAACACTTTTGTTTCCACCACCTAACCCTAACCCTAACCCTAACCCTAACCCTAACCCTAACCCTAACCCTAACCCTAACCCTAACCCTAACCCTAACCCTAACCCTAACCCTGATATTCTGGCTAAGGATGAAAAAAACTATTGTTTCCACAGCGAAACCTTTCAGGGGAGAATTTTGAACAGTTTGGCACCATTTTTGAGAGACTTGGATGATGTCAGAGTTTGGGTGAAATTGTGAAATTTTCAAAAAACATTTTCCTGCAGGTAAAGTTGCCGAGGCCTAATTTTCGACCCTTGGATAAAAACGCTTCTGTTTCCAACGGCAAACCTCTCAGGGTACAATTTGAAACAATTTGTCACCATTTTTGAGAGAATTGGACAACGTAAGGTTTTTGGTGAAATTCTGAAGTTTAATAAAAGAAAATTTTCCGCGAGTGTAGTCGCCAAGGCCTGATTTTCTAGCATAGGAAAAAACACTTTTGTTTCCACGACTTAACCCTAACCCTAACCCTAACCCTAACCCTAACCCTAACCCTAACCCTAACCCTAACCCTAACCCTAACCCTAACCCTAACCCTAAACCAAAACCTAACCCTAAACATAACCCTGATATTCTGGGTAAGGATAAAAAAACCTATTGTTTCCACAGCGAAATCTTTCAGGGGAGAATTTTGAGCAGTTTGGCACCATTTATGAGAGACTTGAATAATGTCAGAGTTTGGGTGAATTTGTGAAATTTTCAAAAAACGATTTCTGCTCTTGAATCACCGAGGCCACATTTCGTAGTGGAGGATTAAAAATGCTTCAGTTTCCAACGCCAAACCTCTCAGGGAAGAATTTGCAACAATTTGGCACCACTTTTGAGAGAAATGGATAACGTCAGATTTTTTGTCAAATTGTGAAATTTTCAAAAAATGTTTTTCTGCTCTTGAAGTCGCTGAGGCCACATTTCCTAGCGGAGGATTAAAAACGCTTCAGTCTCCAACGCCAAACCTCCAGGGGAGATTTTGCAACAATTTGGCACAATTTTTGAGTTAATTTGATAACGTCAGATATTTGGTCCAATTGTGAAATTTTCAAAAAATGTTTTTCTGCTCTTGAAGTCGCCGAGGCCACATTTCCAAGCGGAGGATTAAAAATGCTTCAGTTTCCAACGCCAAACCTCACAGGGAAGAATTTGCAACAATTTGGCACCACTTTTGAGAGAATTGGGTAACGTCAGATTTTTTGTCAAATTGTGAAATTTTCAAAAAATGTTTTTCTGCTCTTGAAGTCGCTGAGGCCACATTTCCTAGCGGAGGATTAAAAACGCTTCAGTTTCCGACACCAAACCTCTCAGGATGGTATTTCCAACAATTTGCCACCATTTTTGAGAGAATTGGATAAAGTAAGATTTTTGGTGAAATTTTGAAGTTTAAAAAAAGAACATTTTCCGCAAGTGTAGTCGCCAAGGCGTGATTTTCTAGCATAGGAAAAAACACTTTTGTTACCATCACCTAACCCTAACCCTAACCCTAACCCTAACCCTAACCCTAACCCTAACCCTAACCCTAACCCTAACCCTAACCCTGATATTCTGGCCAAGGATAAAAACACTATTGTTTCCACAGCGAAATTTTTCAGGGGAGAATTTTGAGCAGTTTGGCACCATTTTTGAGAGACTTGAATAATGTCAGAGTTTGGGTGAATTTGTGAAATTTTCGAAATAAGTTTTTCTGCTCTTGAAGTCGCCGAGGCCACATTTCGTAGCAGAGGATTAAAAATGCTTCAGTTTCCAACGCTAAACCTCTCAGGGAAGAATTTGCAACAATTTGGCACCACTTTTGAGAGAATTGATTAACGTCAGATTTTTTGTCAAATTGTGAAATTTTCAAAAAATGTTTTTCTGCTCTTTAAGTCGCTGAAGCCACATTTCCTAGCGGAGGATTAAAAATGCTTCTGTTTCCAACGGCAAACCTCTCAGGGTAGAATTTGCAACAATTTGTCACCATTTTTGAGAGAATTGGACAACGTTAGATTTTTGGTGAAATTGTGAAGTTTAATAAATGAACTTTTTCCGCAAGTGTAGTCGCCAAGACCTGATTTTCTAGCATAGGAAAGAAAACTTTTGTTTCCAGCACCTAACCCTAACCCTAACCCTAACCCTAACCCTAACCCTAACCCTAACCCTAACCCTAACCCTAACCCTAACCCTAACCCTAACCCTAACCCTAACCCTAACCCTAACCCTAACCCTGATATTCTGGCCAAGGATAAAAACACTATTGTTTCCACAGCAAAATCTTTCAGGGGAGAAATTTCAATACTTTGGCAATATTTTAGAGAGAATTGGATAACCTCAGAGTTTGGGTGAATTTGTGAGATTTTTAAAAAACATTTTTCTGCTCTTGAAGTCGCTGAGGCCACATTTCCTAGCGGAGGATTAAAAATGCTTCAGTTTCCAACGCTAAACCTCTCAGGGAAGAATTTGCATCAATTTGGCACCACTTTTGAGAGAATTGGATAACGTCAGATTTTTTGTCAAATTGTGAAATTTTAAAAAAAATGTTTTTCTGCTCTTGAATTCGCTGAGGCCACATTTCCTAGCGGAGTGTAGCAATTGTAGTCACCAAGGCCTGATTTTCTAGCATAGGAAAAAATACGTTTGTTTCCACCACCTAACCCTAACCCTAACCCTAACCCGGATATTCTGGCTAAGGATAAAAAAAACTATTGTTTCCACAGGGAAACATTTCAGGGGAGAATTTTGAACAGTTTGGCACCATTTTTGAGAGACTTGGATAATGTCAGAGTTTGGGTGAAATTGTGAAATTTTCAAAAAACGTTTTCCCTCAGGTAAAGTTGCCGAGGCCTAATTTTCTACCCTAGGATAACAAACGCTTCTGTTTCCAACGGCAAACCTCTCAGGGTAGAATTTGCAACAATGTGTCACGATTTTTGAAAGAATTGCACAACGTAAGATTTTTGGTGAAATTGTGAAGTTTAAAAAAAGAACTTTTTACGCGAGTGTAGTCGCCAAGGCCTGATTTTCTAGCATAGGAAAAAACACTTTTGTTTCCACCACCTAACCCTAACCCTAACCCTAACCCTAACCCTAACCCTAACCCTAACCCTAAAATTAAAACTAAAACTAAAACTAAAACTAAAACTAAAACTAAAACTAACCCTAAACCTAACCCTGATATTCTGGCTAAGGATTAAAAAAACTATTGTTTCCACAGCGAAACCTTTCAGGGAGGAATTTTGAACAGTTTGGCACCATTTTTGAGAGAATTGGACAAAGTAAGTTTTTTGGTGAAATTGTGTAGTTTAAAAAAAGAACATTTTCCGCGAGTGTAGTCGCCAAGGCCTGATTTTCTAGCATAGGAAAAAACACATTTGTTTCCACCACCTAACCCTAACCCTAACCCTAACCCTAACCCTAACCCTAACCCTAACCCTAACCCTAACCCTAACCCTAACCCTAACCCTAACCCTAACCCTAACCCTAACCCTAAACCTAAACCTAAACCTAAACCTAAACCTAACCCTCATTTTCTGGCTAAGGATAAAAAAACCCTATTGTTTCCACAGCAAAATCTTTCAGGGGAGAATTTTGAGCAGTTTGGCACCATTTTTGAGAGACTTGAATAATGTCAGAGTTTGGGTGAACATGTGAAATTTTCGAAAAATGTTTTTCTGCTCTTGAAGTCGCCGAGGCCACATTTCCTAGCGGAGGATTAAAAAGGCTTCAGTTTCCAACGCCAAGCCTCTCAGGGAAGAATTTGCAACAATTTGGCACCACTTTGGAGAGAATTGGATAACGTCTGATTTTTTGTCAAATTGTGAAATTTTCAAAAAATATTTTTCTGCTCTTGAAGTCGCTGAGGCCACATTTCTTAGTGGAGGATTAAAAACGCTTCAGTTTCCAACGCCAAACCTCCAGGG
Organism: Darevskia nairensis; assembly: GCA_034642065.1. Lineage (NCBI taxonomy): Eukaryota > Metazoa > Chordata > Lepidosauria > Squamata > Lacertidae > Darevskia > Darevskia nairensis. The sequence continues at coordinate 118,196 of JAWWNI010001291.1, read as the reverse complement.
GAGATTTTACAACAATTTGGCACCATTTTTGAGTTAATTGGATAACGTCAGATTTTTGGTCCAATTGTGAAATTTAAAAAAAATGTTTTTCTGCTCTTGAAGTCGCTGAGGCCACATTTCCTAGCGGAGTGTAGCAAGTGTAGTCGCCAAGGCCTGATTTTCTAGCATAGGAAAAAACACTTTTGTTTCCACCACCTAACCCTAACCCTAACCCTAACCCTAACCCTAACCCTAACCCTAACCCTAACCCTAACCCTAACCCTAACCCTAACCCTAACCCTAACCCTAACCCTAACCCTAACCCTAACCCTAACCCTGATATTCTGGCTAAGGATGAAAAAAACTATTGTTTCCACAGCGAAACCTTTCAGGGGAGAATTTTGAACAGTTTGGCACCATTTTTGAGAGACTTGGATGATGTCAGAGTTTGGGTGAAATTGTGAAATTTTCAAAAAACATTTTCCTGCAGGTAAAGTTGCCGAGGCCTAATTTTCTACCCTAGGATAAAAACGCTTCTGTTTCCAACGGCAAACCTCTCAGGGTAGAATTTGCAACAATTTGTCACCATTTTTGAGAGAATTGGACAACGTAAGGTTTTTGGTGAAATTCTGAAGTTTAATAAAAGAAAATTTTCCGCGAGTGTAGTCGCCAAGGCCTGATTTTCTAGTATAGGAAAAAACACTTTTGTTTCCACGACTAAACCCTAATCCTAACCCTAACCCTAACCCTAACCCTAACCCTAACCCTAACCCTAACCCTAACCCTAACCCTAACCCTAACCCTAACCCTAACCCTAACCCTAACCCTAAACCAAAACCTAACCCTAAACATAACCCTGATATTCTGGGTAAGGATAAAAAAACCTATTGTTTCCACAGCGAAATTTTTCAGGGGAGAATTTTGAGCAGTTTGGCACCATTTTTGAGAGACTTGAATAATGTCAGAGTTTGGGTGAATTTGTGAAATTTTCGAAAAACGATTTCTGCTCTTGAAGTCACCGAGGCCACATTTCGTAGTGGAGGATTAAAAATGCTTCAGTTTCCAACGCCAAACCTCTCAGGGAAGAATTTGCAACAATTTGGCACCACTTTTGAGAGAAATGGATAACGTCAGATTTTTTGTGAAATTGTGAAATTTTCAAAAAATGTTTTTCTGCTCTTGAAGTCGCTGAGGCCACATTTCCTAGCGGAGGATTAAAAACGCTTCAGTCTCCAACGCCAAACCTCCAGGGGAGATTTTGCAACAATTTGGCACAATTTTTGAGTTAATTTGATAACGTCAGATATTTGGTCCAATTGTGAAATTTTCAAAAAATGTTTTTCTGCTCTTGAAGTCGCCGAGGCCACATTTCCAAGCGGAGGATTAAAAATGCTTCAGTTTCCAACACCAAACCTCACAGGGAAGAATTTGCAACAATTTGGCACCACTTTTGAGAGAATTGGATAACGTCAGATTTTTTGTCAAATTGTGAAATTATCAAAAAATGTTTTTCTGCTCTTGAAGTCGCTGAGGCCACATTTCCTAGCGGAGGATTAAAAACGCTTCAGTTTCCGACACCACACCTCTCAGGATGGTATTTCCAACAATTTGCCACCATTTTTGAGAGAATTGGATAAAGTAAGATTTTTGGTGAAATTGTGAAGTTTAAAAAAAGAACATTTTCCGCAAGTGTAGTCGCCAAGGCGTGATTTTCTAGCATAGGAAAAAACACTTTTGTTACCATCACCTAACCCTAACCCTAACCCTAACCCTAACCCTAACCCTAACCCTAACCCTAACCCTAACCCTAACCCTAACCCTAACCCTAACCCTAACCCTGATATTCTGGCCAAGGATAAAAACACTATTGTTTCCACAGCGAAATCTTTCAGGGGAGAATTTTGAGCAGTTTGGCACCATTTTTGAGAGACTTGAATAATGTCAGAGTTTGGGTGAATTTGTGAAATTTTCGAAATAAGTTTTTCTGCTCTTGAAGTCGCCGAGGCCACATTTCGTAGCAGAGGATTAAAAATGCTTCAATTTCCAACGCTAAACCTCTCAGGGAAGAATTTGCAACAATTTGGCACCACTTTTGAGAGAATTGATTAACGTCAGATTTTTTGTCAAATTGTGAAATTTTCAAAAAATGTTTTTCTGCTCTTTAAGTCGCTGAGGCCACATTTCCTAGCGGAGGACTAAAAACGCTTCTGTTTCCAACGGCAAACCTCTCAGGGTAGAATTTGCAACAATTTGTCACCATTTTTGAGAGAATTGGACAACGTTAGATCTTTGGTGAAATTGTGAAGTTTAATAAATGAACTTTTTCCGCAAGTGTAGTCGCCAAGACCTGATTTTCTAGCATAGGAAAGAACACTTTTGTTTCCATCACCTAACCCTAACCCTAACCCTAACCCTAACCCTAACCCTAACCCTAACCCTAACCCTAACCCTAACCCTAACCCTAACCCTAAACCTAACCCTAACCCTAAACCTAAACCTAAACCTAAACCTAACCCTCATTTTCTGGCTAAGGATAAAAAACCCCTATTGTTTCCACAGCAAAATCTTTCAGGGGAGAATTTTGAGCAGTTTGGCACCATTTTTGAGAGACTTGAATAATGTCAGAGTTTGGGTGAACATGTGAAATTTTCGAAAAACGTTTTTCTGCTCTTGAAGTCGCCGAGGCCACATTTCCTAGCGGAGGATTAAAAATGCTTCAGTTTCCAACGCCAAGCCTCCCAGGGAAGAATTTGCAACAATTTGGCACCACTTTTGAGAGAATTGGATAACGTCATATTTTTGGTCAAATTGTGAAATTTTCAAAAAATGTTTTTCTGCTCTTGAAGTCGCTTAGGCCACATTTCCTAGCGGAGGATTAAAAACGCTTAAGTTTCCAACGCCAAACCTCCAGGGGAGATTTTGCAACAATTTGACACCATTTTTGAGTTAATTGGATAACGTCAGATTTTTGGTCCAATTGTGAAATTTTCAAAAAATGTTTTTCTGCTCGTATTTTCGCCAAAGCCTGATTTTCTCGCCTAAGATAAAAACACTTCTGTTTCCAACGCCAAACCTCTCAGGGGAGAATTTGCAACAATTTGTCACCATTTTTGAGAGAATTGGATAACGTAAGATTTTTCGTGAAATTGTGAAATTTAAAAAAACTTTTTCCGCAAGTGTAGTCGCCAAGGCCTGATTTTCTAGCATAGGAAAAAACACTTTTGTTTCCACCACCTAACCCTAACCCTAACCCTAACCCTAACCCTAACCCTAACCCTAACCCTAACCCTAACCCTAACCCTAACCCTAACCCTAACCCTAACCCTAACCCTAACCCTGATATTCTGGCTAAGGATAAAAAAAACTATTGTTTCCACAGCGAAACCTTTCAGGGGAGAATTTTGAACAGTTTGGCACCATTTCTGAGAGACGTGGATAATGTCAGAGTTTGGGTGAAATTGTGATATTTTCAAAAAACGTTTTCCCGCAGGTAAAGTTGCCGAGGCCTAATTTTCTACCCTAGGATAAAAACGCTTCTGTTTCCAACGGCAAACCTCTCAGGGTAGAATTTGCAACAATTTGTCACCATTTTTGAGAGAATTGGATAACGTAAGATTTTTCGTGAAATTGTGAAATTGTGAAACTATTGTTTCCACAGCGAAATCTTTCAGGGGAGAATTTTGAGCAGTTTGGCACCATTTTTGAGAGACTTGAATAATGTCAGAGTTTGGGTGAATTTGTGAAATTTTCAAAAAAAGTTTTTCTGCTCTAGAAGTCGCCGAGGCCACATTTCGTAGCAGAGGATTAAAAATGCTTCAGTTTCCAATGCCAAACCTCTCAGGGAAGAATTTGCAACAATTTGGCACCACTTTTGAGAGAATTGGATAACGTCATATTTTTTGTCAAATTGTGAAATTTTCAAAAAATGTTTTTCTGCTCTTGAAGTCGCTGAGGCCACATTTCCTAGCGGAGGATTAAAAACGCTTAAGTTTCCAACGCCAAACCTCCAGGGGAGATTTTGCAACAATTTGGCACCATTTTTGAGTTAATTGGATAACGTCAGATTTTTGGTCCAATTGTGAAATTTTCAAAAAATGTTTTTCTGCTCGTATTGTCGCCAAAGCCTGATTTTCTCGCCTAAGATAAAAACACTTCTGTTTCCAACGCCAAACCTCTCAGGGGAGAATTTGCAACAATTTGTCACCATTTTTGAGAGAATTGGATAACGTAAGATTTTTCGTGAAATTGTGAAATTTAAAAAAACTTTTTCCGCAAGTGTAGTCGCCAAGGCCTGATTTTCTAGCATAGGAAAAAACACTTTTGTTTCCACTACCTAACCCTAACCCTAACCCTAACCCTAACCCTAATCCTAACCCTAACCCTAACCCTAACCCTAACCCTAACCCTAACCCTAACCCTAACCCTAACCCTAACCCTAACCCTAACCCTGATATTCTGGCTAAGGATAAAAAAAACTATTGTTTCCACAGCGAAACCTTTCAGGGGAGAATTTTGAACAGTTTGGCACCACTTCTGAGAGACGTGGATAATGTCAGAGTTTGGGTGAAATTGTGATATTTTCAAAAAACGTTTTCCCGCAGGTAAAGTTGCCGAGGCCTAATTTTCTACCCTAGGATAAAAACGCTTCTGTTTCCAACGGCAAACCTCTCAGGGTAGAATTTGCAACAATTTGTCACCATTTTTGAGAGAATTGGATAACGTAAGATTTTTCGTGAAATTGTGAAATTGTGAAACTATTGTTTCCACAGCGAAATCTTTCAGGGGAGAATTTTGAGCAGTTTGGCACCATTTTTGAGAGACTTGAATAATGTCAGAGTTTGGGTGAATTTGTGAAATTTTCGAAAAACGTTTTTCTGCTCTTGAAGTCGCCGAGGCCACATTTCATAGCAGAGGATTAAAATTGCTTCAGTTTCCAACGCCAAACCTCTCAGGGAAGAATTTGCAACAATTTGGCACCACTTTTGAGAGAATTGGATAACGTCATATTTTTTGTCAAATTGTGAAATTTTCAAAAAATGTTTTTCTGCTCTTGAAGTCGCTGAGGCCACATTTCCTAGCGGAGGATTAAAAACGCTTAAGTTTCCAACGCCAAACCTCCAGGGGAGATTTTGCAACAATTTGGCACCATTTTTGAGTTAATTGGATAACGTCAGATTTTTGGTCCAATTGTGAAATTTTCAAAAAATGTTTTTCTGCTCGTATTGTCGCCAAAGCCTGATTTTCTCGCCTAAGATAAAAACACTTCTGTTTCCAACGCCAAACCTCTCAGGGGAGAATTTGCAACAATTTGTCACCATTTTTGAGAGAATTGGATAACGTAAGATTTTTCGTGAAATTGTGAAATTTAAAAAAACTTTTTCCGCAAGTGTAGTCGCCAAGGCCTGATTTTCTAGCATAGGAAAAAACACTTTTGTTTCCACCACCTAACCCTAACCCTAACCCTAACCCTAACCCTAACCCTAACCCTAACCCTAACCCTAACCCTAACCCTAACCCTAACCCTAACCCTAACCCTAACCCTAACCCTAACCCTAACGCTAACGCTAACGCTAACCCTAACCCTAACCCTAACCCTAACCCTAACCCTAACCCTAACCCTAACACTAACCCGGATATTCTGGCCAAGGATAAAAACACTATTGTTTCCACAGCAAAATCTTTCAGGGGAGAAATTTCAACAGTTTGGCACTATTTTTGAGAGAATTGGATAACGTCAGAGTTTGGGTGAATTTGTGAAATTTTCAAAAAAACATTTTTCTGCACTTGAAGTCGCCGAGGCCACATTTCCTAGCGGAGGATTAAAAATGCTTCTGTTTCCAATGCCAAACCTCTCAGGGAAGAATTTGCATCAATTTGGCACCACTTTTGAGAGTATTGGATAACGTCAGATTTCTTGTCAAATTGTGAAATTTTAAAAAAATGTTTCTCTGCTCTTAAAGTCGCTGAGGCCCCATTTCCTATCGGAGTGTAGCAAGTGTAGTCGCCAAGGCCTGATTTTCTAGCATAGGTAAAAAAACACTTTTGTTTCCACCCCCTAACCCTAACCCTAACCCTAACCCTAACCCTAACCCTAACCCTAACCCTAACCCTAACCCTAACCCTAACCCTAACCCTAACCCTGATATTCTGGCTAAGGATAAAAAAACTATGGTTTCCACAGCGAAACGTTTCAGGGGAGAATTTTGAACAGTTTGGCACCATTTTTGAGAGACTTGGATAATGTCAGAGTTTGGGTGAAATTGTGAAATTTTCAAAAAACGATTTCCCGCAGGTAAAGTTGCCGAGGGCTAATTTTCTACCCTAGGATAAAAAACGCTTCTGTTTCCAATGGCTAACCTCTCAAGGTAGAATTTGCAACAATGTGTCACGATTTTTGAGAGAATTGAACAACGTAAGATTTTTGGTGAAATTGTGAAGTTTAAAAAAAGAACTTTTTCCGCGAGTGTAGTCGCCAAGGCCTGATTTTCTAGCATAGGAAAAAACAATTTTGTTTCCACCAGCTAACCCTAACCCTAACCCTAACCCTAACCCTAACCCTAACCCTAACCCTAACCCTAACCCTAACCCTAACCCTAACCCTAACCCTAACCCTAACCCTAACCCTAAACCCAAACCTAAACCTAAACCTAAACCTAACCCTGATATTCTGGCTAAGGATAAAAAAAACTATTGTTTCCACAGCGAAACCTTTCAGGGGAGAATTTTGAACAGTTTGGCAGCATTTCTTAGAGACGTGGATAATGTCAGAGTTTGGGTGAAATTGTGATATTTGCAGAAAACATTTTTCCGCAGGTAAAGTTGCCGAGGCCTAATTTTCTACCCTAGGATAAAAACGCTTCTGTTTCCAACGGCAAACCTCTCAGGGTAGAATTTGCAACAATTTGTCACCATTTTTGAGAGAATTGGACAACGTAAGATTTTTGGTGAAATTGTGAAGTTTAATAAAAGAACTTTTTCCGCAAGTGTAGTCGCCAAGACCTGATTTTCTAGCATAGGAAAAAACACGTTTGTTTCCACCACCTAACCCTAACCCTAACCCTAACCCTAACCCTAACCCTAACCCTAACCCTAACCCTAACCCTAACCCTAACCCTAACCCTAACCCTAACCCTAACCCTAACCCTAACCCTAACCCTGATATTCTGGCCAAGGATAAAAACACTATTGTTTCCACAGCAAAATCTTTCAGGGGAGAAATTTCAACAGTTTGGCACTATTTTTGAGAGAATTGGATAACGTCAGAGTTTGGGTGAATTTGTGAAATTTTTTAAAAAAACATTTTTCTGCTCTTGAAGTCGTCGAGGCCACATTTCCTAGCGGAGGATTAAAAATGCTTCAGTTTCCAACGCCAAACCTCTCAGGGAAGAATTTGCATCAATTTGGCACCACTTTTGAGAGAATTGGATAACGTCAGATTTTTTGTCAAATTGTGAAATTTTAAAAAAAATGTTTTTCTGCTCTTGAAGTCGCTGAGGCCCCATTTCCTAGCGGAGTGTAGCAAGTGTAGTCGCCAAGGCCTGATTTTCTAGCATAGGAAAAAACACTTTTGTTTCCACCACCTAACCCTAACCCTAACCCTAACCCTAACCCTAACCCTAACCCTAACCCTAACCCTAACCCTAACCCTAACCCTAACCCTAACCCTAACCCTAACCCTAACCCTAACCCTAACCCTAACCCTAACCCTAAACCCAAACCTAAACCTAAACCTAAACCTAACCCTGATATTCTGGCTAAGGATAAAAAAAAACTATTGTTTCCACAGCGAAACCTTTCAGGGGAGAATTTTGAACAGTTTGGCAGCATTTCTTAGAGACGTGGATAATGTCAGAGTTTGGGTGAAATTGTGATATTTGCAGAAAACATTTTTCCGCAGGTAAAGTTGCCGAGGCCTAATTTTCTACCCTAGGATAAAAACGCTTCTGTTTCCAACGGCAAACCTCTCAGGGTAGAATTTGCAACAATTTGTCACCATTTTTGAGAGAATTGGACAACGTAAGATTTTTGGTGACATTGTGAAGTTTAATAAAAGAACTTTTTCCGCAAGTGTAGTCGCCAAGACCTGATTTTCTAGCATAGGAAAAAACACGTTTGTTTCCACCACCTAACCCTAACCCTAACCCTAACCCTAACCCTAACCCTAACCCTAACCCTAACCCTAACCCTAACCCTAACCCTAACCCTAACCCTAACCCTAACCCTAACCCTGATATTCTGGCCAAGGATAAAAACACTATTGTTTCCACAGCAAAATCTTTCAGGGGAGAAATTTCAACAGTTTGGCACTATTTTTGAGAGAATTGGATAACGTCAGAGTTTGGGTGAATTTGTGAAATTTTCAAAAAAACATTTTTCTGCACTTGAAGTCGCCGAGGCCACATTTCCTAGCGGAGGATTAAAAATGCTTCTGTTTCCAACGCCAAACCTCTCAGGGAAGAATTTGCATCAATTTGGCAGCACTTTTGAGAGAATTGGATAACGTCAGATTTTTTGTCAAATTGTGAAATTTTAAAAAAAATGTTTTTCTGCTCTTGAAGTCGCTGAGGCCCCATTTCCTAGCGGAGTGTAGCAAGTGTAGTCACCAAGGCCTGAGTTTCTAGCATAGGTACAAAAAATTTTTTGTTTCCACCACCTAACCCTAACCCTAACCCTAACCCTAACCCTAACCCTAACGATAACCCTAACCCTAACCCTAACCCTGATATTCTGGCTAAGGATAAAAAAAACTATTGTTTCCACAGCGAAACCTTTCAGGGGAGAATTTTGAACAGTTTGGCACCATTTTTGAGAGACTTGGATAATGTCAGAGTTTGGGTGAAATTGTGAAATTTTCAAAAAACGTTTTCCCGCAGGTAAAGTTGCCGAGGGCTAATTTCCTACCCTAGGATAAAAAACGCTTCTGTTTCCAATGGCAAACCTCTCAAGGTAGAATTTGCAAGAATGTGTCACGACTTTTGAGAGAATTGGACAACGTAAGATTTTTGGTGAAATTGTGAAGTTTAAAAAAAGAACTTTTTCCGCGGGTGTAGTCGCCAAGGCCTGATTTTCTAGCATAGGAAAAGACAATTTTGTTTCCACCAGCTAACCCTAACCCTAACCCTAACCCTAACCCTAACCCTAACCCTAACCCTAACCCTAACCCTAACCCTAACCCTAACCCTAAACCTAAACCTAAACCTAAACCTAAACCTAAACCTAAACCTAACCCTGATATTCTGGCTAAGGATAAAAAAAAACTATTGTTTCCACAGCGAAATTTTTCAGGGGAGAATTTTGAGCAGTTTGGCACCATTTTTGAGAGACTTGAATAATGTCAGAGTTTGGGTGAATTTGTGAAATTTTCGAAAAACGTTTTTCTGCTCTTGAAGTAGCCGAGGCCACATTTCGTAGCAGAGGATTAAAAATACTTCAGTTTCCAACGCCAAACCTCTCAGGGAAGAATTTGCAACAATTTGGCACCACTTTTGAGAGAATTGGATAACGTCATATTTTTTGTCAAATTGTGAAATTTTCAAAAAATGTTTTTCTGCTCTTGAAGTCGCTGAGGCCACATTTCCTAGCGGAGGATTAAAAACGCTTAAGTTTCCAACGCCAAACCTCCAGGGGAGATTTTGCAACAATTTGGCACCATTTTTGAGTTAATTGGATAACGTCAGATTTTTGGTCCAATTGTGAAATTTTCAAAAAATGTTTTTCTGCTCGTATTGTCGCCAAAGCCTGATTTTCTCGCCTAAGATAAAAACACTTCTGTTTCCAATGCCAAACCTCTCAGGGGAGAATTTGCAACAATTTGTCACCATTTTTGAGAGAATTGGATAACGTAAGATTTTTCGTGAAATTGTGAAATTTAAAAAAACTTTTTCCGCAAGTGTAGTCGCCAAGGCCTGATTTTCTAGCATAGGAAAAAACACTTATGTTTCCACCACCTAACCCTAACCCTAACCCTAACCCTAACCCTAACCCTAACCCTAACCCTAACCCTAACCCTAACCCTAACCCTAACCCTAACCCTAACCCTAACCCTAACCCTGATATTCTGGCTAAGGATAAAAAAAACTATTGTTTCCACAGCGAAACCTTTCAGGGGAGAATTTTGAACAGTTTGGCACCATTTCTGAGAGACGTGGATAATGTCAGAGTTTGGGTGAAATTGTGATATTTTCAAAAAACGTTTTACCGCAGGTAAAGTTGCCGAGGCCTAATTTTCTACCCTAGGATAAAAACGCTTCTGTTTCCAACGGCAAACCTCTCAGGGTAGAATTTGCAACAATTTGTCACCATTTTTGAGAGAATTGGACAACGTAAGATTTTTGGTGAAATTGTGAAGTTTAATAAAAGAACTTTTTCCGCAAGTGTAGTCGCCAAGACCTGATTTTCTAGCATAGGAAAAAACACGTTTGTTTCCACCACCTAACCCTAACCCTAACCCTAACCCTAACCCTAACCCTAACCCTAACCCTAACCCTAACCCTAACCCTAACCCTAACCCTAACCCTAACCCTAACCCTAACCCTGATATTCTGGCCAAGGATAAAAACACTATTGTTTCCACAGCAAAATCTTTCAGGGGAGAAATTTCAACAGTTTGGCACTATTTTTGAGAGAATTCGATAACGTCAGAGTTTGGGTGAATTTGTGAAATTTTCAAAAAAACATTTTTCTGCTCTTGAAGTCACCGAGGCCACATTTCCTAGCGGAGTGTAGCAAGTGTAGTCGCCAAGGCCTGATTTTCTAGCATAGGAAAAAACACTTTTGTTTCCACCACCTAACCCTAACCCTAACCCTAACCCTAACCCTAACCCTAACCCTAACCCTAACCCTAACCCTAACCCTAACCCTAACCCTAACCCTAACCCTAACCCTAACCCTAACCCTAACCCTAACCCTAACCCTAACCCTAAACCCAAACCTAAACCTAAACCTAAACCTAACCCTGATATTCTGGCTATGGATAAAAAAAACTATTGTTTCCACAGCGAAACCTTTCAGGGGAGAATTTTGAACAGTTTGGCAGCATTTCTTAGAGACGTGGATAATGTCAGAGTTTGGGTGAAATTGTGATATTTGCAGAAAACATTTTTCCGCAGGTAAAGTTGCCGAGGCCTAATTTTCTACCCTAGGATAAAAACGCTTCTGTTTCCAACGGCAAACCTCTCAGGGTAGAATTTGCAACAATTTGTCACCATTTTTGAGAGAATTGGACAACGTTAGATTTTTGGTGACATTGTGAAGTTTAATAAAAGAACTTTTTCCGCAAGTGTAGTCGCCAAGACCTGATTTTCTAGCATAGGAAAAAACACGTTTGTTTCCACCACCTAACCCTAACCCTAACCCTAACCCTAACCCTAACCCTAACCCTAACCCTAACCCTAACCCTAACCCTAACCCTAACCCTAACCCTAACCCTAACCCTAACCCTAACCCTAACCCTAACCCTGATATTCTGGCCAAGGATAAAAACACTATTGTTTCCACAGCAAAATCTTTCAGGGGAGAAATTTCAACAGTTTGGCACTATTTTTGAGAGAATTGGATAACGTCAGAGTTTGGGTAAATTTGTGAAATTTTTAAAAAAAACATTTTTCTGCTCTTGAAGTCGTCGAGGCCACATTTCCTAGCGGAGGATTAAAAATGCTTCAGTTTCCAACGCCAAACCTCTCAGGGAAGAATTTGCATCAATTTGGCACCACTTTTGAGAGAATTGGATAACGTCAGATTTTTTGTCAAATTGTGAAATTTTAAAAAAAATGTTTTTCTGCTCTTGAAGTCGCTGAGGCCCCATTTCCTAGCGGAGTGTAGCAAGTGTAGTCACCAAGGCCTGAGTTTCTAGCATAGGTACAAAAATTTTTTTGTTTCCACCACCTAACCCTAACCCTAACCCTAACCCTAACCCTAACGATAACCCTAACCCTAACCCTAACCCTGATATTCTGGCTAAGGATAAAAAAAACTATTGTTTCCACAGCGAAACCTTTCAGGGGAGAATTTTGAACAGTTTGGCACCATTTTTGAGAGACCTGGATAATGTCAGAGTTTGGGTGAAATTGTGAAATTTTCAAAAAACGTTTTCCCGCAGGTAAAGTTGCCGAGGGCTAATTTCCTACCCTAGGATAAAAAATGCTTCTGTTTCCAATGGCAAACCTCTCAAGGTAGAATTTGCAAGAATGTGTCACGACTTTTGAGAGAATTGGACAACGTAAGATTTTTGGTGAAATTGTGAAGTTTAAAAAAAGAACTTTTTCCGCGGGTGTAGTCGCCAAGGCCTGATTTTCTAGCATAGGAAAAAACAATTTTGTTTCCACCAGCTAACCCTAACCCTAACCCTAACCCTAACCCTAACCCTAACCCTAACCCTAACCCTAACCCTAACCCTAACCCTAACCCTAACCCTAAACCTAAACCTAAACCTAAACCTAAACCTAAACCTAACCCTGATATTCTGGCTAAGGATAAAAAAAAACTATTGTTTCCACAGCGAAATTTTTCAGGGGAGAATTTTGAGCAGTTTGGCACCATTTTTGAGAGACTTGAATAATGTCAGAGTTTGGGTGAATTTGTGAAATTTTCGAAAAACGTTTTTCTGCTCTTGAAGTAGCCGAGGCCACATTTCGTAGCAGAGGATTAAAAATGCTTCAGTTTCCAACGCCAAACCTCTCAGGGAAGAATTTGCAACAATTTGGCACCACTTTTGAGAGAATTGGATAACGTCATATTTTTTGTCAAATTGTGAAATTTTCAAAAAATGTTTTTCTGCTCTTGAAGTCGCTGAGGCCACATTTCCTAGCGGAGGATTAAAAACGCTTAAGTTTCCAACGCCAAACCTCCAGGGGAGATTTTGCAACAATTTGGCACCATTTTTGAGTTAATTGGATAACGTCAGATTTTTGGTCCAATTGTGAAATTTTCAAAAAATGTTTTTCTGCTCGTATTGTCGCCAAAGCCTGATTTTCTCGCCTAAGATAAAAACACTTCTGTTTCCAACGCCAAACCTCTCAGGGGAGAATTTGCAACAATTTGTCACCATTTTTGAGAGAATTGGATAACGTAAGATTTTTCGTGAAATTGTGAAATTTAAAAAAACTTTTTCCGCAAGTGTAGTCGCCAAGGCCTGATTTTCTAGCATAGGAAAAAACACTTATGTTTCCACCACCTAACCCTAACCCTAACCCTAACCCTAACCCTAACCCTAACCCTAACCCTAACCCTAACCCTAACCCTAACCCTAACCCTAACCCTAACCCTAACCCTAACCCTAACCCTAACCCTAACCCTGATATTCTGGCTAAGGATAAAAAAAACTATTGTTTCCACAGCGAAACCTTTCAGGGGAGAATTTTGAACAGTTTGGCACCATTTCTGAGAGACGTGGATAATGTCAGAGTTTGGGTGAAATTGTGATATTTTCAAAAAACGTTTTACCGCAGGTAAAGTTGCCGAGGCCTAATTTTCTACCCTAGGATAAAAACGCTTCTGTTTCCAACGGCAAACCTCTCAGGGTAGAATTTGCAACAATTTGTCACCATTTTTGAGAGAATTGGACAACGTAAGATTTTTGGTGAAATTGTGAAGTTTAATAAAAGAACTTTTTCCGCAAGTGTAGTCGCCAAGACCTGATTTTCTAGCATAGGAAAAAACACGTTTGTTTCCACCACCTAACCCTAACCCTAACCCTAACCCTAACCCTAACCCTAACCCTAACCCTAACCCTAACCCTAACCCTAACCCTAACCCTAACCCTAACCCTGATATTCTGGCCAAGGATAAAAACACTATTGTTTCCACAGCAAAATCTTTCAGGGGAGAAATTTCAACAGTTTGGCACTATTTTTGAGAGAATTCGATAACGTCAGAGTTTGGGTGAATTTGTGAAATTTTCAAAAAAACATTTTTCTGCTCTTGAAGTCACCGAGGCCACATTCCCTAGCGGAGTGTAGCAAGTGTAGTCGCCAAGGCCTGATTTTCTAGCATAGGAAAAAACACTTTTGTTTCCACCACCTAACCCTAACCCTAACCCTAACCCTAACCCTAACCCTAACCCTAACCCTAACCCTAACCCTAACCCTAACCCTAACCCTAAACCCAAACCTAAACCTAAACCTAAACCTAACCCTGATATTCTGGCTAAGGATAAAAAAAACTATTGTTTCCACAGCGAAACCTTTCAGGGGAGAATTTTGAACAGTTTGGCAGCATTTCTTAGAGACGTGGATAATGTCAGAGTTTGGGTGAAATTGTGATATTTGCAGAAAACATTTTTCCGCAGGTAAAGTTGCCGAGGCCTAATTTTCTACCCTAGGATAAAAACGCTTCTGTTTCCAACGGCAAACCTCTCAGGGTAGAATTTGCAACAATTTGTCACCATTTTTGAGAGAATTGGACAACGTTAGATTTTTGGTGACATTGTGAAGTTTAATAAAAGAAATTTTTCCGCGAGAGTAGTCGCCAAGGCCTGATTTTCTAGCATAGGAAAAAACACTTTTGGTTCCACCACTTAACCCTAACCCTAACCCTAACCCTAACCCTAACCCTAACCCTAACCCTAACCCTAGCCCTAACCCTAACCCTAACCCTAACCCTAACCCTAACCCGAACCCGAACCCTAAACCTAACCCTAACCCTAAACCTAACCCTGATATTCTGGCTAAGGATAAAAAAAACTATTGTTTCCACAGCGAAATTTTTCAGGGGAGAATTTTGAGCAGTTTGGCACCATTTTTGAGAGACTTGAATAATGTCAGAGTTTGGGTGAATTTGTGAAATTTTCGAAAAACGTTTTTCTGCTCTTGAAGTCGCCGAGGCCACATTTCGTAGCAGAGGATTAAAAATGCTTCAGTTTCCAATGCCAAACCTCTCAGGGAAGAATTTGCAACAATTTGGCACCACTTTTGAGAGAATTGGATAACGTCATATTTTTTGTCAAATTGTGAAATTTTCAAAAAATGTTTTTCTGCTCTTGAAGTCGCTGAGGCCACACTTTCTAGCGGAGGATTAAAAACGCTTAAGTTTCCAACGCCAAACCTCCAGGGGAGATTTTGCAACAATTTGGCACCATTTTTGAGTTAATTGGATAACGTCAGATTTTTGGTCCAATTGTGAAATTTTCAAAAAATGTTTTCCTGCTCGTAGTGTCGCCAAAGCCTGATTTTCTCGCCTAAGATAAAAACACTTCTGTTTCCAACGCCAAACCTCTCAGGGGAGAATTTGCAACAATTTGTCACCATTTTTGAGAGAATTGGATAACGTAAGATTTTTCGTGAAATTGTGAAATTTAAAAAAACTTTTTCCGCAAGTGTAGTCGCCAAGGCTTGATTTTCTAGCATAGGAAAAAACACTTTTGTTTCCACCACCTAACCCTAACCCTAACCCTAACCCTAACCCTAACCCTAACCCTAACCCTAACCCTAACCCTAACCCTAACCCTAACCCTAACCCTAACCCTAACCCTAACCCTAACCCTAACCCTAACCCTAACCCTGATATTCTGGCTAAGGATAAAAAAAAAAACTACTGTTTCCACAGCGAAACCTTTCAGGGGAGAATTTTGAACAGTTTGGCACCTTTTTTGAGAGACTTGGATAATGTCAGAGTTTGGGTGAAATTTTGAAATTTTCAAAAAACGTTTTCCCGCAGGTAAAGTTGCCGAGCCCTAGTTTTCTACCCTAGGATAAAAAGGCTTCTGTTTCCAATGGCAAACCTCTCAAGGTAGAATTTGCAACAATGTCTCACGATTTTTGAGAGAATTGGACAACGTAAGATTTTTGGTGAAATTGTGAAGTTTAAAAAAAGAACTTTTTCCGCGAGTGTAGTCGCCAAGACCTGATTTTCTAGCATAGGAAAAAACACTTTTGTTTCCAGCACCTAACCCTAACCCTAACCCTAACCCTAACCCTAACCCTAACCCTAACCCTAACCCTAACCCTAACCCTAACCCTAACCCTAACCCTAACCCAAACCCTAACCCTAACCCTAACCCTAACCCTAACCCTAACCCTAACCCTAACCCTGATATTCTGGCTAAGGATAAAAAAAACTATTGTTTCCACAGCGAAACCTTTCAGGGGAGAATTTTGAACAGTTTGGCACCATTTCTGAGAGACTTGGATAATGTCAGAGTTTGGGTGAAATTGTGAAATTTTCAAAAAACGTTTTCCCGCAGGTAAAGTTGCCGAGGCCTAATTTTCTACTCTAGGATAAAAACGCTTCTGTTTCCAACGGCAAACCTCTCAGGGTAAAATTTGCAACCCTAGGGTTAGGTTTGGCGACACTACGAGCAGAAAAACATTTTTTGAAAATTTCACAATTGGACCAAAAATCTGACTTTATCCAAATAACTCAAAAATGGTGACAAATTGTTGCAAAATCTTCCCTGAGAGGTTTGGCGTTGGAAACTGAAGCATTTTTAATCCTCCGCTAGGAAATGTGGCCTCGGCGACTTCAAGAGCAGAAAAACGTTTTTCGAAAATTTCACAAATTCACCCAAACTCTGACATTATTCAACTCTCTCAAAAATGGTGCCAAACTGCTCAAATTTCTCCCCTGAAAGATTTTGCTGTGGAAACAATAGTGTTTTTATCCTTAGCCAGAATATCAGGGTTAGGGTTAGGGTTAGGGTTAGGTTAGGGTTAGGGTTAGGGTTAGGGTTAGGGTTAGGGTTAGGGTTAGGGTTAGGGTTAGGGTTAGGGTTAGGGTTAGGGCTAGGGTTAGGGTTAGGGTTAGGGTTAGGGTTAGGGTTAAGGTTAGGGTTAGGTGGTGGGAACAAAAGTGTTTTTTCCTATGCTAGAAAATCAGGCCTTGGCGACTACACATGCGGAAAAAGTTTTTTTAAATTTCACAATTTCACGAAAAATCTTACGTTATCCAATTCTCTCAAAAATGGTGACAAATTGTTGCAAATTCTCCCCTGAGAGGTTTGGCGTTGGAAACAGAAGTGTTTTTATCTTAGGCGAGAAAATCAGGCTTTGGCGACACTACGAGCAGAAAAACATTTTTTGAAAATTTCACAATTGGACCAAAAATCTGACGTTATCTAAAAAACTCAAAAATGGTGCCAAATTGTTGCAAAATCTCCCCTGGAGGTTTGGCGTTGGAAACTGAAGCATTTTTAATCCTCCGCTAGGAAATGTGGCCTCAGCGACTTCAAGAGCAGAAAAACATTTTTTGAAAATTTCACAATTTGACAAAAAATCTGATGTTATCCATTTCTCTCAAAAGTGGTGCCAAATTGTTGCAAATTCTTCCCTGAGAGGATTGGCGTTGGAAACTGAAGCATTTTTAATCCTCTGCTACGAAATGTGGCCTCGGCGACTTCAAGAGCAGAAATCGTTTTTCGAAAATTTCACAAATTCACCCAAACTCTGACATTATTCAAGTCTCTCAAAAATGGTGCCAAACTGCTCAAAATTCTCCCCTGAAAGATTTCGCTGTGGAAACAATAGTTTTTTTTATCCTTAGCCAGAATATCAGGGTTAGGTTTAGGGTTAGGGTTAGGTTTAGGGTTCGGGTTCGGGTTCGGGTTAGGGTTAGGGTTAGGGTTAGGGTTAGGGCTAGGGTTAGGGTTAGGGTTAGGGTTAGGGTTAGGGTTAGGGTTAGGGTTAGGGTTAGGGTTAGGGTTAAGTGGTGGAACCAAAAGTGTTTTTTCCTATGCTAGAAAATCAGGCCTTGGCGACTACTCTCGCGGAAAAATTTATTTTTTTAAACTTCACAATTTCACCAAAAATCTTACGTTGTCCAATTCTCTCAAAAATGGTGACAAATTGTTGCAAATTCTACCCTGAGAGGTTTGCCGTTGGAAACAGAAGCGTTTTTATCCTAGGGTAGAAAAGTAGGCCTCGGCAACTTTACCTGCGGGAAAACGTTTTTTGAAAATTTCACAATTTCACCCAAACTCTGACATTATCCAAGTCTCTCAAAAATGGTGCCAAACTGTTCAAAATTCTCCCCTGAAAGGTTTCGCTGTGGAAACAATAGTTTTTTCATATCCTTAGCCAGAATATCAGGGTTAGGGTTAGGGTTAGGGTTAGGTTAGGGTTAGGGTTAGGGTTAGGGTTAGGGTTAGGGTTAGGGTTAGGGTTAGGGTTAGGGTTAGGGTTGGGGTTAGGGTTGGGGTTGGGGTTGGGGTTGGGGTTGGGGTTAGGGTTAGGGTTAGGGTTAAGGTTAGGTGGTGGAAACAAAAGTGTTTTTTCCTATGCTAGAAAATCAGGCCTTGGCGACTACACTTGCGGAAAAAGTTTTTTTAAATTTCACAATTTCACGAAAAATCTTACGTTATCCAATTCTCTCAAAAATGGTGACAAATTGTTGCAAATTCTCCCCTGAGAGGTTTGGCGTTGGAAACAGAAGTGGTTTTATCTTAGGCGAGAAAATCAGGCTTTGGCGACACTACGAGCAGAAAAACATTTTTTGAAAATTTCATAATTGAACCAAAAATCTGACGTTATCCATTTCTCTCAAAAGTGGTGCCAAATTGTTGCAAAATCTTCCCTGAGAGGTTTGGCGTTGGAAACTGAAGCATTTTTAATCCTCCGCTAGGAAATGTGGCCTCGGCGACTTCAAGAGCAGAGAAACGTTTTTCAAAAATTTCACAAATTCACCCAAACTCTGACATTATTCAAGTCTCTCAGAAATGGTACCAAACTGCTCAAAATTCTCCCCTGAAAGATTTCGCTTTGGAAACAATAGGTTTTTTTATCCTTAGCCAGAATATCAGGGTTAGGTTTAGGGTTAGGTTTAGGTTTAGGTTTAGGGTTAGGGTTAGGGTACAGGTGTCAAACACAAGGCCCTGGGGCCAAATGCGGCCTGCCAGACCTCGTCATGTGGCCCGTGTAGCCTCCGCCGGCCGCCAGCCTTGCTCCAACTCCTGGGCTGCAGGATGCCACCACCGCCTCCTCCTCCTCCTGCTTTTGCGGCCTCCCCTCCTTCCCTTCCCCACGTGCTTGTTTTTAAAGTTTATTTCACAGAGCCCACTAGGGGCGCTCCGCGTCCTTGCAGCCTCGCTCTCTGGCTCCCTCCCTCCCTCCCTCGCTGGAGCGAGCGAGCAACTTGCGGCGCTCTTCTTCGGCACGGCTGAACTTTTCCTCAACTCTTTTGCCGCCTCGGCTGAAGTTCACCAGCGATCCTTCCCCGCCCCCCTCCCTCTCTCTCTCGCCGCCACCCCGGCAGACAAACACACAAACAGCGCAGGGCACAGCCAAGCCAAGCCAGGGAGTACAGCCGGGACTTCTCCCCTCCCCCCCACGCTCCCCGTGTCGGAGGCGAGGAAGTGGGGAGAAAAGAGAAAGGAGAGAAACCCAACGTGGTGCCGCCGCCGCGCACCATCTCTCTCTCTTTCCAGCAAACCAGCCGCAAGGTGGATGGACGTTGGGCAGCTGAGGCTCTCGGGCGCCAGTTCTGCGCCGGGGGCGGGCCGGATCTGTGGGGTCAGTGGCTGACCCCCACCCTTCCCGCCCCTCCACCCAGAGCGGAGCCCTCTCCACCCCACCCCACGGACCCACATCTTTCCCGGACGCCTAGCAGGGTAGAGAAGGGAGTGCGCAACAGAAAGAGCGATTGCACCTACTTGCGGCCAGTTTCCTCGCTCTGCCTTTGGATCACATTGCTGCCAAATCCCACGGACGTTGCTTGGATGGTTGCTTGGGGTGGGGGGGGATATCTGGGGTCGGGGTGGGGGGTGGGGAGGGAAATTTGGAGCGATCTTTCACTTTTGGATTTAGGGATCTTGGGCAGAAGATCGCAGGAAAGAGGCTAAGGCGCGGGGTGGGGTGGTGGCGATCTCTCTTTTACTCACTTGGGAAAATCTAAGCTAGGGAGAGAAAACCAATTGACATAAGCGCCCATGCAGACTTTTCAGAGAGGGAGGGAGATGCCAGATGATGAGCTGATACGACCTGCGATTTATTAATTGTGGACGGCGATTCTTCTTTGTGCACCCTTGGCCGGTGCACTCCCCCCCAAACACACACACTTTTCTCATCAGCACAACCATTATTTCGCAGGGCGACCCTAGGAATGAGTAAAGCGGCGCTTATGTGCAGTGGCCCAACCCGGCTCCCCCATCGCTGCGAGGTGGCCTCAAGGGTGTGCTGCTGCTGCCTCCGCCGTCTGCATGGGGAGCTTCTCTTTTTTCGCAGGTGCAGCCATCGGGGATTTTGCAAAGAGGCAGGTCACCTAGCTTCCCCCCCCCACACACATGCTTTTCCTCTCCGCCAACCCAGAATCCTTGAGAAGGAGCTCTAGCAGGGGTGCCAAATTGAGTAAAATAGGAGGGGGCGGCGGCTCAGGTAAACCCCACCCTGCATAATCACAAGATGCGGCTCGCACACACCAACCATTGATTTTAATGGCAATGCCCATCTATTTTGCAGGGGCCCAGCCCCCTCAATATTTTGTATGTTTAAAAAAAAAATTACTGTCTTTTACCAAAAATCATTTTTCAATAAATTGTACAATAATTGTACATTTGAATATCTACTTGCCATTATTCTGACTATGTTTCTGCTTTCAGAGCTACTTATTACTTACATTATTACAAAAAACAGTAATAATTGAATGATAGTCCTACAGATACAACCGGCCCTTTGAGGGTGACCAAACAGCTGATGCGGCCCCCGATGAATTTGAGTTTGACACCCCTGGGTTAGGGTTAGGGTTAGGGTTAGGGTTAGGGTTAGGGTTAGGGTTAGGGTTAGGGTTAGGGTTAGGTGGTGGAAACAAAAGTGTTTTTTCCTATGCTAGAAAATCAGGCCTTGGCAACTACACTCGCGGAAAAATTTCTTTTTTAAACTTCACAATTTCACCAAAAATCTTACGTTGTCCAATTCTCTCAAAAATGGTGACAAATTGTTGCAAATTCTACCCTGAGAGGTTTGCCGTTGGAAACTAAAGAATTTTAATCCTCCGCTAGGAAATGAGGCCTCAGTGACTTCAAGAGCAGAAAATTTCACAAATTCACCCAAACTCTGACATTATCCAAGTCTCTCAAAAATGGTGCCAAACTGCTCAAAATTCTCCCCTGAAAGATTTCGCTGTGGAAACAATAGTTTTTTTTATCCTTAGCCAGAATATCAGGGTTAGGTTTAGGGTTAGGGTTAGGGTTAGGGTTAGGGTTAGGGTTAGGGTTAGGGTTAGGGTTAGGGTTAGGGTTAGGGTTAGGGTTAGGGTTAGGGTTAGGGTTAGGTGGTGGAAACAAAAGTGTTTTTTCCTATGCTAGAAAATCAGGCCTTGGCGACTACACTTGCTACACTCCGCTAGGAAATGTGGCCTTAGCGACTTCAAGAGCAGAAAAACATTTTTTTAAAATTTCACAATTTGACAAAAAATCTGACGTTATCCAATTCTCTCAAAAGTGGAGCCAAATTGATGAAAATTCTTCCCTGAGAGGTTTGGCGTTGGAAACAGAAGCATTTTTAATCCTCCGCTAGGAAATGTGGCCTCGGCGACTTCAAGAGCAGAAAAATGTTTTTTTGAAAATTTCACAAATTCACCCAAGCTCTGACGTTGTCCAATTCTCTCAAAAATAGTGCCAAACTGTTGAAATTTCTCCCCTGAAAGATTTTTCTGTGGAAACAATAGTGTTTTTATCCTTGGCCAGAATATCCGGGTTAGGGTTAGGGTTAGGGTTAGGGTTAGGGTTAGGGTTAGGGTTAGGGTTAGGGTTAGGGTTAGGGTTAGGGTTAGGTGGTGGAAACAAAAGTGTTTTTTCCTATGCTAGAAAATCAGGTCTTGGCGACTACACTTGCGTGGCTATGTCCCACCTTCCCCTTGAGTAAAGACACAGACACATTATTTGAATTTTAATGGGCGTGAAGGCCACAACTTTATTGGTTACGGATGTAGAGCGGTATTGGCTTAGGCATTGGACCCTAACAGACTATATCGGACCCCAACCCGTGTGTTGGAAGTCTGGGAAGGGTTAATCCCCAGGGGGTAGTCCCAATGATGTACATCGAATGGGACCCCCCCTGTGATCACCGTTGGGGCGTGCCTCGGGCCCGCACCTCCCTAGGCTTTGGACATGGCCACGCCCCCGGATTCCGTTTACCGGAATACCCTTCAAGATAGGGGCAGGTGATGGTGCTACCTCCCCTCCTCCGATCTATGACGTCTTCTCCCAATGCCTAACCGCCACACGAGCCCCCCCGAAGGGGGAGCTCGCCGCCAATACCCTCATATCCGCAACCACGACCTAATTCCCTGAGTAATATCCATCAACCAAGCATCATTTCCCGTCACTGAAAGATGCACACCATCGTCGCGGTAAAGGCAAGCCTCAGCTCGTGTTATGTTGGGGTGTCTGATGACCTGACCACTAAGCAGCGTAACTCTGCGTGCCACCGCAGCATCCAGCAGCCGCCTTGCTTTGTTCAAGGCCTTAGGGCAGTGTCCATCGCGCCCGCAAATGGCACCTCCTGCTTACAACGGAGGTGGAGTCTTGCGGAAAAAGTTCTTTTATTAAACTTCACAATTTCACCAAAAATCTTACGTTGTCCAATTCTCTCAAAAATGGTGACAAATTGTTGCAAATTCTACCCTGAGAGGTTTGCCGTTGGAAACAGAAGCGTTTTTATCCTAGGGTAGAAAATTAGGCCTCGGCAACTTTACCTGCGGGAAAACGTTTCTTGAAAATTTCACAATTTCACCCAAACTCTGACATTATCCAAGTCTCTCAAAAATGGTGCCAAACTGTTCAAAATTCTCCCCTGAAAGGTTTCGCTGTGGAAACAATAGTTTTTTTCATCCTTAGCCAGAATATCAGGGTTAGGGTTAGGGTTAGGGTTAGGGTTAGGGTTAGGGTTAGGTGGTGGTAACAAAAGTGTTTTTTTCCTATGCTAGAAAATCAGGCCTTGGCGACTACACTTGCGGAAAATGTTCTTTTTTTAAACTTCACAATTTCACCAAAAATCTTACTTTATCCAATTCTCTCAAAAATGGTGGCAAATTGTTTCAAATTCTATCCTGAGAGGTTTGGTGTTGGAAACTGAAGCGTTTTTAATCCTCCGCTAGGAAATGTGGCCTCAGCGACTTCAAGAGCAGAAAAACATTTTTTGAAAATTTCACAATTTGACAAAAAATCTGACGTTATCCAATTCTCTCAAAAGTGGTGCCAAATTGTTGCAAATTCTTCCCTGTGAGGTTTGGCGTTGGAAACTGAAGCATTTTTAATCCTTCACTACGAAATGTGGCCTCGGCGACTTCAAGAGCAGAAAAACGTTTTTCGAAAATTTCACAAATTCACCCAAATTCTGACGTTATTCAAGTCTCTCAAAAATGGTGCCAAACTGCTCAAAAATTTTCCCTGAATGATTTCGCTTTGGAAACAATAGTATTTTTTAATCCTTAGCCAGAATATCAGGTTTAGGGTTAGGGTTAGGGTTAGGGTTAGGGTTAGGGTTAGGGTTAGGGTTAGGGTTAGGGTTAGGGTTAGGGTTAGGGTTAGGGTTAGGCTTAGGCTTAGGGTTAGGGTTAGGGTTAGGGTTAGGGTTAGGGTTAGGGTTAGGGTTAGGTGGTGGGAACAAAAGTGTTTTTTCCTATGCTAGAAAATCAGGCCTTGGTGACTACACTTGCGGAAAAAGTTTTTTTAAATTTCACAATTTCACGAAAAATCTTACGTTATCCAATTCTCTAAAAATGGTGACAAATTGTTGCAAATTCTCCCCTGAGAGGTTTGGCGTTGGAAACAGAAGTGTTTTTATCTTAGATGAGAAAATCAGGCTTTGGCGACACTACGAGCAGAAAAACATTTTTTGAAAATTTCACAATTGGACCAAAAATCTGACGTTATCCAATTAACTCAAAAATGGTGCCAAATTGTTGCAAAATCTCCCCTGGAGGTTTGGCGTTGGAAACTGAAGCGTTTTTAATCCTCCACTAGGAAATGTGGCCTCAGCGACTTCAAGAGCAGAAAAACATTTTTTTTTAAATTTCACAATTTGACAAAAAATCTGACGTTATCCAATTCTCTCAAAAGTGGTGCCAAATTGATGCAAATTCTTCCCTGAGAGGTTTGGCGTTGGAAACTGAAGGATTTTTAATCCTCCGCTAGGAAATGTGGCCTCGGCGACTTCAAGAGCAGAAAAATGTTTTTTCGAAAATTTCACAAATTCACCCAAACTCTGACATTATTCAAGTCTCTCAAAAATGGTGCCAAACTGCTCAAAATTCTCCCCTGAAAGATTTCGATGTGGAAACAATAGTTTTTTTAATCCTTAGCCAGAATATCAGGGTTAGGTTTAGGGTTAGGTTTAGGTTTAGGGTTAGGGTTAGGGTTAGGGTTAGGGTTAGGGTTAGGGTTAGGGTTAGGGTTAGGGTTAGGGTTAGGGCACAGGTGTCAAACACAAGGCCCTGGGGCCAAATGCGGCCCGCCAGACCTCGTCATGTGGCCCATGTAGCCTCCGCCGGCCGCCAGCCTTGCTCCAACTCCTGGGCTGCAGGTTGCCACCACCGCCTCCTCCTCCTCCTGCTTTTGCGGCCTCCCCTCCTTCCCTTCCCCACGCGCTTGTTTTTAAAGTTTATTTCACAGAGCCCACTAGGGGCGCTCCGCGTCCTTGCAGCCTCGCTCTCTGGCTCCCTCCCTCCCTCCCTCGCTGGAGCGAGCGAGCAACTTGCGGCGCTCTTCTTCGGCGCGACTGAACCTTTCCTCAACTCTTTTGCCCCCTCGGCTGAAGTTCACCAGCGATCCTTCCCCGCCCCCCTCCCTCTCTCTCTCGCCGCCATCCCGGCAGACAAACACACAAACAGCGCAGGGCACAGCCAAGCCAAGCCAGGGAGTACAGCCGGGACTTCTCCCCTCCCCCCCACGCTCCCCGTGTCGGAGGCGAGGAAGTGGGGAGAAAAGAGAAAGGAGAGAAACCCAACGTGGTGCCGCCGCCGCGCACCATCTCTCTTTCCAGCAAACCAGCCGCGAGGTGGATGGACGTTGGGCAGCTGAGGCTCTTGGGCGCCAGTTCTGCGCTGGGGGCGGGCCGGATCTGTGGGGCCAGTGGCTGACCCCCACCCTTCCCGCCCCTCCACCCAGAGCGGAGCCCTCTCCATCCCACCCCACGGACCCACATCTTTCCCGGACGCCTAGCAGGGCAGAGAAGGGAGCGCGCAACAGAGAGAGCGATTGCACCTACTTGCGGCCAGTTTCCTCGCTCTGCCTTTGGATCACATTGCTGCCAAATCCCACGGACGTTGCTTGGATGGTTGCTTGGGGTGGGGGGGATATCTGGGGTCGGGGTGGGGGGTGGGGAGGGAAATTTGGAGCTATCTTTCACTTTTGGATTTAGGGATCTTGGGCAGAAGATCGCAGGAAAGAGGCTAAGGCGCGGGGTGGGGTGGTGGAGATCTCTCTTTTACTCACTTGGGAAAATCTAAGCTAGGGAGAGAAAACCAATTGACATAAGCGCCCATGCAGACTTTTAAGAGAGGGAGGGAGATGCCAGATGATGAGCTGATACGACCTGCGATTTATTAATTGTGGACGGCGATTCTTCTTTGTGCACCCTTGGCCGGTGCACTCCCCCCCAAACACACACACTTTTCTCATCAGCACAACCATTATTTCGCAGGGTGACCCTAGGAATGAGTAAAGCGGCGCTTATGTGCAGTGGACCAACCCGGCTCCCCCATCGCTGCGAGGTGGCCTCAAGGGTGTGCTGCTGCTGCCTCCGCCGTCTGCATGGGGAGCTTCTCTTTCTTCGCAGGTGCAGCCATCGGGGATTTTGCAAAGAGGCAGGTCACCTAGCTTTCCCATACACACACACACACACACACACACACACACACACACATGCTTTTCCTCTCCGCCAACCCAGAATCCTTGAGAAGGAGCTCTAGCAGGGGTGCCAAATTGAGTAAAATAGGAGGGGGCGGCAGCTCAGGTAAACCCCACCCTGCATAATCACAAGATGCGGCTCGCACACACCAACCATTGATTTTAATGGCAATGCCCATCCATTTTGCAGGGGCCCAGCCCCCTCATTATTTTGTATGTTTTTTAAAAAAATTACTGTCTGTTACCAAAAATCATTTTTCAATAAATTGTACAATAATTGTACATTTGAATATCTACTTGCCATTATTCTGACTATGTTTCTGCTTTCAGAGCTAGTTATTACTTACATTATTACAAAAAACAGTAATAATTGAATGCAGTGACAATAATTTATAATAATAAAGAGTGGACACATAGTCCTACACTAGACCATTCATAAAACTTACTCCAACCTCCATTTTTTCAAAGTTTCCTTTCATAAAACTCCAAGAGATGTTGTCGAAGGCCTTCTCCGCGTCGATAAACATCAAAACCGCTTTAGTGTTCGTTTTAGTTTCTAACCTTTCTAGGATATCCACAATATTCCTAATATTTCCATTTATATGTCGTCCCAGCAGAAACCCTGCTTGGTCACTGTGGATAACCTCCATCAAAACACTCTTAAGTCTGGTGGCCATTATATTTGCAAATATTTTGTAATCCACATTGAGTAAGGAGATTGGTCTATAATTCTTCATCTGAGTTTTATCAGAGTCTGGTTTTGGTATCAGAGTAATATACGCCTCCTTCCAAGACTCGGGTGCCTTACTTCCCCTCAGAATGTCATTGCAAACTTCCATCAAAGCTTGTATCATCCACTCTTTTAGAGTCTTGTAATACTTTGCTGTTAGTCCATCCGGCCCTGGGGCCTTGTCTAGTTTCATATGGTCGATTGATGATTCTAGTTCCAACCTTGTGATCGGGTGGTTGAGTGGGCCTTTTTTATCTTCCTGGATTTTATGCAAGCCGTTCTTATTTAGAAATTGCTGTATTGTAGCCGTGTCTTGATTATTCTTTTTGTACAACTCTTTATAGTATTTCTGAAAGTTTTTTCTGATCTCCGCTGGGTTCTCAATGTTCTTTCCTTCTACAACAATATTCGTGATGGTATTTTGTTTTTGCCTCCTTTTCAACTGCCAGGCCAATAGCTTCCCACATTTATTTGCTGACTCAAATGTTTTTTGCCTTAGCATCTTAATTTTCCATTCAATTTCCTGATTGATCAGTTGTGAATATTCCACTTGCAAAAATTTAATTTCTTTTTGTATTTGTAAATTTTTCGGGTTTACCCTCAATTTCCTTTCTTTTTCCTTAAGTTGTAGTAAAATATTGTCCTTCTTTATATTTTGAAGCTTCTTCCTTATGGCCTTTTGTTGTATCAAGAATCCCTAACCCTACAACTTGTTCAAGAATGTCCTAGCTGACAGGGGCATCTTGCCCACAGAGGCAAGTGGTGCGGGGCAACAGGGCGCCAAGTTTGCACTGAGTTCTGGAGGGTGCCTGGGAAGAGGAAGAGGCTAGGCATGCCGCCCTCGTCTGCCACACTGAAGCAGCGCTGCGCCCGGAGCCTCCGCCTCTTCCCCACCGGAGGAGCTACCCTCCAGCTGCTGCCCGCCTCCTCCAGCCCCGCAAAGCTGCCGGCATTGCTGTAAAAAGGTCAGCAACTATGGGAAATGGGTTTGTGTGTGCTGCCAGAGGGATCTTTGAACCACAGTGCCAGATATGCTTAAGACGGCCCTGCTAGCCAATCAGAAGTATCTGCTAACCATTATCCTTTGTACTGTTTGTTTCCTTGAAGCTCACCTATATATTTTAATATGGAACCTGAAACTTGACTCCTAAGCTGGTTTTAGAAATATGGGGAAATATCCAGTGTTTCTCTGCAATGCAACTCTCTGGATAAACCAACTGAGCTTTACAAATAAGTTGCTGTTTGGTAAATTCAAAACACAATCCTTTACCCAGTAAGAACAAGAGTTTCTCTCTGCATGTGTGGAACAGAGAATGAATGGTTGCGTGTTGTGTATGAGTTATGTATGAGAGAGAATATACTGTTGGTATGGCGACCCCTGAAAGTTATCCTCAAGGTCCCTGCCTTCCCACACTGGGAAGCAGCAGGAGATGTGATGACAGGTGTGGCAAGACTGAATGATGGAAGAAGTCTGGCAGGAACCTGAAGCAAACATCACCCCCAAGCAAGCAGTTGCTACATCTGCTCTTGTCCACCCTTGTCATTTTTGTGAACAAATTGACTTTTAAAGGGCACTTCTTTCCTCCATGCCCTCAGACCAAACCTTCCTTGGACAATGGACATGCAACTGCCCAACAAATACAGTGTATGAACTTGATGACCCAACAGCAGCATGGCCAACCCACCAATTCCCACAGCCATAGCAACACATTTCCCACCTTCTGCAATCGCTGGAACTGCTGCAGGTCATAGCCATGGTTGCCTGGCTAAAGGGCTCATCAGGGAATGGTATTTGCGACCAACAGCTCATGAGTACTGGTGAACAGCCTCTCAGCACTGCACTGTGCTCTTTCGCCTTGCTTTAGAGACTTGGAGCCAGATCTTTAATCCAACCAAGGGGTGGGTAGGGCCAGCCCACCCACAAGGCAAAGCAACCACCTCAGGTGGCAGGATCCATAGCGGCAGCACATCCAGGCTCATAGAAGCCAACTCCTAGGGGGTCAATGTCCCTTTGGGCCTCCCAATAAAATATTTGAGGGGACCGCACCACATGTTGATGGGCATTGCCATTCAAATGGTGGGGGGTACCATGTCATGAGATCAATTATATGGGGCAGAGCTTACCTCTGTCTGGGCTCCAAGGAATTGCTCACTGCTGCTGCTGCAGTGACAGTGACAGAGCGCTGCAGCACGCTCATTGGAGACTGGATCTGCTGTCCCTTGGTAGCCCCCCCCCCATGCTGCCTCTACAGCAGCCTCTTGGTGAATAGAACTCACTGCTGGTCTCCTCCCTCCCTTATTCCTGGAGCAGCACCATTTGTGGTTTGCCACAAGGGCCAAAATGTCATGGGCTGGCCTAAGCAAATGCTCCAGAAGAAGGATTTTCCTCAGGTCTGCAGCAGGGGAGGCACTCTATGCCTCCACCACTGTGAAGATGAAAAGGGAAGAATAACTGCCCACGTATGTCCCACTGAGCAAGATAACAAATTATTATCTCCCCCCCCCCCCTTGATACAAGGAGCTTGGAGGGACTTTGATGGTTCTCCTCCTGCCTATTTTATCTTCACAACAACCCCAAGAGGTAGGTGAGGCTGAGAGACAGTGATACCTTGCACTCAAGACAGTAGTGTGGCACAGCAGCTACTGGTATGCCTGCCTCCTACATCCCATTCTGGCTAGGCAAAAGCACCCAAGGAGGGAATGACGTAGGGCTGGTGTGGGATGTGGCCAGGGGAGGTAGAGGGCCAGAAAGTGAGGCTGGATAACCCCACCTCATCCCCAGGCCTCAGTTTTCCCACCTCTGGCCAAAATGATAGAGGCAGTCTAAATATAACTGTACTTTAATAATGTCATGCAAGTTGTTTCAGGGATTCTTATGGATCAATAGATGGGATAGAAGTACGGTATACAAAAAGAAAAGAAAAGCAAAAAATCCCCCTGAAATAGCTACCCTGTGCCTGCCCCATAACCACTTCTGATGATTTAATGTTTCTCTGGAGGCTCACATGAAATTTGTGAACATATTTAACTACCTATCAGGAAGAAGTAGCCTATCTGAGAGACTGCATTCTCTCATACAAACCTGCCTGGACTTGGAGATCTTTTGGGGAGGCCCTTCTCTTGGTCCCATCACCTTATTGGGGGCAGCTCCCAGACTTTGGAACTTCCTCTCTAGAGAAGCTTGACCGGCTTCCTCATTGTTTTTCTTCAACGGGCAGCTGAGGACTTTCTTGTCCCAAAGGGCTTTTGGGAAGTGACCGCCCTGCAGTTTTTATTGTAATGATTTTATGTGCTGTTTTATGTGTATGTATTTTAATTCTACTAATGTTGTGTTTCAGTTACTGCGTTTCTTTCTGTATGTTGTCAGCTGCTTCGATTTTAGTTGTAAGCAGCCTTGAGTCCCCTTATGATGATAACAGTCCTCCCTCATATCCACTCTTCCTCCTTAGTCACAGGGGTTGTTCCATCTACTTCGGGTCACTATGTACGACGACGGCTCCATTCGGGAAGCGCTCACCTTCAGTCGGAAAGTGGTACAGCCCACCCAGACGCAGCCCTTCTCCTCTTGGAAAACGACAACGAAGCAAGGGAAGGGAAGGGAAGGGAAGGGAAGGGAAGGGAAGGGAAGGGAAGGAAAGGAAAGGAAAGGAAAGGAAAGAAGAAAGGCCCTTTCGGCGACACGAAGGGGCGGGAAGCCCGAGGGAAGAGGAAGCAGGGGAGCAACGAGCGCGGGGGGAGGCTGTCGCGGAGGCGCTCGCTGGCTGCCTGCCTGCCTGCCAGCCGGCCGGCCGAGCGCCCTTGTGCAGCCCCTCCCTTCGCCGCTCTCCGGCTGGGCGTGGAGCTACGCGCTGCGGAGGGAGGTGAGGCGGAGGGAGGGAGCGAGGGAGGAGGGCTTTGATGGATTGAACTGCAGTTGCGGGTCTGGAGGCTGGCAAGGAGCCGCTGAGAGAGCGCGCGGTCGGGGTTTCCTCCCGGGCGCCTCGTCGTGGAAGCGAAGCGGGGAAGGAGGCCGCTTCCCTCAGGAAGGTGGGCAGAACCGAGGAGGAAGAGGAGGGCACCGCCGCCGTCGCTGCTTCCCGCCTGAAAAATGAATGAATGGGCCAGGAGGCGCAGCTGAGACGCCGCCGGAGCCGCCGATCCAGCGGGGCCCCGAGTCTCTCCGCCTTCCTCACGAGTGGAAGGTCTCACCAGCGAGCCGCCTTTGTTCGGCGTTCGGCAGGGCTGCGGAATCAAGATCGCCGCCGGCAACCGCCGCTCGGAGCCGGGCGCGTGGTGAGAAGGCGCCGCTGAGCGCCGGAGGGAGGCCAGGCTCGCCTCCCGCAAGATCCTCGCGGAGGGCGGGCGGCGAGGGCGCCTTTGAGCCGCGCTCGGGAGAGAGGCGCCCGGCGCAGGAGGCTCTTTCAGCGGCGCTCGCCGAGCCAGCCCTCCGCGCGTCCGCGGCGCCATGGGGAATATCTCCTCCAACATCTCCGCCTTCCAGTCACTGCACATCGTCATGCTGGGCTTGGATTCTGCGGGCAAAACCACGGTGCTGTACCGGCTCAAATTCAACGAGTTTGTCAACACGGTGCCCACCATCGGCTTCAACACAGAGAAGATCAAGCTGAGCAACGGCTCCGCCAAGGGCATCAGCTGCCACTTCTGGGACGTGGGCGGCCAGGAGAAGCTGCGCCCGCTCTGGAAGTCCTATAGCCGCTGCACCGACGGCATCATCTACGTGGTTGACTCAGTGGACGTGGACCGGCTGGAGGAAGCCAAGACGGAGCTGCACAAAGTCACCAAATTCGCCGAGAACCAAGGCACCCCGTTGCTGGTGATCGCCAACAAGCAGGATCTGCCCAAGTCGCTACCGGTGGCGGAGATCGAGAAGCAGCTGGCTCTGCACGAGCTGACCCCGGCCACCACTTACCACATCCAACCCGCTTGCGCCATCATCGGCGAGGGACTCACCGAAGGCATGGACAAACTCTACGAGATGATCCTCAAGCGCAGAAAGTCCCTCAAGCAGAAGAAAAAGCAACGATAGACAAGAGACCCCGAAAGGGAGCTGCGGCGCCATGAAACCCAAACAGAGCTTGATCTCCTGGTTTGACACGTCCCTGACAGAGCATCAGATGAATGCCTGGGTCCATCCACCTTTCCATGCTGTCCCAGACCCCTCCGTTTGCTTCCCCATTAAGAGGCAGGGTGTCGTTTTCGTGTTGGCTGGCACTTGGGATGCAGGTCAGATCTGCGCATGTCAGCTTCCCCCTCCCGCTGCGAAGCCGCTGTGAGCCCGGGGAAGAGGAGGGAGCCTCTTCTGAGTTTTCACATTCTAGCAGGACTAGAATACAGGCGAGAACAACATGCTTCGTCCCTGTGGACTAACCTACACAACGCATACCCTTGTTTAAATTCCTCTGGAAGGTGTCCTTTTAACTAGATATGGATATATGTAATGGGAGAAACGACTTAGGGAGATGAAAGCCAGAAGGCTGGATAGCACAGGGCAGGACCCTGTTTCATCTGGATTATAGTTTGTGCTGCCATCTCAGGATCTTAGTAGAAACCCAAGGTGATGTGTGCATGAAGAACTAGACTTAAGAAATATTGCTTGATAGGAAAAAGATGCTGTGGTTGGAAGGAAAAAACGGATGCAGATGAAAATACATATTCAGTGTATATTGCTTCAATGGCTCATTGAAGCCAGCCTTTGTGGAAACTGTTTTCAGTCGTAAGATAGACATCTCCAATGTATTATGGCATTGTGTCGGGTTATTATTACCACAGTCCACATGATGCGGTGCTACTTCCTGGAGTGACTTGTGTGTTTCGAGAGAAGTGTCGCTGCCATTTCAGTTGGGTGTGAGGGTGTGCAGAAGTGCCAGAAAGCAGGGGGGAGGGGCTTCAAACCATGAGGGCAAAAAGAACAGCCCTTTAGGCTTCCTTCAGAACGTGACACCCATGTACTGCTATGTTATAAGAGAATTCTGTATGTTGATTGTGTGTTGATGCACTTGAATTGTAAAATCTTGAGCTGCCTGGATATTTTGTGACCTGCAGCTGCTGCCTGGTGCTGTGTTCTAAGCATTATGCTAACAGATTTTATTATCTTTTCATAACCAGTCTATACACTGTAGCAATAACCAGGAAAACATTTTCTCAATCATTCTTTCTTACTGTAACATTTGACTGCAGACATTCCACCCCTTCTTCACTAAATCCAATCAGACTTAAATACTCTGACTGGCCTTTCAATTTATTAGTGTATCATTCTGATGATTTTCATGACCAGAAGCCCAGCTCACTGCAGCAATGAGAAACAATGGGTTGTGGGAGGAAGCTCAAATACACTTTGACTAAACTGATGAAATACAAAGAAGGATTCCGTACCAAGTGGATATTCTGAAGAAAACAAATATTTTGTGTAAGTGAGAGAACTGGATGTCTGCAATTCAGGAGAAATTGGTATTGTTTACATAGGCTCTCATCCTGCAAAA
Source organism: Darevskia nairensis (assembly GCA_034642065.1). Lineage (NCBI taxonomy): Eukaryota > Metazoa > Chordata > Lepidosauria > Squamata > Lacertidae > Darevskia > Darevskia nairensis. The sequence goes on along the minus strand of JAWWNI010001291.1, from coordinate 85,237 downwards.
CTAACAGTGCCATCCTATACGTGTCTGTACAAAAGTAAACCCATGAAATAAATGGGATTTTCTCCAAGGTATCTAGGATTACAGGCCCTTGGAATTCCATGGGACTCATTTCTAAATAGGCATGTATAGGATTGCACTGTAGGGCTGCAGCTCTCGTCATACAGTTGTACCTCTTGTTACGTCAGTTCCCGGTTGCATTTTTTCAGGATACGAACGTAGCAAATCTGAAAGTGTATACTTCCAGGTTTCGCCACACGCGCATGCACAGAAGCGCTCTGTGCACCTCACGCTTGTGCAGAAGCAGTGCTCTAGTTGCGGACTTTTTGGCGTGCGAACGGCACCCCAGAACAGATCGAGTCCGTAACTAGAGGTACCACTGTACTTAACCTCAGAGCAAGTTCACTTAATTCAGTAGTATTTACATCTGAGCAAACATGCATAGACTCAGGTATGCACACTTACTTGGGAGCAAGCACCATTGAGCATGGACCTCTGAGTGAACATGCCTAGGATCAGGTTGCACAGCCAGTGATGATATACAGTAGGAAGACTATAAGGAAATCTGATTTTCTGCTTTAAAATGTCCCTTCCAGAAACAGCAACAGAACAAGCCTAAATTGCCAAAGGAAGAGGAGGAGGGGGAATCTAATAATTGATTTTTCACTTTCACAACAAGCTTGAAAGGTCTTTGTAGGAATCTATGTAGGAATTTCCAACTTTTTTTCCTTATAGGGCTTCTGAACCTTTTTACAGTTGCATATTAGGTAAATATTCAGAAAGCAAAGTTCTTGGGTTTGTTCCCACTGTTGTATTTTCATGTTAGAAAAAGTTTTGCCGGTTGAATGTTTGCCTGCTGTGCAGCTTTTTAGGGTACAGGAGCCCTGTTAGATAAGTAGTTGGCAACCTCTGCAGTCAAGTATTACCGTATATACTCGAGTATAAGCCGACCCGAATATAAGCCGAGGCACCCAATTTTACCACAAAAAACCTGTGAAAGCTTCATAGGAGCCACTGCCTGCCTCACTCGAGTATAAGCCGAGGGTGGCTTTTTCAGCACAAAAAATGTGCTGAAAAACTAGGCTTATACTCGAGTATATAGGGGTACTTACATGCCTGGAGAATTCTAGTTACATGCATAGAAACTACAGAGCGGGCTGGTCCCATTGTTTTAGAACACCATAGAACTGTGGTTGTTGTTTTTTTATTGTTTTATCTTTTTACACTCACAGCTCTCTCAAGCATATTTGTTACCTCATAACTGAGAGAGACACAGAGAGAATATATTTATTTTGAAACAATATTAAAAGCCAAATGCTGTAATTTTGTAAACACTGTTTAGGAATTAGAAAATACTGCTCAGATCAAACTCCACTGTGCCATAAAGCCAGTGTGTATGGATTCTTTTGTCATTAGCACAAAATGTTTCTTACAAGCCTTAGAAACAATTGCTAAAAGCTAAGTTATCACATAATCTGCTCCTGCAGACCAAGTTGCACAGGTGCTAAGTGACTGGTGCTTTATCACGCCAGTTCAGCAATACAAAGTATTAGTTATGCCAGTCTCTCTGTTGGCACAGGAGCATTCAGACTTGTGAGTTATACAGAGTTATTCATCCAGCAGAATGGAAAGGATGTGGATGGATAACACCCATAAACATTTAAACACTTCTGTTTGGTGAAAACAACAAGCCTGAAAGATCTTACACATTTTCTGTGACCCATATGGCACCTATATTTTGTTTGAAGCATTTAAACATATTCCTGGCCTGATGGAAGCATATGCACATCTTAGGCAGAAATCCACATTTACCTGGGAGTAAGTCCTACTAAGCTTTGAGGGACTCATTTCTGAGTAGACGAATGTAGGATTGCATTGTTAGGCACTTCCTTCCTTAACTGAGACCAGTAAATGGGAGTTTGAATGCCCAATTGGTGCCCCTAGCATGCAGATTGCTTTTTACTGCCAGTTGCTTTCTTGTTAGGAATAGCCAGCACAGTCTTTCCTCTAGCCAAAAACAGTCCTGATCAAATTGCCTGGAGAACTAAGGTGGCCAAAACACCTTGCCATTAAAGCTTTATATTTGACCCTCCTTTGAGAACAAATTCTTCCCACTCCAGGTATTTTGTCCTCTTCAAATAATGTTGGCAGATTTTTAACAGATGTTACAAGATGCTAGTCACATTTCAGATGTTTTCTTCACCATGCACCAATTAAAGTATTCTAGCAAAAAACTTCTCTGACCAATGTTATATTTTCATTTCATGTTATCTCTTTCCAGACTTGCTATCTCTGTTTTTATGATACAGATGTGAAATTATTCATTCAATGGGGCGGGGGAGAAAAGTAATCCTTATTAGGAAAGGTAAAGCCTCCCCTTAAGAGTTCTGGAAACACTGAAGGGACTCCATTGGAGCTGCTTGCAGATACAGTTGAAGAAGGATAACGACAAGCTAGAACGTGTCCAGAGGAGGGCAACCAAAATGGTCAAAGGCTTGGAAACGATGCCTTATGAGGAACGGCTTAGGGAGCTGGGTATGTTTAGCCTGGAGAAGAGAAGGTTAAGGGGTGATATGGTAGCCATGTTCAAATATATAAAAGGATGCCATATAGAGGAGGGAGAAAGGTTGTTTTCTGCTGCTCCAGAGAAGCGGACACAGAGCAATGGATTCAAACTACAAGAAAGAAGATTCCACCTAAACATTAGAAAGAACTTCCTGACAGTAAGAGCTGTTCGACAGTGGAATTTGCTGCCAAGGAGTGTGGTGGAGTCTCCTTTGGAGGTCTTTAAGCAGAGGCTTGACAGCCACCTGTCAGGAATGCTTTGATGGAGTTTCCTGCTTAGCAGGGGGTTGGACTGGATGGCCCTTGTGGTCTCTTCCAACTCTATGATTCTATGACTAAAATAATCTGCAGAACCTTCAGGCAGTTCTTCTGAAAAAAGATTGTGCACTTCAGAGGTTACAGGATTTCTAGACAGGAAGCAGTGTGCAATCTGCAAGCAGGCCATACATGCTTTGAGGGCACAAACAGGTTTCTGCAACACGGATGCTTTATGTGAGCCGAGAAGCCTCTGCCTCATCTTTGCTCGCCCGCTCATGTCTATATGTAATGGAACCCACATGTGCAGTTATCACGGGTTGCATGTTAATTCTTACACAGATACTGGGCAGTATCTAACTAACTCAGTCCATTGGTGCAAGGTTTTACACCTGAGCAACATAATTTCCTCCCTTGCCTCCTCCTGCACTCCTTTCCCAATCTGCTCTGGGATTTTCCTCAATCCTCTAAAGCAGATTTGGATAAGGATGCAGGGTGCACATCCAGAGAGAAGTGGGACAGTTCTGTTGCTCAAACATAAATCATTGCACTGATGGGCTCAGTTCGATACTGCCCATACATTTTACAATGTGTAAAGCTCCCTTCACTTTAATTCTTGTTTAGTTAATTTTCTCAGTACTGTTAGGCAACAAAATATTTCAAAGCAGGCACCAGTTCCACCTCAACTTGCATGCAAATATGAAATGGAGCTCTGAAGTGATTTTTCTTAAAGCAGAAACTTACGATAAATCACACAAATGGAGCTTGATCATAAGAAATCCCATACTACCATGCAATTTGCTAATAAAATAATGCTGTTTTAAAATATTTTGCTGTTTAACTGATGGTAATAGGATGATGTGACTTTTCAATCTCATTACTGTTTATAATTGAGTTGACTACCACTAGAGAAGGAAGTAGATAAATAGGTACCGCTCCGGCGGGAAGGTAAACGGCGTTTCTGTGCACTGCTCTGGTTCGCCAGAAGTGGCTTAGTCATGCTGGCCACATGACCTGGAAGCTGTACGCCGGCTCCCTCGGCCAATAATGCGAGATGAGCGCCGCAACCCCAGAGTCGTCCGCGACTGGACCTAATGGGGTCCCTTTACCTTTACCTTTAGAGATGGAGCATATAGACTTAGCAAGAGCTTGCAGTCTGATAAATTAATGCAAAGCTCAGTCTCAGATGTAAGGAACTAACAAAGAGTGAATGTTTTCTATCTGAAAACCAAGAGTCACAAAGACCAGATTAAAACAGTATTTTAAAACCCTAAACACATATACGGTAAATAAAGGTGAAATAATGTTAAGAAGCATTTGAATTTTTAACATACTCACTGGCTTACTGAACAGGGAGGGCAATGCTCTATATTCAATTTAAATAATCAAAACCAATATGTGAAGTTACAGAAATATTTAAAATAAAATTAATAAGTTTCCAATTTTATTCAGTTTTCTTAATTTACTTTTGGACATCTCATTGCCTAATAAAACTTATTAAATTTAGTAGTCCTTAACCCATTAAGACTGATTTATTTTATCAGAACATCTATGTAGCATAAACAAAAAGTTCAATACAGTCAAACCTCGGTTGTCGAATGCAATTTGTTCCGGAAGCTCGTTCAGCTTCTAAAATGTTTGACAACCGAGACACAACTTCCGATTGGCTGCAGGAGCTTCCTGCACTCAAGTGGAAGCTGCGTTGGACGTTTGGCTTCCAAAAAAGTATGAAACCTGGAACACTTCTGGGTTTTCGGAGTTCAGGAACCGAAACATTTCAAAAGAGGTGTTTGGGAACCAAGGTTTGACTACAGCCTCTAAAATCCTAGCCTTATTTAATAATGAAAGATAAAGTTTGGCATTTTCATAAGAATGGTTTCACACTTGGTTTCATTCAAGTAAATGGTCATGCCTGAAAGTCATATGACCCTTGTTTAGTTGAACTTATTTAGTCACTTAATTTATTTTATTTATTTAGGCTTCAATCAGGGTGGATTTGATTTAAATCAAATTGATTTAAATTACGATTTAAATCACAATTTAAATCACTAGTCAGTAAGACTTGATTTAAATCACTAGTCAGTAAGACTTGATTTAAATATTTTTTTACAGAAAGACTCATTCTTGCTGGTATAATCTTAATATTTGCAACCATATGAAGGTTTCATTTTTGGAATAATAAATTTTCAGAGTAGTTTTTACAGTTATATCAAAAATTACTGATTTGGTTATACTACTAGAAATACATAGACAGATAATTATGAAATTATGGTGAGGTTTAATAAGTTAACTGTTTATATTTGGACAACTTTTCAGCTGTACTTTATTGGAAGGAGAAAAATAATCATTTCCTTAATAACCATTGAAACAATTTATTTAACTAAAACAATAACATGATAGCATATTTATCCATGTTTGTTAACTGATGTGGTTAAACATTTTTTTAAAAAAACTTAGACTGAGTTTTAGCACACTTGATAAACTTAAAACAAATCGTTATTTCCTGATGAATAGCCTTTGGACTACAATGTAACTTAAATAGAAGACTATATTTAGAAAGATTTTTCCTCCAAAAGCATTTTATTTTTAAAAATCCAATTTAAATAAAAAAAATCCGATTTAAATTAAAAAAATCTGATTTTTTTAAATTTTTTTTTAAAAATCATTGATTTTTATCCACCCTGGCTTCAATGTATAGAACTTTGTAATGATTTCCACATGACAGTAAGATCAATAAAGCTTTGCTTCTAGAAAGCATTCTGTAAAAAAAGCACGCATACCCTTCAAAGGGATGAAATATCCAAGTTCTGTAAGTGTGGAGGAAAGCATGAAAACTGCACCACTGTTTGGTGTGTGTGCGTGTGTGTTATAATGGGGAACAGAAAGGAAATGCAAAGTGGCCCAAAATGCTATACTCAAGCCTTTAAAAGTGTCACATGATTTGGGAATGTGACTTTTGTATGGTCGCTTTCTTCATTGCATTGAAAAGGACTAACCTCTTCCCTGTTCTGTGTACAGTACTGTCTGACTTGGATTTCCTTTTATGCTTTCAATGAGAGATATCCTGAGCAAACGTAATGCCCTTCTTATCTTTGTTTTCTTGCTAAGCTAAATTCCTTTTGCATTTTAAATGGGATTTTGTTCTCAAGAAAGCATCCTGTTTAAATGGATCATCCAGCTAATATCAAGATACTCTATAGTGAGGGGAAAACCTTCATTGCTCAATTATCCCACATATAATGAATTGTTTCATACACCAAACTGTATTAGGTATTACTGTATATAGTGAGTCCAGCCAGTGGTGATATAGTAATATCATGGCAGTGTTGTAAGCACTCTAGCCCGATTAATATAATAAAATCAGGGTCCGGTGTCCCGAGGAGGAGTCCGGATTTTGTCCCCGGGGAAGGCACGTGAATTTCGGAGCCTTCCCAATACCAAAATGACAGAGACTACACCGGTGCTGCAGAAAAGCAAGAGCGGAGCCCTCCGTTTATTTCTGAATCTGTTGCAACAGAGGTTCCCCTCCAACGTACAGGTACGAGGTGAAGAACCCTTAACAATAGGTGAAATTTATTTTTATACATTCCTTCCGTAATGTAAGTCAATGGTGAGGTGGAGCGGGAAAACCAGAATTTACATATGGTAAGTACAGATTATCTTTGACACAATACATGTTAAGTATTTGTTCCTGCCTAGGCTTTTGACAGTGTTTTATTATCTATTTTTCAGGGTGGAGCTGGTGATCGGCTTTTCCTAGGTGTCATGACCTTTTAATTTCCTAATAAACATGTTGTTTTTCCTTATGAATGGTGTCTTGCTTGTTTATTTCCTAGGTAAGTGTAGGCTAGACACAGTAGGTGGCGCTGTGGTGCAGCGGAAACATTTTGACAGCCCAGAAATTTATGAATGGCCGGTAGTTTTAATGAATGGAACTATATTTTTCTCCTATACTAAGGTTCTAAATAGGTTATAAACTAGTAGTATTCCTTTATAACAATTTGACACAAGAACAGGTACAGTATCTGCTATATACTCAGAAAGGCAGTAATGCAGAAGTAGAAACACGTTGGCTACATTCAGAATAAGTTTTGTTACAAAGGAAAGAACACAGCAATCTTGGAAAAAGAATACATAAACTTGAAAGGGAAGGGCAAGGACGAAAGAGGCGCGTTTGTACAGCGCAATTATTGGGTTTCTCAGGGTTTGGTTTTAGCGGAAGGGCTGTTGGAGGGTGATTTCAGCTCCTCCGTGAAAAGGGGGAAAACAGGTTTTTCTTCTAGTTGGGCGATGGCTGTTGAAGTCCTGAAGAGGTCAGCTTATGCAGATGTCTGCAACAGGAAGATGCAGGAATGCAAGTGGTGGCGGCGAAGTCCTGAAAAGATCAGCTTATGCAGAAGTCCTGAGAAAAGATCAGCTTATGCAGAAGTCCTGAGGAGATCGGTGTATGCAGATGTTCGAAACAAGAGGATGATAAGCACTGGCATGCAGGAATGCAAAGGGGGCCCACCCGGGGTCTTCTGGAGGTCACAGGCGGGCAGAGAAGGCAAAGGATTTGAAAGATGGCTTCCCGATTGTCAGAAAAGGACATTATGGTGGAGGTCCAAGGGGTTCGGCTTCCCCTCTCTGTACATTGGGGTGTGTGTAAGAGGGTACCTTCTCTGGACATGGGGCATTGGGGGGTAGTGTATTGACCCCTCTCATAACAATCCCTTCTCTGTGGCAAGATTTTCGAATAAAATCATTGCCGCACATTAATTTGGTGGCACATATTTGCCATTCCCTAAGTAGAACATGGGAAGAGACTCCGGTGGAGGAGTGAAGGTTACCAAAGGCGCTTGAACTGGGATGGGGAAAGGTCGGGAGGAGGCTAGGATAGCGGGGAAACAATGAAGGCAACAGCATAGAAAAAACGTTAGGATTATAAGGGAAGCAATAATAAAAAGCACCCCCTTGACGACATCGCGTATCCACAGGGAGTTGGGGAGCCAAGACCAAGGGTCCCAGTCAGACATGCCCTCGTGTTGGATGTCCTGAAGGTTGTTGGTTAAGGAGCTAATGGCGCTGAGGTGGGCTGTGATATTAAAGGTTTGGTCAGATACAAAAGAGCAGCACTCTGCCCCGATGACCGCACAAGCTCTGCCCTGAGCTGATAATAGCATATCAAGACATAATTTATTCTGTATACTCAGGCGGCGTACTTCAGTGAGTTCAGTTAGAAGGGATACAGTGACCGCTTCCGATTCATTTATGAATCTTAGCAGCACATCAGTGAGTTTAAGGATATCAAGGTGGTTAGAAAAGGCTCCATAGGCTGGAAGGAGAGCGCGGAGCCAGGTCTCGCCATTGGCCTTAGGGGGAGGTGGTGTGGTAAGGGATCGTTTGATCCTTAGATGTTCGGGAAGGGTTGTGGTCACTCGGAACCCTGGGTGTACGTGTCCTAAGAAGCAAGTCCCTCTCATGGGGGCACTGACCCAGAATAACCCGTTTAAAGATCCCTCTATCCTCCCAGTTCTGAATGTTTCTGCAAGGTCCCTAGGGGGATCTTCCTGTGTGAAAGGCGTGAATACAGCCACAAGCGCAGAATGTAGGTTTGGATAAAGTAGGGTGTGAGTGCGGTTCCGGACCTGTGTGTTGAGTCCCTCAAGGTTAGTGAGTATGGTGACGGCACATGTGCTGGAACCTATATGGTTCCCTGTCCCTGAGAACTCCTTGCACACTGGCCCTACCGCTGGCCTGCTCAAATAAATGTACTGCGGGCTGGGTTTTAAGAAGGTGAGGTTGCGATTGAGAAGGAAGCTAGTTCTATACTGAGACAAGGAAAGGGGGATAGCTATGAACGGAACTCCCTGTTCGAGGTGGGTCGGGGTATGGGCGCAGATCCAACAATCAGTTAAGTTAGTGGTGCGTACCACCCGCAGTAATAACTGTACATAGGTATTGGTTTGCCATGAAGATAAATGAGGGGAGTGCTGGGGATGGGGCAGTTCTGACAGATTGATACTTCTGGGAGCGGTGCCAATAGGGTGCAGGGGGTCTTGGCGATACAGGAGGCTTGGATCGGTTGCGATCCCTCCGCACCTCTGGGGGCCCTCTGGGTCCCATTCAAAAGCTTGTCCTCCCCCTACTGGGTGCAACCATCCTTCAATGTATGAGTTTCCCTCCCAATCTGACACTGTCCCCAAGTTCCAAATGCAGCAAAACCTGTGTACACAGATACCTTGAACGGTGGATGGTGTGAAAGGGTCGCTGCAGGTAAATCCATAAGTCCAATGTTCGTGGTAAAAAAATTCGGTATGTCCCTCCCAAAGTCCCTTTCCTTGGTCATGGGAAGCGTATAGACGTGTGATGGCTCCCCACTGTCCTTGTACGGTTGATCCGTTGTGGCACGTTAGGCGATTCAACTGCTGGTCAAGGGTGAAGAAGGCCCGGCCGAGGACGTCAAAGGATCTGGATCTGATGAGGAGTTCCCAAGCTTGCGAGTCCTGGAGACGAGGTCGGAAGGAGTGACGGAGCCAGGTCCTTGTCCCGGGTAGACAAAATGGGAAGTCACTGAAGGAGTTGAGGCCGGACTGTAGAGACGACTCGACTGCCGACTGGTCTAGGAAGAAGTGTTCCGACGGTTGGTTCTCGCAGTTGAACTTCGGGGTGGGCGTCGCAAGGCTGCACTGCAACAGGAGGAGAAAAGGGACGTACGCGGCGAGCTCCATCCTTCTCCGGCTCCCGCTCGTTCCTGTAAAGAAAAGAAGACAACTTGACAGACAAGGGAAAATGGGGAAGGTAAGTAAACAAAGGGTTAGGGAGGTTTGAGGGATTGGGGGAGGGAGAAAAGGTCGGGGATAAGGGGATAAGGGGTTAAGGTGGGGTGGTTGCGGGAGTTTCTTTCCGAAACTGCATCCGGATGGGAGGGTGCTCTGGATCTTCTGGGCTGGGATCGACCAGTATCCTCGAGAGCCACTTTTCTTCAGGGCTCTTCACAATCCCCTCTCCAGCTGCTAGAGGACTACGATTACCCCCGCTGTCATCTCGTTGGTTGGGAAGAATGTCAGGTACTGGTGTCCCATTGCCGCTAGCGTTGTCATCAAGGGTCTGTGTGGAGTCCTGGCGATGGTCGTCCGTAGTCTCAGGGGCATCAGGGGCGACATCAGGAAGTGGCGATGGTGCAGGAAAGGAGTCATCTGGTGGGTGGTCTGGATACAGAGAGTCCTCGGGAGGTTGTGCACGTTTGCAAAACGTGTGGTGCACCCAGGCGGTGCGTTCTGCTAATCTTAAGGCAGTCGGGGATGTGAGAAGTACTTGAAAGGGTCCCTCCCACTGGGGTTCAAGGGTGACCTTGCGGTGGTTCCTGACCCTAACCCAATCCCCTGGGTGGAACTGGTGGGCATCCACGTCAAGGGGTACGTTTTGACAGTTTGCGGCGTAGCGATACAGTTTCTTAAGGTGCCGCTGCAGCTCTAATACATAAGTGGTTAGTTCAGTTTCCCCAGCCTCGAGTTCAGGGACGGGCAGCTGGGCAGTATGAGTAGGGGAAGGTCTCCCAAATAATAGTTCATACGGTGAGAGCTTGGTGTTTCCCCTGGGCTGACTCCTAATATTGTGGAGGACTATTGGCAGCCATTTATCCATTTTAGTTTTGTGGCTTTGCAAAGTTTGCCTAATTGAGTCTTAATAAGTCCGTTCATGCGCTCAGTTTGTCCTGAGGATTGAGGATGGTACGGACTGTGCAGTTCCCATTTTATTCCAAAGGCTTTAGTGACGGATTGTACAATTTCTGCTGAAAAGTGTGTTCCGCGATCACTGTCTAAGCACCGCGGAACCCCGTACCTGGGGATTATCTCCTGCATAAGGATCCTAGTGACTGTCTGGGCATTTGCACGTCTGACCGGAAATGCTTCAGGCCAGCCGGATAACTTGTCCGTGATGACGAGAAGGTAACGGAAATTTTGGCACTTGGGAAGCTCAGCAAAGTCTAGTTGGAGACTCTCGAAAGGAATGTAAGCCCAAGGTCGGGAGCCAGGTGGCCCACGTGGTTCCCGCCTGGGGTTGAAGTCAGCACAGATGTGACAATTTTTGGAAACTGACTTTGCGACTTGGTGAGCGCCAGGGGCATACCAGTGCCTTAGAAGGCTGTCCGCCAATCGGTTTGCCCCCCAATGTGTGAAGTTATGTAGGATGCGTAGGTGTTTGGGTACCCAAGCTCGGGGCATTAGTAAACGACCATCTGGCAGTACCCAAATGTTCTGGTTCTGTTGTGCCCCTAACTGTTGCCACTGTTCAACTTCCTGTGGTGAGGCTGTGCTGTACATGCGGTTGAAATCTACACCAGCAGGGGCCAGGATAGCTTGGAACTCGCTATCACTAACTCGTTCTGCGGCTGCTCGTTGTGCAGCAGCATCAGCGAGGCGATTGCCAACGGAGACAAAGTCGGTCCCATTGTATGACTGAGATGGCTCTGGGAAAATGGATGGAGTCCATAAGTCTCTTAACTAAGATGGCATGTGAGATCTGGGTGCCGGCAGCAGTTAAGAAACCTCTTTGCTTCCATAGAGTCCCCGTTGCGTGAACTAGCCCAAAGCAGTACCTGGAGTCAGTGTAAATCACAGGTGTCAAACACAAGGCCCGGGGGCCAAATGCGGCCCGCCAGACCTCATCATGTGGCCCGTGTAGCCTCCGCCGGCCGCCAGCCTTGCTCCAACTCCTGGGCTGCAGGTTGCCACCACCGCCTCCTCCTCCTCCTGCTTTTGCGGCCTCCCCTCCTTCCCTTCCCCACGCGCTTGTTTTTAAAGTTTATTTCACAGAGCCCACTAGGGGCGCTCCGCGTCCTTGCAGCCTCGCTCTCTGGCTCCCTCCCTCCCTCCCTCCCTCGCTGGAGCGAGTGAGCAACTTGCGGCGCTCTTCTTCGGCGCGGCTGAACCTTTCCTCAACTCTTTTGCCGCCTCGGCTGAAGTTCACCAGCGATCCTTCCCCGCCCCCCCTCCCTCTCTCTCTCGCCGCCACCCCGGCAGACAAACACACAAACAGCGCAGGGCACAGCCAAGCCAAGCCAGGGAGTAGAGCCGGGACTTCTCCCCTCCCCCCCATGCTCCCTGTGTCGGAGGCGAGGAAGTGGGGAGAAAAGAGAAAGGAGAGAAACCCAACGTGGTGCCGCCGCCGCGCACCATCTCTCTCTCTTTCCAGCAAACCAGCCGCGAGGTGGATGGACGTTGGGCAGCTGAGGCTCTCGGGCGCCAGTTCTGCGCCGGGGGCGGGCCGGATCTGTGGGGCCAGTGGCTGACCCCCACCCTTCCCGCCCCTCCACCCAGAGCGGAGCCCTCTCCATCCCACCCCACAGACCCACATCTTTCCCGGACGCCTAGCAGGGCAGAGAAGGGAGAGCGCAACAGAAAGAGCGATTGCACCTACTTGCGGCCAGTTTCCTCGCTCTGCCTTTGGATCACATTGCTGCCAAATCCCACGGACGTTGCTTGGATGGTTGCTTGGGGTGGGGGGGATATCTGGGGTCGGGGTGGGGGGGTGGGGAGGGAAATTTGGAGCGATCTTTCACTTTTGGATTTAGGGATCTTGGGCAGAAGATCGCAGGAAAGAGGCTAAGGCGCGGGGTGGGGTGGTGGAGATCTCTCTTTTACTTGCTTGGGAAAATCTAAGCTAGGGAGACAAAACCAATTGACATAAGCGCCCATGCAGACTTTTAAGAGAGGGAGGGAGATGCCAGATGATGAGCTGATACGACCTGCGATTTATTAATTGTGGACGGCGATTCTTCTTTGTGCACCCTTGGCCGGTGCACTCCCCCCCAAACACACACACTTTTCTCATCAGCACAACCATTATTTCGCAGGGCGACCCTAGGAATGAGTAAAGCGGCGCTTATGTGCAGTGGACCAACCCGGCTCCCCCATCGCTGCGAGGTGGCCTCAAGGGTGTGCTGCTGCTGCCTCCGCCGTCTGCATGGGGAGCTTCTCTTTTTTCGCAGGTGCAGCCATCGGGGATTTTGCAAAGAGGCAGGTCACCTAGCTTTCCCATACATACACACACACACACACACACACACATGCTTTTCCTCTCCGCCAACCCAGAATCCTTGAGAAGGAGCTCTAGCAGGGGTGCCAAATTGAGTAAAATAGGAGGGGGCGGCGGCTCAGGTAAACCCCACCCTGCATAATCACAAGATGCGGCTCGCACACACCAACCATTGATTTTAATGGCAATGCCCATCCATTTTGCAGGGGCCCAGCCCCCTCAGTATTTTGTATGTTTAAAAAAAAAATTACTGTCTGTTACCAAAAATCATTTTTCAATAAATTGTACAATAATTGTACATTTGAATATCTACTTGCCATTATTCTGACTATGTTTCTGCTTTCAGAGCTAGTTATTACTTACATTATTACAAAAAACAGTAATAATTGAATGCAGTGACAATAATTTATGATAATAAAGAGTGGACACATAGTCCTACAGATACAACCGGCCCTTTGAGGGTGACCAAACAGCTGATGCGGCCCCCGATGAATTTGAGTTTGACACCCCTGCTCTAGGAGATGGAACCAGTTACATCCGGCGCATTAGGATGTTCTAGGACTGGGATAGTAGAATGCGTGGCTTGTGGATTAGTAGAAAGAGACGGAAAAACAATGGGTATTGATGGATCAGGGAGGGTTGATAGGTTCTGGTTGACCAAGATTGGAACAACCTCTTCATTTGGTTGATCAGTGCTATATGAAGGTTCCAGGTCCGGCATCGAAGAATGGGTAGAAAGGGATTTGTCCAGCTGTGGTATGTCGTGAGTGCCTTCTTCAAGTATATTTGTCAAGGGCGAATCATGTAAATCTATTAAGAGGAAGGAGGGTTGTTCTACTTGAAGGGAGGGGCCGGTGGTTACTTCTTGGGGTTGTACCATGTCCTCCAATGCTGGCGTATGTTTGGGATTAGTTATTTCAAGTTCCATAAGATCTGGCTCCTCTGGGATATAATTTTCGCTATTTGAGAATGGTCTGCTGCTGAGCTTCCTGATAAGCTGGAGTTTAAGCGAGTCCAGCCTGTCAATAATTTCTTTTTGTTCCGCTGCTGGTAAATCAGCGAAGGAGGCAATAAGTTCAATTTCTTCTGGAGGAGTTAGGCCAATTTCCAAGTGGTCACTGTTCTTTATTCGGGGGGTGGAGGCCACATAGCTCTGCTCTTGTGACAGAACACCTGGTCCGTCATCCATTGGTGGTTCAGGGATGGATGGTTTTGAGCTCTCTTTAGTTATTTCCTTCAACAATAGAGGTTTGAGCGTAGAGTCTGTAAAGGCTCTCATCGGTGTTATCCCACAATATGACAAAAATGTTTTCCTTCGTATTATGATGGAGGGAATTCTTGTAGATTGAAACGCAAGAAGCACTCTCTGGGAACTGTGATGGTAGGCAAGGGGTCGGACTGCACAAAGGTCAATCTGTGTTACCTCGATGTTTAAAAGCACCTTCAGGAGCTCCTTGGCTCCACCCAGAGTTTGCCATCTTGAGTCGCCATTTTGAATAGTTAGGCCAACTTTCCTTGTTTGGAGAATCAATGATTGATGGCCTACTTGAAGGTTAAGGTTGTATTTAAATTTGTCGGTATGTTTGTTATTTAAGGGCAAACCCCTCGTCCACATTCTCTCACCTTTCTCACTTGGTGACTTGACACAGGCTGACGACAGTGGAGTAGTAACTAGCTTTTGTTGTAAGCTATGCAACTGGGAAGAAAGGTCATCAATTCTTTTGAATAATATACAATGCAGTGTTTTGATTATTAGATGTAACTGTTCAAATGTCATATGATTAGCCGGGTCAAAGTCCAATTCCTCCTTCAGAGGAGGGCCGTCATTATTATTATTGGTCGCGGCGCTTGTTATCTGAGGCGCTTGTTATCTATTTGCTCTTCGTCATTCAGTGCTGGCACGTGATCAATCAAGGGATTGAAACGGTTCCGACTTTCTACCATATAAGTACATTCCAGTAAGTTATTCCCTTCTTTAAAGTGACATGAATCAGCCCTTGTTTGTTTAGATCTTGGGAGGGAAGAGGGCAGTGTCTCCTCAAAGTCTCTAGGACGTTTCCCATATCCCATATTTCGAATTTACACGGGAAGGTCTAAGTAGCATACAGCTTCCGTGCTTTAAGACGCTGGGTGATTCAGCATTTTCTCTTCCGAAGTCAGTTTACTACTGCTGGAGGATGTTATTTTGGCCTTATTCCAAAGCCTCAGGGCTGTAAATCATCACAATCCAACCTATGTTACTTCTGGGGGCACTTGACTTGTTTCCGATAACTTTCAAGGTTTTGGAAAGGGCCCAAACAAGCAAGCAACTCCCTATATCCTCCCTGTGACCTTGTCAAGCTAGGCGTTCGTCTTTTATCCCAAGAGTTTATCTTGGTCTCAATACTTCCTTTAGGGGATTCTACTCACTCAGCTGCAGTAGAAGCTCGCTGCAGATTTTCTTCGACTATCAGTAATAAAGCACTAATGAGAATAAGAATGATACAATATCAGAAGCAGAGCTCCGGCCGTGCTTCCACTACCGACGTCATCTGGAGTAGGAGTTTATCGACCGGTATATAGAGGATGGCTAATGGGACATCTGAATTTATTATTGGTTGGAATATAGGTGGCTTGAACTATTAACCTACTAACACATTTTTAATAAATAAATCAAAACAAAACATTGCATTTTAGGTGTTCTTCAAAGAAAAAGTTATAATTGGTACTGAAAAACCAATATTATGTTTCACATAGGCAGTGTAATTTGTGTGTGTGTGTGTGTGTGTGTGTGTGTGTGGAGAATTTATCTGTTCCTAATCTATGTTTATGTTAGGTCATAACCTGTATGCATTTTTGCCTTTCAGGATAAAACTAATGAACTAGCCACTAGGTGGCGGAATTGGCAAGAGAGATTTCAGAATGCTCATTGCGTTTGGAACAACGAAATGGGTAACTACTGGACAATCCTAATTTATGGCGGTGTTCATAATAGAACCAGAAAATGTCCCTCTTTTAAAAATGAAACACATACACACACTAACAGCATTTTCATAGCTTCCATGACATCAGAGAAAAGCAGGATGGTTAAGAAGTTTGAAAAAATCAAATGTAAAGAAACTTGGGCTGGAAATATAACTCAATGTTATTATTTATTTATTTCATAAAAATTACACACTGCTTGAGTGTAAAGAAAACCCTTAAAGTAATTTACAAAAAGATAAAACAATAAAATCAAGAAAAAATACAATACTTTAAAATACGCAACAAGTATATAAAAACAGTTTAAAATTCACCCCAGCATTTCTAAGAATACAATATATCTGCTTGATATCAATAGGCAGAGAGTTCCAAAGTGTAGATGCTGCCACACAAAATGTTTGAGTTCTTACAGATTTGGTGGGGGTATTATGTGACACTTGTTTTTTTGTTTAACCCATCCGTTTTATTGAGATAAAAATAATATATGAAGAAAGGGTCGCTCGCTTTTCCATGTTGGATGCAGCTCGTGTTTTGTGGACTCACAGAAGTGCTAGATTTTGGAATGTTTGGGAAGATGTTGGTTTTGGGTCAGAAAGGCAAAAAAATGGGATGTTTCATGGTTTTGGGGGACGTCACCAGTAGAGAATGCCCCAATGAGGATCAAGAACTTGCCAAAGTCCAGCTGTCCATCGTTGTTCATGTCAATCTTATTTATCATGCGATCAAGGACGCCTGGCTCTTTCTGATCCTTGCTGAAACTCGCCAGCTCAGTGTTCATGAAGGTCAGGAACTCCTTTTTGGACAGTGAAGAGGCATTGCCATCCCAGCCAGTAATAGTACTGGAAAACGGTGAGGAGCGACTCAATGCAGTGCTGTTTCCATGGAACCGATGGTGTACTTCAACAACTTAGCGCTGGAGAAAGCGAGATTTGGATGGAGAAAGCCATCCAAATCTGTGCTGGGCATGTCCCCTCTTCAGCTGATTCAGATGCAAATGTGATGTCCTGCATGCAGACATCTTCTTGCCTCAGCTCCCACTAGGACTGGACACAGTATGACTCATGACCTGCTCTGGGGCCTAGCAGAAGGAGCAGACATTGCAATAAACTTTGAAAAGAAAATGACTTAACCATCATCAAATGAAATCCATCATTAGAACCATTTAAACAGCAAACAAATTCATGAATGTTCATATGCCCCAGACATGCACACGGTTTAAAGCTAGATGTTAGAAGAATTGTACACAGGCAACTCCCCATTTATGCAGGGGTTACATTCAGAGGCACCACACGTTTAAATGAAATCGTGTATATTTGAAAAACCATTAGAAAAGCCTGCAAACACCCTTTAAACCTCTGGAAACCCTTGAAAAACACTGGGGGAAACCAGCAGCACTTACCAGACACCAAACTCCACCACAATCACTCCCTCCAAACTTCCTTGCTCAAACTCCCAACTCTCCGCAGACCTCAATGGTCAGTGCCAGAGCTCGTGGGATCACACTTGCAAAGGCTTGTGGGGTTGCTAGGCACTGTTTTTTCACTTTTTTGCCCTTTCTGGACTCTTTTAGGACTGTTTTTGCCATTTTTAAAGTCACTTCCGGGATTGGAATGATGCATATATGTGCACGGTTGCACATCAATTGGACAGTTCATCAGTTGGTTGTTGCCTGTATTTAAAGTTGATAAAAATGTGCTGCTTGTTCTAATGTAGTGCATTTAACTGGGTTTTTTCAAGTAAATATGTACTTAGCATATCAAGACATATAACAAACAAAACTATACAGCAACCAATATGTGATGGTAGCCTTTTCCAAGCAGTTGGGTCTTGCTGCAGGGGAAACCCACTTTGGCACGCAGGGTAACTTTTCTGTCTTAGCACAAGATCCTTTCATGAGAAACAAGAACTGGAATCCTGAAGTGTCGTCGTCCCCAGCTCTAAAAATGCAGCCTAGCACAAGCATCTCTTGGACGTCTTGTGCAACATCATCCAATATCTTATCTTAGCTCTTAAAGAGCTGTTCGTAGAACAGCAACACTGCCAGAACTTTCCCCACAAGTACAGGGTGGGGCAATTTTTTTGGCACCAAGTGTTGGGGGGCTGCATGGTGGCATGTGGGGCTACTTGGTAGGCAGGATGGGGATACTTGGTAGGCAGCCTGTGGGGGTCAAGTTTTTGCTCCAGCCAGCAGGCGACTCGCCTGCGGTCCTGCACCAGGTCCTTCCTCCTCTCGCCGCATCCAGCTGCTTCGCACCCCCACCCCCCACCCGCGAGCTGCGGCGCCTCCGTTGCTGCTCTCCCTCCCGGAGCCAATTCAATTCATTCTCTTCCCCCCCTCCTTTTCGGCACCTCCTTTTTTCACGGATCGGGGTCTCAACGAATCTTTTCCAATCTGCGGAGACGGGAGCGCCCCCGAAATCGGAAGCAGTTCCCGGGGGGGTGGGCAGTGAGGGCTCCGCGCACATTGCTACCCCCCCTCCCATGACAGGCGAGAAGCAGCGGGGGGGACGGGGACAGGGAGGCGTTTGTGGGCAACGCCTGGCTTCTCCCCGATGGCTGCACCCCGATGCGCTTTGTGCATCTCCAAATACTCTATAATGTTCAGTATATGTCTCACATTCCCTTTTAACTGTCGACCTGGTAGAAAGCCAGCTTGGTCCTTGTGTATTAACTCATTCAAAACTTCTTTCAATCTCATTGCCATAATGTCTGCGAAAAGCTTATAGTCATTATTCAACAAAGATATAGGTCTATAATTTTTAACATTTAATTTGTCCGTATCTTGTTTAGGTATTAACGTTATATATGCCTCCTTCCATGTGTTCGGGACTCTCCCTTCTTTCATGATCTCGTTCATCACTTCGCACAGCACCGGAGATAATTGGTCACTTAATACTTTGTAATATTTCGCAGAAAGTCCATCTGGTCCTGGAGATTTCCCCAACTTCATTCTTTTTATTGCCACTTGAATGTCTTGTACCGAAATACGTGTGTTCAAAGTTTCTCTCTTTTCAGGCGGTATTTGAGACAATTTGTACTTTTCCAGATATTGCTCTGTTTTCTTGCTATCCTCTTTTCCCCGCTGGTACAAACCTTTGTAAAATTTCTGCTGATTCGAAATTTTTCTGTTTCATCTTCTTAATTTTCCATTCAATCTCCTGGTTTACCAGCATCGAGAACTGAGTCTGCAGCATTTTAATGTTCTGTTTTAATTGCTCATCTTTTGGTTTCAAAGTTAATTTCCTCTCACACTCCATCAGATGTTTCAAAATTTCCTCCTTCTTTTTTTCCTTCTGCTTCCTCTGATTACTATTTTTTTGAATCAAAAAGCCTCTCATCACCGCTTTACTTGCATCCCAAACCATGTTTAATCCTGTTTCTTTATGTAAATTCAGGTTGAAATAATCTTTTAACGTCTCTTTCGCCTTGTCCACAGTGCCCTCGGTCATCTAATAAACCATCGTTCATTCTCCATCTGGTAGGTGCCTGTTCTTTCTTCCTCATTTCCAATAAGATTGAGTTATGATCTGAGAGAGTTCTTGGCACAATCTCACTCTTTGTCACCCTCGAGATCAGTTCTTTAGTTATCCACACCTGATCAATTCTTCCCAAGCTTTGATTCGGTTCTGAAAAGAAGGTAAAGTCTTTCATCGTCGGGTGTTTCAATCTCCAAATGTCCACAAGCCCGAGGTTGTCAACTAAATCAAAAAAGTCTTTGGTAACTTGCCTCCCTTTAAGGTCTTTTTATGTTGTATTGGAAACCTTAATAAAAATGATTTCGGGGGGGGGGGGAGGAAATCCCCATTTTTGTGTAATCTGCTCCATCATATTGTTTATTTCCTTTGTAATCTTTGTTGGCTGTTTGGTAATTTCTGTTTTGTTTTAAGGATATTTTATTGTTAGCAGTGATTAGTTATTTCAGTTCAAACCTCCCAAATAAATAAAATCATAATAACACAGCATTTCTATGGCATTTTCATTTTCACTTTTTCCAACAACCTGGCAAGGTAGGCCAGTATTACTATTGTCATGTTACAAATGGGAGGCACAACTGAGCAAGAACACAGCTCCTTTAAGGCCAAAGCTGTGATTTTATGGAAGAAGTTTCTCACAGCATAGGCATGCCTACTCAGAACTAAACCCAAGTGAGTTCAATGAGACTTCCTCCCAGGTTCTTATTATAAGATCACAGTCTTAACCTACACCAGTATTGTGTGATGTAAACACTAGAGCAGTCAAGTACAACAATGCTAGAAGGTATCTCAGTCCTCCAGCCACAACTTCCTGGTCACCTGGATTGAGATAACTTCCTTTTGCAAGCTAGAAGTGGGAGTGGCTTCACCTGGGAAGGTATGAACAAAAGCCACTGGTCAAAAGCCATTTTTCTCTTCTCTTGCTCTCTCTCTCCCTTGCTCTCTTGCCTCTATGGTCTCTCTCTCGCTTGGACTGCGAGGAGGATGCTCAGTTGGCTTCCAGCCAACTGGGGCCTAATGGACTTCTCTCCCACATGGAGAGATTCCAATTGTAAATATCTTTACTAAGAATAAGCCTGCCTTCATTTGGGATCTTGGGATCTTCAATTGAATGTCCGTGAGTAAACGTTTTATATCTTTTTATAGAAGACGTGTGTTGTGTCTTATTTGTAAGAGGGACAAAGGGGAAATATATAGTGACAAACCAGGAAACTAGATTAAGTTGATTCTAGCGAATCAAAGCAACTTCCGCTGTGTGTATTTTAAAAGGGAATGTTACTCTGCTAGTTGAACTTGCAAGCGCAAGTTAGGATGAGATATATTAAATTATAAATCATCATCCACGTTCCTAAACATTCCCACAAGTATAATCACCAACACAGTACGTTTCCGAGCACAATTCAAAGTGTTGGTGCTGACCTTTAAAGCCCTAAATGGCTTCGGTCCAGTATACCTGAAGGAGCGTCTCCACCCCCATCGGTCAGCCCGGACACTGAGGTCCAGTCCCGAGGGCCTTCTGGCGGTTCCCTCGCTGTGTGAAGCCAAATTACAGGGAACCAGGCAGAGGGCCTTCTCGGTAGTGGCACCCACCCTGTGGAACGCCCTCCCTTCAAATGTCAAAGAGAACAACAATTACCAGACCTTTAAAAGACATCTGAAGGCAGCCCTGTTTAGGGAGGCTTTTAATGTTTTATAGATTATTGTATTTTAATGCTTTGTTGAAAGCCTCCCAGAGTGGCTGGGGAAACCCAGCCAGATGGGTGGGGTATAAATAATAAATTATTATTATTATTATTATTATTATTATTATTATTATTATTATGTCACCTGGTTGAGAAAGCAACTACTCCAATAACTTGTCAAACTTGTCAAGTAGGGCTGCACTACTGGCAACCTAGCAAGTCACATGCATCCCATATTTCTCAGGCCTCAGATCTGCAGCAACACCCCACAGCCCTCAGGGTTCTTGAGGTGCACTATTAATTGTTACACATGGGGGGGATCCAGCTTGATGGATCACAGGTTGTGCAGGCCTGGTCTATTTGAGGGAGAAGGGAATTCAAGCAGAGAAACAGTTTATCCAGTATATTCTGATTTAGTTGTTGTTGTTGTTGCTGCTGCTGCTGCTGCAAACAGAAGTTTATAGAAACATCCAAATAAATATTGATCTCTCTGAAGTCCAACCATGTAAGTAAAATGAACAGAAAGGGCAACATCCAACTAATAATTCCCATCAATGAAAATCTGGCACAAGCACTTATTACTGCCTGATGTGTAATGGGGCTCTCCCCTCTGCACCCATGCCCTTTGAATGTGGCTCTGGAGGGGTTGAGAGAGACACACACATCCGAGTAGTGTGTTGAGTTGGAGTCGGAAGAGAACATCATTTCACATCTGACAAACCAAAATGTTTCAGAACAATTCAATGTTGAATCCTGCCTCCTGCAATTAGAGCAGTTCTCACCCTTGGTACACACTGGCTATTTCCCCCCCCCCCTGCACTGCTAAAAAAGAAAAGCTCAAAGAGACTGTCAGCTGTTAAAAGCAAATGCCCCCCGCACTTCGTTATAAAGGTTAGAAGATTATGAAATATAGGGTGGAGCTGAATATCTCTTTAAAGGTTAATTTATGCAGAAATCCTCTAACTGGACTACATAAGTAATGAAGAGTTGCCTAACGTTTCATTGAAGAAATCAGTAATTCTTAATTCTTAAGCTTGGAAATGTGAGATGGTTCCTGTTTCTAGTTGCATGTTCACCTCATTCTGTCTCACAGTAGGACCAGTTATGAAGAGACCTAAAGTAGTAACTGACCATTGAATCCCACTTCTAAACCAACCCTGCAAGAGAAACTGTATTTTATGACTCAAAATAAGCATTTTGCCCTGTCTCCCCATAAGTCCTTCTCGTTTAAATTCCTCATTAACACTGGGGCTGAAATGTTTAGTTGCTGGCTTAGATTAATTGATGAAAAACATTTTTGATTGAATATCTAGATCAATTTTAATCTGGCTTTAGGCCCAGTTATGACATTAAAAAGAGACATGGGTGGAGCTGTGGTCTAAACCACAGAGCCTAGGAGGGTCGGCGGTTCGAATCCCCGTGACGGGGTGAGCTCCCGTTGTTCAGTCCCAGCTCCTGCCAACCTAGCAGTTCAAAAGCATGTCAAATGCAAGTAGATAAATAGGTACCGCTTCGGCGGGAAGGTAAACGGCGTTTCCATGTGCTGCTCTGGTTCACCAGAAGCGGCTTGGTCATGCTGGCCACATGACCTGGAAGCTGTACACCGGCTCCCTCGGCCAGAACGCGAGATGAGCGCCGCAACCCTAGAGTCGGACACGACTGGACCTAATGGTCAGGGGTCCCTTTACCTTTACCTTTTAAGGTGCTACTGGAAGAATTTATTTTCAATTTTCCTCATGTTACTTCTCTTCTAGCCCTTATTTATCTTATTTATAGATCCACTCCTTTTCCTGAAATGGTTCTGCTTGAAATCAAGGATGCATCTAAAGGAGATCTAACTAATGTTGTTCTCTAAAGTGGTTCTTTAATTTCTCACATGAGCCCCATTCCTGTATTCTGTATTCTGTAAGGCTCATCAGTGAGCCAGGCAATGGACAAAGAGTAACTGTTCCATGTGTTTGTCCATCCATTGTTGACCTTAATCAGTGGCATTGTCTTCTATTACCAGTATACTGAAAGGGACTTATCTGCCTCCCAGATGGTAGGTTTACAAGTTTTTTGAGGATAAGATCTGATTCAGAATGTGGATCCTTGAAACTGAGAGGTGCTACCTAGCCTGGCAAAACATGGTGGCACACAATTATGGGATGGGACTGTTATAAATTTTTCCGACCTGGGGCAAACTGTCAGGGATGCCCCAAAGCCAGAGATCTCCATTAAGCACTTTCCTGGCTAACAGCAGATAGTCCAGAGTGCTGATAATAAGCAGTTGATCTCCTTGCCAGAAAACAACATACTCAAGCCGTTTTCAGCTAATTAAATTTTATTGAGCAGAAATGTCTCTGCCGGCATAATGCTTCCTTCTCTGTTGCATACAAACAGGAAGAGTAATAGTGAAAGTAAAAACTGAGCGCGCAGACTCAGACTGTACAACTGTACAACACAGGATGTTTACATAGCATTATTCTCACGCTTCTGTGTGAGAGAGATATACGTCTTACCAATTCTCTCGCAGCTAGGCCACTCGGAATTGGAGAAAATATCATAACAGGGACAGCTTCTGGCAGGCCAGAAGAAGAGTCCAACTGTCTGGTCACTTGGCATGATGAAAACAGCAAAAGGTCTCAAGAAGTCAAGCCAAAAATAGCCTGCCCCTTTGATTCTGGTCCCTGGACTCTGCCCACTGGAGACCCTGAGGTGGAGAAAGATAAAACCTGAAACTTCTTGTTGCCTTGCATTGGCTACCTCTGCCCAAAGCTAAGAAGCAGCCAAAACCAAAATTCTTGTGGCAAAGTGATTATAATAAATGTAGTTGTAATTGCCTGAATTTTTACTATTTCTACATGATGTCTTTGTCTAAAGACCTAATGTTGTGTACTGAATTGCAGGCACAGCACAGTAACAGAGCAGTCAGGAATGAGTTAAGGGAAGTAGTGATTGGTTTTAATTACCGGTAGTTTCACCTGGGTTGGATAGGCTAGCTCAAGTGCCTATATAAAGCAGCAGGGATGAGGTTTGTGTGTGTGTGTGTGTGTGTGTGTGTGTGTGTGTGTGTGTGTTTGTGTTTTACTGCTTGCTGCTGTTATGAGAGGGGTCAATACACTACCCCCCAATGCCCCATGTCCAGAGAAGGTACCCTCTTACACACACCCCAATGTACAGAGAGGGGAACCCGAACCCCTTGGACCTCCACCATAATGTCCTTTTCTGATAATCGGGAAGCCATCTTTCAAATCCTTTGCCTTCTCTGCCCGCCTGTGACCTCCAGAAGACCCCGGGTGGGCCCCCTTTGCATTCCTGCATGCCAGTGCTTATCATCCTCTTGTTTCGAACATACACCGATCTCCTCAGGACTTCTGCATAAGCTGATCTTTTCTCAGGACTTCTGCATAAGCTGATCTTTTCAGGACTTCGCCGCCACCGCTTGCATTCCTGCATCTTCCTGTTGCGGACATCTGCATAAGCTGACCTCTTCAGGACTTCAACAGCCATCGCCCAACTAGAAGAAAAACCTGTTTTCCCCCTTTTCACGGAGGAGCTGAAATCACCCTCCAACAGCCCTTCCGCTAAAACCAAACCCTGAGAAACCCAATAATTGCGCTGTACAAACGCGCCTCTTTCGTCCTTGCCCTTCCCTTTAAAGTGTATGTATTCTTTTTCCAAGATTGCTGTGTTCTTTCCTTTGTAACAAAACTTATTCTGAATGTAGCCAATGTGTTTCTACTTCTGTATTACTGCCTTTCTGAGTATATAGCAGATACTGTACCTGTTCTTGTGTCAAATTGTTATAAAGGAATACTACTAGTTTATAACCTATTTAGAACCTTAGTATAGGAGAAAAATATAGTTCCTTCTCCCCTCCATTCATTAAAACTACCGGCCATTCATAAATTTCTGAGCTGTCAAAATGTTTCCGCTGCACCACAGCGCCACCTACTGTGTCTAGCCTACACTTACCTAGGAAATAAACAAGCAAGACACCATTCATAAGGAAAAACAACATGTTTATTAGGAAATTAAAAGGTCATGACACCTAGGAAAAGCCGATCACCAGCTCCACCCTGAAAAATAGATAATAAAACACTGTCAAAAGCCTAGGCAGGAACAAATACTTAACATGTATTGTGTCAAAGATAATCTGTACTTACCATATGTAAATTCTGGTTTTCCCGCTCCACCTCACCATTGACTTACATTACGGAAGGAATGTATAAAAATAAATTTCACCTATTGTTAAGGGTTCTTCACCTCGTACCTGTACGTTGGAGGGGAACCTCTGTTGCAACAGATTCAGAAATAAACGGAGGGCTCCACTCTTGCTTTTCTGCAGCACCGGTGTAGTCTCTGTCATTTTGGTATTGGGAAGGCTCCGAAATTCGCGTGCCTTCCCCGGGGACAAAATCCGGACTCCTCCTCGGGATTTTATTATATTAATCGGGCTAGAGTGCTTACAACATTTGGCGACCACTCTAGGGACTTCGAGTTTTTCCGGCGACCCACGGTTCTAGGGAAGAAGGGACTCAGCGCGCACCTGGCCTTTTTGCCGGGGAGTGCCCTCTGTTCCTAGACAGGGATCCTCGGCAGTAATTAGGAGTCTCAGCGGGACACACCGGAGAAAAGCAACGTGACCGGGAAAATTCTTTTTACACCTCGCCTCATTTGACCACCTTCAGAGTTTGCGGGACCCGGGAAGCCATCGAGGAAGATTGGGGACGTTGTTTAAGGGTGGATAAGTGACCGCAGCAACGAAAAACTCTCTATCTGTTCTATCCCTTTTCCTTTCTCTCCACTCGGACCTTGGTTAGCAGCACAGCTGTAAGGCATAGTGATAAAGCAGAACCAAGGTCCTGGGTACAGTGCTTCACGTTACAACGTGCCCGCTGAAAGGCAACTGACCCATACCTCTGACAGCCCTTGTCAACCACTGCTGCATTTCTCTTTAACCCCTTAAAAAGACGTAGCCGCCCCTGCCTAGCTCCGATCCGCAAGGAAGTGACGGGCTAGTGTCAGAACGCAAGGACGTCTTTTCCTTTTCACAATTCTATCTGGGACGTACCGCTTGGCATTGCATACGCAAGCGTCCAAAGGCAGGTAGCCCCTTTCCTTAGTTTGTAAGAGGCAGGAACGTTGCTGCGGGACCCTCGGCAATAAGAATTGACTAGAAGGGGGGTCTCGAAGGTACTTGATCGCACCAAAGCCACCTAGTAGTTTAGCGCAGACGAACGGTAGGCAGGGCACAGCGAGGGATTGTGCGGGCCCTAGGTCCAGTTGATAGTGAGTGTCCAGGATTAGAAGGGTTCTACTTTTACCCGAACTGCGGTATAAATAGGCCAACTCCTTAGTTAACATGGGTGCACCCCAGTCAAAGGAATTCCACTCCCAGACTCCTGGACAGGACAAAGCCCAATCGCGGCTTGGTCATGACCGGGACTCTGAGTCTGACAGTCCGCTACAGTACGTACTCATGAACTGGGCGGAACTGGCAGGAACTCAAAATCTCGAGAAAAAGAAGTTGAGGAAATTGTGCAGCACCTCTTGGGTGAGAGTCACCGCACATCACCCAGTAGACAAAATCTGGCTGTCAGGAGGCTCCTTTAATAGCGAGCGCCTATCCCTGTTGCGAACCATCTTAGAGGACCAATACCCAATACAATTAAATTACCTCGACCTCTTTGAGGCGGCGAGGAGCCTCCTACAAAGATCTAGAAACACGATCGAAGTTTCCCACCAGATGCCAGTTTTAAGGAAGCGAGAAATAAAACCCCCTCCTTATCAAGAGACAGCTGAGGAAGAGTTCCAAGACCAATATCCTCTTCAAGTCCGTAGACCGACCCCAGTAGATGACAGCCGTCGGTCAGGAGGGATCCCGAACCCTGGTTACGACCAATCTAATGCAAGGGACGCATCGCCACCCGTCCTCAGCCCTGCACCGGGAGGTTCTGAAACCCCTCCAAACCCGAATCTAACTCCACCCGACCTCAGCCCTATAGCGAGTCGGACCCGCAGTAATTCACTGGTCAACCAATTTAAAGCAGTTCTTAAGGAAGCCATCGAAAGCCAGAAACTAGAAGGAGAACAGAAATCCACCAACACCACAACCAGTAACCAGGCAGGACAGTACCCCCTTAGATCCGTGCCTGTTGCACCAGCAAATGACCAAGGAACTACCACCTTCGTCTACTCTCACATCCCTTTTACGTCAGAGGACCTCTTAAACTGGTCTAATAAAATGCACAGCCTTCAGGACGACCCGGGATACTGTTACAGGCAAATTAATTCCATCTTTACCGTATACAACCCTTCATGGGCAGATGTACACATGCTTTTAGAGGCCGTGTTTAATGACCCAGACCGAGAAGACATCCTCGCAAAAGCAGGGGAGGCCCTAATAAAACCCCAGTTCCAGGATGGCGCTAATAAACCCGTTGATGCAGAGATAGTCACCACACATCACCTGCACAATGAACCATCTTGGGACTATAACACAGACAAGGGCTTTTGGAGCCTGAAGGTTTTCCGGAAGGCAATCTTAGAAGGAATAAAGATAGCAGGAAAAAAAGGGGTAAACTGGACTAAGATACATTCCATAACCCAGGGCACTGATGAAACCCCTTTCGCCTTCTACAGTCGCCTGATATACGCCTTTAGAACGTGGGGAGGAATCAACCCTGACCTGCCCGATAATCAGATTGTTGTAAAAAGCCTCTTTAAAGATCAGTGCAGCCCAGACATCAGAAAAGTCCTCACCCTCCAATTGGGATATGAAGGGAAGCCCATGAGCGAAATCTTAGCCATAGCGAAAACAGTTTTTGAAGGGAGAGATGAGAGGAAGAGGAAGGAGACCCGTAAGGATAAGGAAGAGGACGCCCGCGTGCTGGCCCTAGCCTTCAGTGCCCCCCAAGCTACCACGCAAGGAAATAGTGCCCCTTGGACGCCACTACAAGGAGCACTACCCAACCCTCAACCTTACCGAGGCAACTCACGGTGGCAAGGGCAAGGCAGGGGAAATAATTTCAACCGGGGTACTAACCCTTATGGACGGCCTAACGCTAACCGGCCACCCGGTTCCTTCGCATGCTTCTATTGCAATCAAGACGGCCATTACCGGAGGAATTGTCCCGTATTCCATAAAGACATGAACTCCATGACGATGCAGGAAACGGGCAACTCTTTCAGCCAGGCACCCCAAGGAACCCCACAAGTGGCCGGCCAAATGGGAGGGAACCCCTTCTACCACCAGCTTCCCCAACCTCGCATCCAGGTCACTCCAACTGCACCCCTCCCCCGGCGCCTAATAATTGACAACCAGCAGGGAATCCCGATGAGCCAGCCCTTATCTGCCCCACCATCTTGCTATCTTCTCACGACCCCATTTGCACCCTTACAATCGATGGCCATGACTATAAATGCCTTTTGGATACCAGGGCCACCTTTTCTACCTTGAACGAGAGCCACCTAAAAACCAGCCAACAAAAGCAACGTATAATGGGCATCGATGGGATTCCCCGGACTTGTCACCTCTCCGAGCCAGCTAGAGTGACCATCGGGCCTCTAGCGGCAGAACATTCTTTCCTATTAACTTCAAGCCCCGTTAACCTTTTGGGACGCGACTTATTATGCAAACTAAAAGCTACCATAACTTGAAGCTCTGAAGGCATATACCTCCATATGCCGGAAGACTCAGCAGCCGCCTTCCAGGGAATGCTAGCAGACGAGGAGACCCCCACTTTAGGAGTGCCAAGCCCCTTAGTGGACCAAGTGCCATCCTGGCTATGGGGAACCACCTCCACGGCAGTGGGGCTTTTAAAATCAGCTGAACCTGTTAAAATCAAGTATCGGACGGATGTGCCTTACCCCTGTGCCAGGCAGTACCCTCTGCCTCCTGATGCAGTGGAAGGATTAAAACCTATGATCAGAGACTTTCTAGAACAGGGGTGTCAAACTCAAATTCATCGGGGGCCGCATCAGCTGTTTGGTCACCCTCAAAGGGCCGGTTGTATCTGTAGGACTATGTGTCCACTCTTTATTATCATAAATTATTGTCACTGCATTCAATTATTACTGTTTTTTGTAATAATGTAAGTCAGGGGTGTCAAACTCAAATTCATCGGGGGCCGCATCAGCTGTTTGGTCACCCTCAAAGGGCCGGTTGTATCTGTAGGACTATGTGTCCACTCTTTATTATCATAAATTATTGTCACTGCATTCAATTATTACTGTTTTTTGTAATAATGTAAGTAATAACTAGCTCTGAAAGCAGAAACATAGTCAGAATAATGGCAAGTAGATATTCAAATGTACAATTATTGTACAATTTATTGAAAAATGATTTTTGGTAACAGACAGTAAATTTTTTTTAAAACATACAAAATATTGAGGGGGCTGGGCCCTTGCAAAATGGATGGGCATTGCCATTAAAATCAATGGTTGGTGTGTGCGAGCAGCATCTTGTGATTATGCAGGGTGGGGTTTACCTGAGCCGCCGCCCCCTCCTATTTTACTCAATTTGGCACCCCTGCTAGAGCTCCTTCTCAAGGATTCTGGGTTGGCGGAGAGGAAAAGCATGTGTGTGTGTGTGTGTGTGTGTGTGTGTGTGTGTGTGTGTGTGTGTATGGGAAAGCTAGGTGACCTGCCTCTTTGCAAAATCCCCGATGGCTGCACCTGCGAAAAAAGAGAAGCTCCCCATGCAGACGGCGGAGGCAGCAGCAGCACACCCTTGAGGCCACCTCGCAGCGATGGGGGAGCCGGGTTGGTCCACTGCACATAAGTGCCACTTTACTCATTCCTAGGGTCGCCCTGCGAAATAATGGTTGTGCTGATGAGAAAAGTGTGTGTGTTTGGGGGGGAGTGCACCGGCCAAGGGTGCACAAAGAAGAATCGCCGTCCACAATTAATAAATCGCAGGTCGTATCAGCTCATCATCTGGCATCTCCCTCCCTCTCTTAAAAGTCTGCATGGGCGCTTATGTCAATTGGTTTTCTCTCCCTAGCTTAGATTTTCCCAAGCAAGTAAAAGAGAGATCTCCACCACCCCACCCCGCGCCTTAGCCTCTTTCCTGCGATCTTCTGCCCAAGATCCCTAAATCCAAAAGTGAAAGATCGCTCCAAATTTCCCTCCCCACCCCCCACCCCGACCCCAGATATCCCCCCCACCCCAAGCAACCATCCAAGCAACGTCCGTGGGATTTGGCAGCAATGTGATCCAAAGGCAGAGCGAGGAAACTGGCCGCAAGTAGGTGCAATCGCTCTTTCTGTTGCGCTCTCCCTTCTCTGCCCTGCTAGGCGTCCGGGAAAGATGTGGGTCCATGGGGTGGGATGGAGAGGGCTCCGCTCTGGGTGGAGGGGCGGGAAGGGTGGGGGTCAGCCACTGGCCCCACAGATCCGGCCCGCCCCCGGCGCAGAACTGGCGCCCGAGAGCCTCAGCTGCCCAACGTCCATCCACCTTGCGGCTGGTTTGCTGGAAAGAGAGAGAGATGGTGCGCGGCGGCGGCACCACATTGGGTTTCTCTCCTTTCTCTTTTCTCCCCACTTCCTCGCCTCTGACACGGGGAGCGTGGGGGGGAGGGGAGAAGTCCCGGCTCTACTCCCTGGCTTGGCTTGGCTGTGCCCGGCGCTGTTTGTGTGTTTGTCTGCCGGGGTGGCGGCGAGAGAGAGAGGGAGGGGGGCGGGGAAGGATCGCTGGTGAACTTCAGCCGAGGCGGCAAAAGAGTTGAGGAAAAGTTCAGCCGCGCCGAAGAAGAGCGCTGCAAGTTGCTCGCTCGCTCCAGCGAGGGAGGGAGGGAGGGAGCCAGAGAGTGAGGCTGCAAGGACGCGGAGCGCCCCTAGTGGGCTCTGTGAAATAAACTTTAAAAACAAGCGCGTGGGGAAGGGAAGGAGGGGAGGCCGCAAAAGCAGGAGGAGGAGGAAGCGGTGGTGGCAACCTGCAGCCCAGGAGTTGGAGCAAGGCTGGCGGCCGGCGGAGGCTACACGGGCCACATGATGAGGTCTGGCGGGCCGCATTTGGCCCCCGGGCCTTGTGTTTGACACCTGTGATGTAAGTAATAACTAGCTCTGAAAGCAGAAACATAGTCAGAATAATGGCAAGTAGATATTCAAATGTACAATTATTGTACAATTTATTGAAAAATGATTTTTGGTAACAGACAGTAAATTTTTTTTAAAACATACAAAATATTGAGGGGGCTGGGCCCTTGCAAAATGGATGGGCATTGCCATTAAAATCAATGGTTGGTGTGTGCGAGCCGCATCTTGTGATTATGCAGGGTGGGGTTTACCTGAGCCGCCGCCCCCTCCTATTTTACTCAATTTGGCACCCCTGCTAGAGCTCCTTCTCAAGGATTCTGGGTTGGCGGAGAGGAAAAGCATGTGTGTGTGTGTGTGTGTGTGTGTGTGTGTGTGTGTGCGTGTATGGGAAAGCTAGGTGACCTGCCTCTTTGCAAAATCCCCGATGGCTGCACCTGCGAAAAAAGAGAAGCTCCCCATGCAGACGGCGGAGGCAGCAGCAGCACACCCTTGAGGCCACCTCGCAGCGATGGGGGAGCCGGGTTGGTCCACTGCACATAAGTGCCACTTTACTCATTCCTAGGGTCGCCCTGCGAAATAATGGTTGTGCTGATGAGAAAAGTGTGTGTGTTTGGGGGGGAGTGCACCGGCCAAGGGTGCACAAAGAAGAATCGCCGTCCACAATTAATAAATCGCAGGTCGTATCAGCTCATCATCTGGCATCTCCCTCCCTCTCTTAAAAGTCTGCATGGGCGCTTATGTCAATTGGTTTTCTCTCCCTAGCTTAGATTTTCCCAAGCAAGTAAAAGAGAGATCTCCACCACCCCACCCCGCGCCTTAGCCTCTTTCCTGCGATCTTCTGCCCAAGATCCCTAAATCCAAAAGTGAAAGATCGCTCCAAATTTCCCTCCCCACTCCCCACCCCGACCCCAGATATCCCCCCCACCCCAAGCAACCATCCAAGCAACGTCCGTGGGATTTGGCAGCAATGTGATCCAAAGGCAGAGCGAGGAAACTGGCCGCAAGTAGGTGCAATCGCTCTTTCTGTTGCGCGCTCCCTTCTCTGCCCTGCTAGGCGTCCGGGAAAGATGTGGGTCCGTGGGGTGGGATGGAGAGGGCTCCGCTCTGGGTGGAGGGGCGGGAAGGGTGGGGGTCAGCCACTGGCCCCACAGATCCGGCCCGCCCCCGGCGCAGAACTGGCGCCCGAGAGCCTCAGCTGCCCAACGTCCATCCACCTTGCGGCTGGTTTGCTGGAAAGAGAGAGAGATGGTGCGCGGCGGCGGCACCACATTGGGTTTCTCTCCTTTCTCTTTTCTCCCCACTTCCTCGCCTCCGACACGGGGAGCGTGGGGGGGAGGGGAGAAGTCCCGGCTCTACTCCCTGGCTTGGCTTGGCTGTGCCCGGCGCTGTTTGTGTGTTTGTCTGCCGGGGTGGCGGCGAGAGAGAGAGGGAGGGGGGCGGGGAAGGATCGCTGGTGAACTTCAGCCGAGGCGGCAAAAGAGTTGAGGAAAAGTTCAGCCGCGCCGAAGAAGAGCGCTGCAAGTTGCTCGCTCGCTCCAGCGAGGGAGGGAGGGAGGGAGCCAGAGAGTGAGGCTGCAAGGACGCGGAGCGCCCCTAGTGGGCTCTGTGAAATAAACTTTAAAAACAAGCGCGTGGGGAAGGGAAGGAGGGGAGGCCGCAAAAGCAGGAGGAGGAGGAAGCGGTGGTGGCAACCTGCAGCCCAGGAGTTGGAGCAAGGCTGGCGGCCGGCGGAGGCTACACGGGCCACATGATGAGGTCTGGCGGGCCGCATTTGGCCCCCGGGCCTTGTGTTTGACACCTGTGTCCTAGAGGATGCCTTTACAGATGTCCTTACCAACTCTCTCAAATAGTCCACTCTTCCAGCCTTATTCTTCATTATGGCGAACTACGGCCTTAATAGCAAGACCAGAGCCGGAACTGATTGAAGATCCATCAGGTCACATAAATCAAGCAGTCCAAAAGACCAGTAGCAGGCCCCAGAAAGGACAAACATCTGCCGAGCTAGTAGGGTTGCATATGTTGGCCCACCAAAATTCTTTGGAAAAGGCGGCCTTTTCTGCCCGAGGATCCACTGCTAGCAGAACAAGCGGCCAGGATCAACAGCCAGACAATTTTGCAAATCCTCCTTTACAGCCACTGCGAGGGGTTTTTCATCAGAGGAAAATAACTGATTTTTTTGCTGCCCCATCCCTTCCCGTACCAAATTTGAGCCAACCTTCCAAATGACAGTTATTTGAAAGAGCTAGGAATTTTCAGCCTTCAATATTAAGTTGGAACATTGCGGGATGGAAAAGCAAAAAAATCAGACCCAGAGTTCCAAAAATATGTTAATTCTTTTCTTATTATTTTACTGCAAGAAACTTGGGTGGAGGAGGAAATTGTGATAAATGGTTTTGAGCTTATATTCCTACCTGCCAGCCCCTCAGCGAACGGTGGTCGCCCTAAAGGAGGCCTCATAATCGGCATATCCCTTAAACTACAGGCGAAACTCTCCCTTGTGTACGCCTTACCGCCTTATGCCCTTACTGGACTGGTCTCTGGAGAGAAGTTTTCTTTACTGATTACAAATGTCTATTTTCCTCCAGGAGGGTTAACTGCTGAACTCACTTCTAGATGGGAACTCCTAGAAGATTTTTTACTCTCCTGTTATCTCAAGTCTCCAAATGTCCCCTCTGTTATTGGAGGCGATTTTAATGCCCGGATAGCCTCAAATCGGGAGGTTCTTATAAAGTCCAAATGGTGGGTTGACCCCGGCTCTCAAAACTATGACTTAGACCATATCCCCCCAAGAATTTCTAAGGATGCAAAAGTTATGAGGCAGGAGTGATGCTTTATCAGATGGCCATACGTCTTAATTTAATAATATTAAATGGCAGGTGTCCTCCTGACATACTGGGAGAATTTACCCATCTGGGACCAAAATCAAATAGTGTCCTCGATTATGTATTGGTTTCTCGGGATTTATTTCTGAATGTTAGGTAAAGGTAAAGGGACCCCTGACCATCAGGTCCAGTCGTGTCCGACTCTGGGGTTGCGTGCTCATCTCGCTCTACAGGCTGAGGGAGCCGGCGTTTGTCCGAAGACAGCCTCTGGGTCATGTGGCCAGCATGACAAAGCTGCTTCTGGCGAACCAGAGCAGCGCATGGAAACACCGTTTACCTTCCCGCTGGAGTGGTCCCTATTTATCTACTTGCACTTTAACGTGCTTTCGAACTGCTAGGTGGGCAGGAGCTGGGACCGAGCAACGGGAGCTCACCCCGTCGCAGGGATTCGAACCGCTGACCTTCTGATCAGCAAGCCTGTGGTTTAACCCACATTTCTGAATGTTACCTTCTTTAAAATTGACAATGCTCAATTTAGTGACCATCTTCCCCTGATAGCCAAGTTATGTGTTGACTGGCAGCTGCTTGAGCGCTCCCATCCAATCAGGGTGAATGGGGAGTCGACTACCAAAATAAGGGGGATTAAATGGTCCCCCGTCCTTGCCCAAAGATATGCAGATTTTATTCAAGAAAAGCTCCCTGGGGTCCAGCCGGACATAGGATTAGCCGCGCATGACCCTATCAAGTGTTTGAACCTTTTTTCCAGCCTGACAGCTGTTTTAACGTGTTTTTTTAATTCATCTGTGCAGAGAGTTAATAAGGATTTTAAATTTGGCGCCCCTTGGTTCAACTCTTCTTGTAAACAAGCCAGACTTCTGCTTTGTACTATATATGTGATGGCCTGGGAGTCAGACTCTGACGCTGAACCTGAGGGATCCCAGCCTGCTCAGGATTCACTGCCTTCAGAACCAGCAGAGCCAGGGATGGGGCCTGAGTCTCAAGGGGACTCACCTGTGCTGGATCCCCAGGTGCAGGCTTCGGCTGAGGTTGATCTGGCTCCTAATGGGATGGAGGACTTACTGCCTACAGGTGCTCCACTCCCCACCCAGTCAGGAGAAGCTGAGGTTGCCTCTGGGTCCGGTAACCCTCCAGCTTCTCCTGAGCTGCATAGGCTCAGGGCAGAGAGGCGAAGGGAACTAAGTTCTCGCAGGAGGAGTGCTCGCCTCCAAGCCAGGAGAGGTGAGGCACCTGGGGATCGGAGCCGCCCTTCGCCTCGGGACAGATAAAGCCGGCCAGTCCCAGTCCCAAGTCGCAGGAGCAACATCGTTGCTGGAGAGGTCTGCTTGCTCCCTGCCCGGTCGTTCTGCCTGAACCCTTGCCCTGCCTTGGTTTCCTGTTTATGCTTCCGTTCCTGACCTCGCCGGACTCCTTGCCCTGACCCTGCTCCTGCTTATTCGGACTGCCTTCACGTACCTCGGACCGGACTTTGACCTCGTTTCCTGGGATCCCCACGGGACCAGCACAGTTTGCTCCTGCCACACCCGCACTCCCCCTTCGTTGGGGTGCGTTCGGGAGGAACCTGTCGTCATGACTGACCAAGCGGCGGCGCTGGTAGCATTGGCCCAGGAGAACCAGGTCTTGACCCACACAGTGCAGCAGCTAAGCAGTGCGGTTACGGCGCTTCAGCAGCGTTTGGACGCCTTACTGGCTCCTGGTGCCGACGCCCCAGCTCCAGGCAAGTACCCAGTGGCCCTCCCAGAGAAATTTGATGGGTCCCCGACCAGCTTTCCCATGTTTCTCGCCCAGACCAAGCTGTATATTCAGGGGCGAGCCCAGGATTTCCCCGACGACCGCACCAAGGTGCACTTCCTGATCAGCTTGCTGAAGGACCAGGCGGCCAAGTGGGCGTTGCCGCTGCTCCAGCAAGACTCCCCGTTGCTGACAGACTATAGGGGGTTTTGCAACCATTTGGAAACCGCGTTCGCCAACCCCCAGAAGGGGAGTCAAGCCAATCGGGCGATTCGGCGGTTGAAACAGGGCAAGTCCACAGTGGCCGCCTACGCCATGGAATTTCGGCTGTTGGCGCAGGACTTGACCTGGAACGACTCCGCACTTCGGGACCAGTATCTCGAGGGGCTCTCGGACGAGATACTGGACCAGCTGGCCACGTTGGATCGCCCCGCCACGCTGGATGCCCTCGTCCATCGGAGTCTGCAGATAGACGATCGGTTGGAGGACCGTCGCCAGGCCCGGGCCCGCCGGCACTCTGGGCTCCCAGCTCCGGTGCTTCCCAGCAGTTCCACGGCCAGGGCCGAGTCACCGGAGCGGCCGATGCAGCTCGGGGCAGCGCGACCTTGCCTCTCCCCCTCGGAGAAGACTCGGCGTCGTGAGGGGAACCTGTGTCTCTACTGCGGTGGGAGTGGACACTACGCCCGAACCTGCCCCGAGAAATGCCAGCCGCGGGGAACCACGCCAACCCCAGTAGCCAATGGCCCAGGCTACTTGGGGTCCCAAGCGTCACATGATGGGCCCTCACCGGTGGAATTGCAACACCTCATGATCCCGGTGCGTCTGTACCCCCCCGGCGGGCCCTGGATTCTCACCCACACTCTAGTGGATTCGGGGGCAACCCGCTCCTATATGGACTCTGCCTTCGCGGCTCAGCATCGGGTGCCGCTCCAGAACAAGCTAGAACCAGTACAGGTGGAGGCAATTGACGGACGGCTCCTGCGGTCGGGCGCCGTTACTCGGGAGACCCAGCCCTTGGTCCTGTGCCACCAGCAGCACCGGGAGGTGCGTACCCTGGACATTGCCACCATGCCCCGGTTTCCGCTGGTGCTTGGGATGGACTGGCTGGAGTCTCACAATGTTCAGATCGATTGGGTCAATCGAACTGTATGCTTCCCAGGCTCGGGTTCGAATGCTCAGTCCGAGATGCTATCGGCTGCTTCCATGGGGGAGACTGCGTCAACGCTCCCCGCCGTGTACCGGGACTACGTAGACGTGTTCGAGGAACAGGGAGCAGACCGGCTGCCTCCTCATCGGTCCTTCGACTGCGGCATAGACCTCCAGCCCGGGGCGCCCCTGCCTGTGAGTCGCCTATACTCTCTTTCAGAGCCAGAGCATGAGGCCCTGCAGGACTTTCTCCACAAGAACCTGGAACGCGGGTTCATTAGGCCCTCTACCTCTCCCACGGCCGCTCCAGTGCTCTTCGTTAAGAAGTGTGGGGAGCTTCGCCTCTGCCATGATTACCAAGCCCTGAATAAGATCACCATCCCAGACCGGTATACCTTGCCCCTTATTGCGGAGCTGCTGGAACGGGTGCAGGGGGCGCAGATATTCACCAAACTAGATCTCCGGGGGGCCTACAACTTGATTCGAATCCGTGCCGGGGACGAGTGGAAGACAGCATTCGGGACCCGTTATGGGCAGTTCGAGTACCTGGTCATGCCATTCGGATTATGCAACGCGCCCGCCGTGTTCCAACGGTACATCAACCACGTGTTCCAGGACTTGCTAGACAAGTACGTGGTGGTGTACCTAGATGACATTTTGATTTATTCCCGGGACCCGGCTCGCCACGAGAGTCATGTCCGCTCCGTGTTGCAGCGCTTGCGGGAGCACCGCCTGTATGCTAAGCTCAGCAAGTGCGAGTTCCACCAGCGGTCAGTGGACTTCCTTGGACACCGACTCTCCCCGGACGGCGTGCAGATGGACCCTGGGAAGGTGTCTGCGGTTCGAGAGTGGGCGGCGCCGCGGAACCGCAAGGACCTACAGCGGTTTTTGGGGTTCACCAACTATTACCGGACATTCATTGCGGACTATGCTCATCGCACCACCCCATTGACCCGACTGCTGCGCCCCAAGACGCCCTTCGCCTGGGATGAGGAGGCTGAGGTGGCATTCCAGGGATTGAAAGCCTGCTTCCAGAAGGCGCCAATTTTGCAGCATCCTGATCCCTCTCGTCCCTTTGTGGTGGAGACAGACGCCTCCAGTACAGCTCTCGGTGCCGTCTTGTCCCAGCAACAAGGACCTGATGCGCCACTGTTACCTTGCGCCTACTACTCCCGGCAGCTCCTTCCGGCGGAGCGTAACTATACCGTGTGGGAGCGGGAACTACTGGCCATCAAGGTGGCCTTTGAGGTCTGGCGCCATCATCTGGAGGGGGCACGACACCCAGTGGAAGTGAGAACCGACCACCGGAATCTGGAGTACCTCCAGACCACCCGCAGGCTGAACCAGCGACAGATCCGGTGGGCGCTGTTCTTCTCCCGGTTCCAGTTCCGGATCCGCTACATCCCCAGCTCCCAAAACCAGAAGGCGGATGCGCTGTCCCGGAAACCGGAGGACATTGCAGAGACGGTGCAGCAGGCGGCCCCAACAACGATCATCCCCCCAGCGGCCTTCCTGGCTGTTCACGAGACTGAGTCGCTGCGGGACCGAGTGCGGAGGCAGCAACGGGTCGACGCTTGGGCTCAGGAACGGATCCAGGAATTGGCCAGTGGATCATGTCCTCGGTACCCGGAACTGGTTGTGCACCAGGGTTTGCTGATGCACCGTGGTCGGTTGTACATCCCCCCAGGGCCTTTGCGGGCCGAGGTACTCAGAATGTCACACGACGCCCCGGCAGCTGGCCACTTTGGAAGGTATCGGACCACCCACCTGGTCAGCCGGGAGTTCTGGTGGCCCCGCTTGAAGGCCGACGTGGCACGGTACATTGGGGGGTGCGAGGTCTGCCGGCGAGCCAAGGGATCGACCGGGAGACCTGCGGGACTGCTACAGCCACTGCCAGTTCCCCCTCGTCCATGGCACACGGTTTCTTTGGATTTCGTGGTAGACTTACCCCCATCCCGTCAGTGTACCTGCCTCCTGGTATTCACAGACCACTTCACTAAAATGGTACACTGCTCCCCGTGCCCGTCGGTACCCTCAGCCAAGGAGACGGCGCGACTGTACCTACAAAACGTCTTCCGCTTGCATGGCCTATCAGAACGTTTGATCTCCGATCGTGGTGCCCAGTTCACCTCCCGCTTCTGGCGCGCTCTTCATCAGGCGCTCGGGACGGAGGTCTGCCTATCTTCGGCCTACCATCCACAGACAGATGGACAGACAGAACGGGCAAACGCGGTGTTGGAACAGTACCTCCGGTGCTACTGCAGCTTCCACCAGGACGACTGGGTCGACCACCTGGCGTTGGCCGAGTTCGCGTATAACAACGCAGTGCACGCGTCCACCCAACAGACCCCGTTCCAGGCGAACTATGGGTACCACCCGC
Organism: Darevskia nairensis; assembly: GCA_034642065.1. NCBI lineage: Eukaryota > Metazoa > Chordata > Lepidosauria > Squamata > Lacertidae > Darevskia > Darevskia nairensis. Next base: position 46,165 of record JAWWNI010001291.1, on the reverse strand, counting down.
GGTTGTTTCCAAGCGTGCTACTGGCATCCGCAGTTCCCGCAGTGACAGACTGGCTGCAGGAGCTCCAGTCACAACAGCAGCTTCTGACGGAGCAACTGAGCCAGGCCAAGGACGCGTATAAGGCCCAGGCCAACCGTCACCGTCAGGAGGGGCCGGAACTCCATGTCGGAGACCTGGTATGGCTCTCCACCCACCACCTGCACCCCTCCCGGCCTTCGCGAAAGCTGGATGCCCGCTTCACCGGCCCATTTCCGATCGTGGACCGGGTCTCACCTGTGGCATTCCGTCTCCGGTTACCCGCGACCCTGAAGGTCCACCCGGTATTCCACCGGTCCCTACTCAGTCCGGTTGCCCCGCCCGACGAATTCCACCCAGTCCGTCCGCGGCCACAGCCAGTTTTAGTTCAGGGGGAGCCCGAGTATGAGGTGGAGCACATTCTCGACTCCCGATACTGCAGGGGGAAGCTCCAATACCTCATCGACTGGAAGGGGTATGGGCCCGAGGATCGGTCGTGGGAACCAGCAGAGAACGTCCACGCACCTGTCTGCCTCCGTGATTTCCATGCGACTTACCCCAGCAAGCCTGGTCCGGCCCCTCGGTCGAGGGGGGGGCCTGGGAGGGGGGATGGTGTGATGGCCTGGGAGTCAGACTCTGACGCTGAACCTGAGGGATCCCAGCCTGCTCAGGATTCACTGCCTTCAGAACCAGCAGAGCCAGGGATGGGGCCTGAGTCTCAAGGGGACTCACCTGTGCTGGATCCCCAGGTGCAGGCTTCGGCTGAGGTTGATCTGGCTCCTAATGGGATGGAGGACTTACTGCCTACAGGTGCTCCACTCCCCACCCAGTCAGGAGAAGCTGAGGTTGCCTCTGGGTCCGGTAACCCTCCAGCTTCTCCTGAGCTGCATAGGCTCAGGGCAGAGAGGCGAAGGGAACTAAGTTCTCGCAGGAGGAGTGCTCGCCTCCAAGCCAGGAGAGGTGAGGCACCTGGGGATCGGAGCCGCCCTTCGCCTCGGGACAGATAAAGCCGGCCAGTCCCAGTCCCAAGTCGCAGGAGCAACATCGTTGCTGGAGAGGTCTGCTTGCTCCCTGCCCGGTCGTTCTGCCTGAACCCTTGCCCTGCCTTGGTTTCCTGTTTATGCTTCCGTTCCTGACCTCGCCGGACTCCTTGCCCTGACCCTGCTCCTGCTTATTCGGACTGCCTTCACGTACCTCGGACCTCGGACCGGACTTTGACCTCGTTTCCTGGGATCCCCACGGGACCAGCACAATATATAAGGACTATAAACTTTCTGGTGCTTCTATTTTACCTCCAGCCTACTCCCAGGCTAAAATGGCATACAAACAGGCCCAGAAAATGGCAAAACGGGAGTGGCAATTAAACCGCTGGCAGACGATTATTGCTGCATCAAAATCTCATAATTCCCGGAAATTTTGGTCCTTAATAAATAGAAGAACGAGGAAATATCCCTTGACAGTCATTCCGGCCCCTACATGGGAACAGTTCCTGAGAAAGTATTTCTCTGTGGCAGAGACCCCGGCCACTCACCTGGATCCTTCTTATAGTCCCCTTCCTCTTTGGCCAGATACCGACCCTGCCGAAATTCTTGAATTGATAGCTCAGTTGAAAATTGGAAAGGCCCCAGGGCCGGATCTGATTCCGGCTGAGGCTATAAAGCTACATTCAGTATGGTGGGCAGGGATTTTTGCTAAAACATTCGATGCAATAAATGCCACGGGTTCGATACCAGGAACGTGGAAGGAGGCCATTTTAATTCCTATCCATAAAAAAGGCCCCTCCAGTGAGCCAGGGAATTACCGGAACATTAGTTTGTTATCCATCATTGTGAAAATATATGCCCGTTTCTTGTTGGCAAGGTTGACGAAGTGGTCTGATGAGGCTAACTTGATTGGCCACGAGCAAGCTGGTTTTAGACTAAACCGATCCACAACAGACCAGGCAATTGTACTTTATCATTTAGCTCGGAAATATTCGACACCCCGATGGGGCCAATTATGCGCTGCTTTCATAGATTTGAAAGCGGCTTTCGACAGTATCCCGAGAAAAATACTATGGGATAAACTTGCCTGTTGGGGAATTGATAGAAGGCTTCTGTGGCTCATTTCCCAACTTCATGACGGGTCCGTGGCCAGGGTGAGACTTACACCTGCTGGTGATTTAACTAACCTAATGCCAATAAATAAGGGAGTATGCCAGGGGTGCATTTTGGCGCCATTTCTTTTTAATTTATTTATAAGTGATATGAGGAACCCTCTAGTCGTCTCACACAAATTTATCCACGCTCCTCGTATAGCAGATTATCGCTGCCCACTACTTCTTTACGCAGATGATGCGGTGCTACTCTCTTACTCTAGAGTGGGTTTAAGGAGGGCACTAAGGATTCTTGTGACCTACTGCCATTTAAATCACCTGTCTATTAACCATTCTAAGTCTAAAGTACTGATATTCTCAAGGAGTCGGAAACTCTATCCGTGGAAACTGGAGGGAACAAAAATTGAACAAGTGCATAAATTCAAATATTTAGGAATTTATTTTCAGTATAATATGGGGTGGAAATCACAAGTTGAATATTTACACAATAAGACAAAAGCCCTGTCACACTCTCTCCTCCGTTTTTTCTTTTCTGAGGGGGCCTTATACGTCCCTGCGGCTTTGAAAGTGTACAGAATCAAAGTGATGGCCCCAATGGCTTACGCTGCCCCATTATGGGCCGCTTTTGCAAATCTTGCACCTTTAGAGTCGCTCCAAAGCCAATTCTTACGTCGACTCTTAAAACTACCATCATGCGTAAGTAATGCAGCCATTCGCTTAGAAATGAAGATCCCTTCAGTTGAGTCAGTTTTGTGGAGGCGAGTTTTGATTTATTGGCTTACCCTTTGGCATAAACTCCCGAACCACTATTTAATTCAATGCATGTGGCGGGATGACTACACAAATCTGTGGACTAGGAAAATCCATGCCAAATTGCTGGCTTATGAGATCTCCCCTTCTGAATTACTCAAACTGGACCTTACTGCGGCAAAAAGGTGTATAAATCAAAGACTGGAAGATGTGGAGCTATACCAAAAGTTTGTTCACCGTTAAATATAGGCATTACCCCTATTTACCGAGTTCCATCCTATTTAACATCACTTACAGTTGCCACACATCGTTATGCCTTTATAAAAGCTAGGTTTAATGCTTTTCCATCGAACGTACTGAGTCACTCATTTACCAAGGGCCAAGTCTCTCCTATGTGTGCCTGTGAAAATAAATCAACTGAATCTCTACAGCATGTAATGTTCAATTGCCCTATGTACAGTTTGATCCGTGCCAGTATATTAAATCTGATAATTCAGTCCATTGCTGATAAGCCAGCTGACCTACGTCTTGCTTGGATGCTCCAAGATGTGGACCCTTACATAACCCTACAGGTTGCTCGATTCCTAACTGCCGTTATCTCATATAAGAGACGAAATGGAATGTCAGCCGATTATTGATAGTTATAAATATGTTGTGTTTTTTAAATATGTTTTGTTTTTAAAAACGAATTTTAGACATTGATTTTAGTTTTGGTGCCTAAATTTTAACTTTAAAATTCCTCTGAGATATGTTTTTATGGAAATGCTAATATTGGGCCATGTAAGTTGTGTTATCTTATTTGCGGCTTGTACGGTGCCGTTGTTTTATTTTATTCTTGTTTGTTTGTTTGTTTGTTTGTATTGTATGATGGGCGCAAATGCCGAAATAAATGATCTATCTATCTACCTCTATCTACCTTTTAATAATACTCATATGAGAATGCTTGGTGAGCTCCTGGGCTGAAAAAAACTTGCCTCTGCCACAGGTTTACAATTACTTAGCTGGAACTTGTAATTAAGTGTCATGGTGCTAACAGGCATGGAATTAACTCTTTATTGCCAAAAGTACACTTACCAGTTAGGCAAAGGCATGTCCATCAGTCCTATATCTCTCAGCTGCTCCTAGATATGCATTTCATGGGGAAATTGCAGCAACTGAGAGGCCCCACCTGAGCTGAGTGCAAGCAGGAGAAGACTCTGCCTGTGTGTCACCTGTTTTGGCTCCTCCTGCTTCAATCCTTTCCTGGTCCTGCAAGACAGTGGAGCAGGAGAGGTGGGGGCTGGAGGAGGAGATGTGGAAGCCCCTGACTCTCCACCAGCCTGACCTCTCTCTCTCTCTCTCTTCCTGCACCTGTTCTTCACTCCTGCCTCCCAATCTCATCTCATGACTGTTACAGGTTCCCCCAGATCACTGATCCCATCTTCCAAGTCAGTCTCCAAACCCGCTTCTCCCCGTGCCCACTCCTCAGAGGCCAGCCAGTCCCTGACATAGCACACTGGATTATATATATCTCTTATTTGGGCCAGGCAATCAATATGTCCAATTACTCTTTCAGTAAATATTTGGTAATTTGGACTTTGTAACAACTACTACTCAACTAACAGTACCAAATTGTTTATTTTTGTCATTTTTAAATTTACTGATATGTTCTGTATTTTGTCTATTGGTATTTCCAATACTCTATATTTCTATGCTTTGAATGTTTGTTGTAAGCTGCTCTGGGCACAGTTCATTGTGGAAAAGTGACATATCAGTAATCTCAATCAATCAATCAATCAGTCATCAATCAACGATGTCCTATAAAGATGCAAGGCAGGCTGAAGGATTAAAACTTCCCAGAAGTTGCCAGCATAGAAAACAGATGGACTCTAGTTTGAACTAATTGATTATTTCTTCATTTGTTCATTCGTTTATATTGACTTTCAGATCTTCTTTTGAGTAGGAACAGGAGGCACAAAGCTTTCAATTAAGTTTGTGAGAATTGCAGCCATTTATTGGTATGAGAATTATATTATGCAAGGGAACAAGAGGCTTCCTTTTAAAAAATTAATATAGTTTGTATCTGTATGCTAAAAGCCAAATTTCATAAGAAAGAAATGGCTTTTGAATACCTCACAGTCTTTGGAAGAAGCATTTCTGCTTAGATGGAAGGGGACACATATTTTGATACTATCTCAGGTGATTGTTTCTCAATTCTGTCCTTGCCAACAGCAAAGCAAAAAAAGAAAGCAAGTGTGGCAGCTGTTAGGAGGAACTACTTGAAAGCAGTTGCCTTGTTGCTTGGCTAGCATGAAATAAGACTGAGTGATTAGTAGTTTGCAAATATTTGTCATTCTTGGCATCAAGAATGCACCTTGCAGATGACAAAACGTACGATGTACTATATTGCGATGGTGCACCTGCTGCTACTCTATGCCTTTGACAACTCTTAATTTCTCTGTTACCTCATATAGATATATTCATAGGCACCATTGGGTGTATCTCTCATTCACTTTCTATTCACTTTCTAAACAGGGCTCAAATTACATGGGGAACAACTATAAGACTACAGAAGGTTCTGGGGGACATAAAATGGGAGGTGTCAAGAGGATGGGGCTTGTGGATTTCATTATTAACCTCCTTCATAACCTCCTATTTTAAAGATCAGGTATTTAATAGCCTCTTTTAAATTTTCATTCCCTTTTTCTTTTTGGTAGATGGGAACATATTTTTGTTGCTGCTATTTGGAAACAATTGGGAGTCAGAAACTCTGCAGATCAGCTACAAATCATCAAGCTGCTGGAAAATAAAATAAAAAAACCTGAGAGTGCTGTAGCTTACTTTGAAAATATGACACAAAAAAGGATGGAAATGAACTGGATGATGCTATAAACTTAATTAGGATGAAAGAAGGAAATTTTTAAGTGAAATGCTGAATGACATATTGATTCATGAAAAAAGATGCAGATATTCAGGACCATGTGGACTCAGAACAGGGACAAGTGCACCAGAAAAAAGCAAAGCATAATAGCAGAGTTCAGATGCAGGCTATGGAGGCTTTAACCCATGAGTAGGCAAACTAATCCCTTTCTCAATCCGGCCCATGGACGGGCCAGGAATCAGCGTGTTTTTACATGAATAGAAAGTGTCCTTTTATTTAAAATGCACCTCTGGGTTATTTGTAGGGCATAGGAATTGGTTCATCCCCCCCTCAAAATATAGGACATTAATTTCACCTTGCATCCAGTCCAGCAGTGGAAGGGCCACAGGTCAGTGGTAAGAGCTCATGTTTTGCATGTGGAATGTCCAGGTTCAATCCATGGCAATGCCAGAAACTGCAGGAGGGGAGCTTGCTCTTGTGCTCAATTCCTGCTTGCTGTTTTCCCACAGACAGCTATCTGTCCACTGTGAGAACAGGATGCTGGGCTAGATGAGCTATTGGACTGATCCAGTAGGATCTTCTTATGTTTCTCCAGGTAGGGCTGGAGAACACTGGGGAACCACTGCCAGTCAGTGTAAATACCACTTAGCAAGATGGACCAATGATCTCACTCACTAAAACACAGATTCAACAGGTCAAGAATCCTTTGGGAGCTCACAGTGGGACAAGAAGCTGATGTGTATCCCATGTTGTTTGTCCCCAGCACCTTCAAATGAGAAGCATGTCACTTCCATACTTGGTGGTTCAATTCTGCTTGGCTCCCATCAGCCCTCCAGACATTCGTCTAATCTTCTTTCAAAACTATATAAACTTGTGGTCACATCTTGCAGTACCAAACACTACAATTTATTTATGTGTTTGGTAAAGTGCTTTATTTCATTTGTCTTGAACCTCCTGAAAATCAACCTCAACATAAACCCAAGTTGGAGCATCATTAGAATGAGAGAAAAATAGTGTACCAAATGTCATATTGTAACCTGAAGTCAGTCATTCGCAGGGCAGGCATGTCAGGAAGGGGGTTCAGGAAGATAGGCATAATCCTGTTTCCCACCATAGACTACACATTCTTCAGATACACTAGATTGTGGGATGTAAACACCAGAGCAGTCAAGTACAACAATGCTAGAAGGTATCTCCAGCCACAACTTCCTGGTCACCTGGATTGAGATAACTTCCTTTTTGCAAGCTAGAAGTGGGAGTGGCTTCACCTGGGAAGGTATGAGTAAAACCCACAGGTCAGCAGCCATTCTCCCTCTCTTGGATCTACTACCTCATGAAAGCAACATCTTAGGAAGGATGTTCAGTTGGCTTCCAGCCAACTGGGGCCTAATGGACTTCTCTCCCACATGGAGAGATTCCTATTGTAAATATCTTTACTAAGAATAAGCCTGCCTTCTTTTGGGATCTTGGAATCTTCAATTGAATGTCCGTGAGTAAACGTTTTATATCTTTTTATAGAAGATGTGTGTTGTGTCTTATTTGTAAGAGGGACAAAGGGGAAATATATAGTGACAAACCAGGAAACTAGATTAAGCTGATTCTAGCGAATCAAAGCAACTTCCGCTGTGTGTATTTTAAAAGGGAATGTTACTCTGCTATTTGAACTTGCAAGCGCAAGTTAGGATGAGATATATTAAATTATAAATCATCATCCATGTTCCAAACATTCCCACAAAGGGTTATGGGGCCCAGCGCTGCGTATTTTTGAGTATTTTTGAAGGATTGCATTGGATTGCATTTTGTTGAGAGAGATTTTTCTGATTGCATTTCCTGGTCAGACCGCATGGTCCTTTGTCCTATTGTCTAGAGAAAGGGGGATTAAGCTACCCCTCCCCTCCCTCAGAGCTCACAAAAGACCCAAAGGCAGTGAAGATTTATTTTGAGGATTTTGCTTTTTGCATTTTGAGATTTTTGAGATTTTGATTTTGAATTTTGACAAATTTTTGAATTTTGAAAATTTTGCAAATTTTGAATTTTAAGATGGCTAGTGCCAGTTTTGATAGTGATGCAAAGTCAAGCTTTATGCTGCTGAATGACCATAATTTTGTGCATTGGAAGCAACACCTGATAGTATTTTTGGACTCTAAGCATGTTTTGGAAGCTATTAGGGATCCTAAGCCTACAGGCACAGATGCAGCAAGCAAAACCAGGATCAGAGCCTGGAAAGACAAGAATAGTGAAGCCAAGCATATAATTTTGAGTGGACTTCGCAATGAGCATCTATCATTAATAAACATTGAAGATGATGCATCTCAGATCTTAAAAGACATTGAGCGTGTTTATGGAGAATCTACACAGAACTCCTATAGGCATTTGCTAGATAAGTTGCTCAAATTAAAGATGAATTCCAGAGAACAGTTTACAGAGCATGTTAAAAGTTTTTCTGAGATTGTACAAAGGATTGCACTTACTCCAAAAGCTTTTGATGAAGTAACCAAAGTGACATTCCTGCTGGCGTCCCTAGGACCAACATTTTCTTCATTTAAAAGTCTAATGCAGGGGTGTCAAACTCAAATTCATCGGGGGCCGCATCAGCAGTTTGGTCACCCTCAAAGGGCCGGTTGTATCTGTAGGACTATGTGTCCACTCTTTATTATCATAAATTATTGTCACTGCATTCAATTATTACTGTTTTTTGTAATAATGTAAGTAATAACTAGCTCTGAAAGCAGAAACATAGTCAGAATAATGGCAAGTAGATATTCAAATGTACAATTATTGTACAATTTATTGAAAAATGATTTTTGGTAACAGACAGTAATTTTTTTTTTTAAACATACAAAATATTGAGGGGGCTGGGCCCCTGCAAAATGGATGGGCATTGCCATTAAAATCAATGGTTGGTGTGTGCGAGCCGCATCTTGTGATTATGCAGGATGGGGTTTACCTGAGCCGCCCCCCCTCCTATTTTACTCAATTTGGCACCCCTGCTAGAGCTCCTTCTCAAGGATTCTGGGTTGGCGGAGAGGAAAAGCGTGTGTGTGTGTGTGTGTGTGTGTGTGTGAAAGCTAGGTGACCTGCCTCTTTGCAAAATCCCCGATGGCTGCACCTGCGAAAAAAGAGAGGCTCCCCATGCAGACGGCGGAGGCAGCAGCAGCACACCTGCCGGGACCTCCAGGTGCGCCCTTGAGGCCACCTCGCAGCGATGGGGGAGCCGGGTTGGTCCACTGCACATAAGCGCCGCTTTACTCATTCCTAGGGTCGCCCTGCGAAATAATGGTTGTGCTGATGAGAAAAGTGTGTGTGTTTGGGGGGGAGTGCCAAGGGTGCACAAAGAAGAATCGCCGTCCACAATTAATAAATCGCAGGTCGTATCAGCTCATCATCCGGCATCTCCCTCCCTCTCTTAAAAGTCTGCATGGGCGCTTATGTCAATTGGTTTTCTCTCCCTAGCTTAGATTTTCCCAAGCGAGCAAAAGAGAGATCTCCACCACCCCGCCCTGCGCCTTAGCCTCTTTCCTGCGATCTTCTGCCCAAGATCCCTAAATCCAAAAGTGAAAGATCGCTCCAAACTTCTTCTTTTTTTGCGGCGCCCGGGAGATGTTGAAAGGGGGGGTGAGTTGCGCGGGGAGGGCGAGCGAGAGGAGAGCGAGAGGGAGAAGCCACCCTTGCGCATGTGCGAAGGTGTCCAAACTGACAATGCTGGAGAAGATAGCAAGCTTTGGGCTTGGGAGAGAGAGAGAGAGAAACAGAGTGAGTGAGAAAGAAAAGAGTGGGGGAAGCAGGAAGGGTGGGAAAAACGGAGAGAAAGAGAGAGGGGGGAAGCCCCTCCATTGATTTCCCTCCCCACCCCCCACCCCGACCCCAGATATCCCCCCCACCCCAAGCAGCCATCCAAGCAACGTCCGTGGGATTTGGTAGCAATGCGATCCAAAGGCAGAGCGAGGAAACTGGCCGCAAGTAGGTGCAATCGCTCTTTCTGTTGCGCGCTCCCTTCTCTGCCCTGCTAGGCGTCCGGGAAAGATGTGGGTCCGTGGGGTGGGATGGAGAGGGCTCCGCTCTGGGTGGAGGGGCGGGGAGGGTGGGGGTCAGCCACTGGCCCCACAGATCTGGCCCACCCCCGGCGCAGAACTGGCGCCCGAGAGCCTCAGCTGCCCAACGTCCATCCACCTCGCGGCTGGTTTGCTGGAAAGAGAGAGAGATGGTGCGCGGCGGCGGCACGTTGGGTTTCTCTCCTCTCTCTTTTCTCCCCACTTCCTCGCCTCCGACACGGGGAGCGTGGGGGGGAGGGGAGAAGTCCCGGCTCTGCTCCCTGGCTTGGCTTGGCTGTGCCCGGCGCTGTTTGTGTGTTTGTCTGCCGGGGTGGCGGCGAGAGAGAGAGGGAGGGAGGGGGCGGGGAAGGATCGCTGGTGAACTTCAGCCGAGGCGGCGAAAGAGTTGAGGAAAAGTTCAGCCGCGCCGAAGAAGAGCGCCGCAAGTTGCTCGCTCGCTCCGGCGAGGGAGGGAGGGAGGGAGGGAGCCAGAGAGCGAGGCTGCAAGGACGTGGAGCGCCCCTAGTGGGCTCTGTGAAATAAACTTTAAAAACAAGCGCGTGGGGAAGGGAAGGAGGGGAGGCCGCAAAAGCAGCAGGAGGAGGAGGCGGTGGTGGCAACCTGCAGCCCAGGAGTTGGAGCAAGGCTGGCGGCCGGCGGAGGCTACACGGGCCACATGACGAGGTCTGGCGCCGGGCCTTGTGTTTGACACCTGTGCCTTACATAGTATCTTGCGGGACCATCTCGAAAGGGCGAAGGCACAGTACAAGGCAGAAGCTGATAAACACCGGCAAGTAGGCAAGGAGATAAGGGTGGGGGACCTAGTATGGTTGTCCACAAAGGACTGGCCGAGCAAGGGACGTTGCCGTAAGTTGGATTCGCAAAGGGTGGGGCCGTTTGAAGTTCTTGAACAAATCAACCCTGTGTCGTACAAGTTACGCTTACCGGCATCGATGAAGGCTGGCGGCCGGCGGAGGCTACACGGGCCACATGACGAGGTCTGGCGGGCCGCATTTGGCCCCCGGGCCTTGTGTTTGACACCTGTGTTTGACACCTGGCGGGCCTGTGTTTGACACCTGGCGGGCCTTGTGTTTGACACCCGGGCCTTGTGTTTGACACCTGTGGTCTAATGGATCACACAAAAGATCCAACTTTTAATGAATTGATCAGCAATTTAAGAGAGGAATGCAGAGAATGCCTTTATTCTCCAGAAAGCAACCCTAGGAGAAAGGATTGTAATTTTGTTTCAAAGCAATTTACAAAATCCAGAGAAATTGTGTGTTTTAAATGCCAGAAAAGCGGCCACATGGCAAGATATTGCAGGACACCAAAAGCTAAAGAGAAAGATTCCCAAGTCTTTCAGCGTAAAGGAGAAAGAAAAGGGAAATTTGAACGCAACATGCTGTTGCAAGAAAGGAGTTTAGCTGTCCAGAGCCAAGAAAACACACGCAATAAGTGGTTGTTAGATTCTGGAGCAAGCAGCCACTATTGTTTTGAAAAAGACTGTTTTAATGAATTAAATGATAAAGAGACTGAAATTGAGGTTGCAGATGGAAATGTTTTAAAGTCCAAAGGTGAAGGTTCAATGCATTTGGAATTCAATGTAAACAATGAATCTTTTAGGATTCATTGTCCAATGTTGTGTATGTGCCAGAACTGAGCTGCAATTTACTCAGTGTCTCTACTTTGGACAAGAAAGGTTTCAAGGTCACATTTGAGAATGGACAGTGCAATGTAACTAAAAATGGTGAAGTGTACATTCAAGCAAATCTAATGAATGGTGTATATGAGGTTAATCTTTCAGAGAACCAGTCTGCAAAAGTGGCACGCTCCAGCCAGAAGGATGACGCAGATTTGACGCTGTGGCATAGAAGACTTGCACACAGAGATACCACCATCATTAAGAGTCTACAGGGAAGTGATCTTGTCACAGGTTTGCAGGTAAAAGGGAGCAGCAACCAGGCTCCAACAAAATGCATAACTTGTGTTGCTGAAAAGGCAGTAAAACCTTCTTTTACACGTTGCACAGAACAAAGAATAGAATAGAATATATTTTATTGTCATTGTCCCCTTCGGGGACAACGAAATTACTTGTACTAAAGTTCTGGATATTGTGCATTCAGATTTGTGTGGGCCATTCAGTGTTCCATCACTTGGACACAACAAGTATATTTTGATATTTATTGATGATTTTTCAAGATATTGTGTGGCATATTTCATCAAAGAGAAAAGTGAGACAGTAGAAATGTTCAAGAATTACATTGCCATGGTCAGGAACAAGTTCCAAAGAGCTCCAAGTGTCTTAGTTTCTGACAATGGAGGAGAATACTGCTCATATGAGATGAAGGCCCTTATGGCAAAGGAAGGAATCACACATGTAACCACAGTTCCTTACACGCCACAACAGAACTCCATAGCAGAAAGGAAGTTCAGATCCATTATGGAAATGACAAGGTGTATGCTTAAGGAAGCATCCCTGCCTAGGAAGATGTGGGGAGATGCTGCTTACACAGCTGTCTATCTCCAGAACAGGTTGCCAACAAAGGCAACACAGCGCACACCATTTGAACTTTGGCATGGAAAGGTACCTAGTCTGTCGCACATATGTGTATTTGGCAGTATATGTTACTACCACGTGCCCAAGGAACAGAGGCACAAGCTTGACTCCAGAGCACAAGCAGGTATCTTAGTGGGATATGCTGCTGGAGGCAAAGGATACAGAGTAATGGATTTACAGACAGGAAAAGTGAGTGCGCACCATGCAATTTATTTTGATGAACATGCAAAAGCAGACACAAAGAACACTGTTATTGGCTGCTCCAAGGAGTCAGAATGGACTCAAGAACTCATAAACTTTCCTTCTGAAACCCCACATGGTACTAATCTGCCTTCTAGTGTCATAGCACCCCCTACAGGCAAAGCACCAGAAGATGCAGATGACCAGACCCCTGGTGGCTCCAGAGACGAAGAGGAGGACTCAGATGTGGACATGCCACCATTGGAAGGGAGGAAGCTGATGCGGTTCAGGAACCAGAACCAGAGGTCAGACGCTCATCCAGAACCAACAGAGGTGTCCCACCAGTATGACTGTCCTACCTTGCAGGGTCGGTGTCTCCACAGGAACCTTCCACATGGGAAGAGGTTCAGAAGATGCCATCTGCGGAAGCCAGTCTCTGGAAGAAAGCCGCTCAGGAGGAGATGGATGCATTGCATCAGAACAAGACGTGGACTCTCACAGAGCTACCTCCTGGTAAGAAGGCCATTGGGTGCAAGTGGGTGTTCAAGGTTAAGAAGGGGTCAGAAGGGGAAGTGGAACGCTACAAAGCAAGGCTAGTAGCACAAGGTTTTTAGCAACGTTTTGGTGAAGATTACGACGAAGTTTTCGCACCAACCGTAAGATATAGTAGCGTCAGAATGCTTTTGAGCATTGCAGCCTCTAAACAGTTGAACGTGAAGCACATTGACGTTTGCACTGCGCATCCATGTTCCAAACATTCCCACATAGATGTCCTTCCACCATGGGAAGAAGAATATTCATTTTAATGTATTTGTATATAAAAAGGCTCACTCATTTCCATATTTCCATTGCAGAGCATAAACTGTTTCCCTACTACCTAAGGATAAGAAGCAGCTGTTAATTTAAGATTTTTAAAAATCCATTCTGACCTATTAAACATGGTGATATACCACTTCCGCGGACTTTCCGCGGACTTTGCTACCAAACTCTGCCATTTTGTCCTTACCCACAACAACTTCAAATTTGGTGATGACCTGTTTCTCCAGATCAGTGGCACAGCAATGGGCACCCGCATGGCCCCACAGTATGCCAACATCTTCATGGCAGATTTAGGACAACGCTTCCTAAACTCCTATCCACTCAAACCTCTCTTGTACCTGCAATTCATTTATGATACTTTTATTATCTGGACACATGGTCAACAGACCCTGAACACCTTCCACCAGAAATTCAATGACTTTCACCCCACCATCAACCTAACTATGAACCAATCTATGCAAGAAATACATTTTTTGGACACTACTATAAAAATACAGGATGGGCGCATAGACACCACCTTATACCATAAACCTACTGACCGACAAACATATCTACATGCTTCTAGCTACCATCCCAAACATACCAAACAATCCATTGTATATAGCCAGGCCCTACGTTACAGCCACATCTGTTCCAACTCTACAGACAGAGACTCTCACCTAAGAGATCTACAGCAAACCTTCTTAGAACTAAAATACCCACCGGATGAAGTTAAACAACAGATCAACAGAGCCAGACTGATACCCAGAGAGAACTTGCTGCAAGACAGACCCAAAAAAGAAAACAGCAGAACACCACTAGTAATCACATACAGTTCCCAAGTTAAAACAGTACAACACATCATCAGAGATCTACAACCTCTCCTAGACAATGACAGTTCTCTTTCTCAAGCTCTGGGAGGAAGACCTTTCATCGCCTACAGACAGCCACCCAATCTTAAATAACTCCTCACCCACAATAATACTACAACCAGACTTAACACAGACACTGGCACCAGAGCCTGCAATAAACCCAGATGCCAACTTTGCTGCCACATACACCCGGACAACACCATTACTGGCCCCAACAACATCAAACATACCATCTCAGGACTATTTAATTGCTCATTGTCTAACATTGTGTATGCCATCAAATGCCAACAGTGCCCTTCATCTCTCTATATTGGACAAACAGGCCAAACCCTACGCCAAAGGATAAATGGACATACCGGTAAATCTGACATCAGGAATCACAAGACAGAGAAACTAGTAGGAGAGCACTTCAATCTCCCAGGACACTCTATACAAGATCTCAAAGTAGCTGTCTTATTGCAAAGGAATTTCAGAAATAGACTGGAAAGAGAAGTTGCTGAATTGCAACTCATTACCAAGCTTAAAACTATGGAGAGACCTGGTCTGAACAAAGACATTGGATTCTTATCTCATTATACATGACAAAACTTTTTTAACCTTCTCATCCCTTGCTTTTTCCTGTAAGACTAATTGCAGTTGTTAACAGTCAACAGGTTTACCACAGCTATCATTCCCACCACCCCTCTGAGTAATACCCCTCCCCACCCTCTCACTATATATAAGGGTCTGGTGACTTCTGTTTCAGTGTATCTGAAGAAGTGTGCATGCACATGAAAGCTCATACCAAGAACAAACTTAGTTGGTCTCTAAGGTGCTACGGGAAGGAATTTTTTTATTTTGTTGCCACTTCCACAGACAGACTACATCAAAACATGATTATATGCAGCAGTAGATACATTTTCTATAGAGACAAACATAAGAAAACCAAACTGTTTATTTTGTTGTCCAACTTCTTCTGCACACACTGCAATTTTAAAATTGTTTCCCCCAGTTTTTCTTGTCTACTGCTAGCTAGCTAGGACAAGTATTGTAACCTCAGTGCCAGAAATCTTGACTACCTCTGTGGTTTTATGTGGGACTGCCCTTGGCTCTGGAAGCTCCAGCTAATGCAGAATGCAATGGGTAGATTGTTGATGGGGGTAGATGGCAGACAACATGTAACACCTCTGCTAAACAATCTGTGCTGGCTGCCCATATGCTACCAGGTCAGATTCAAGGTTTTTATATTAACATATAATGTCCTGAACAACTTGGCTCCAGCAAAACTTGGACCACCTTAGCAGAATCACTGAGAAGCGATTTAGCGCTTCTGCGCATGTGTGAGTGCTGGAACCCGGAAGGAACCTATTCCAGTACTTCCGGGTTCGGTGCGGAGTGCAACCCCCAAAAAACGTAACCCACAGTGTTTGAAACCTGAGATATGACTGTATACAAAGGCAAGGAAGCTGCAATATAGAGATTTGTGTGGAAGTGGCAGCCCACATTTGTATGTTAGCACATTCTACAAGGAGATCAGAACAAATGACAGGATGTGCAGAACATTTGGTGACTGGCATCAGAAATCCCAGAATATGATGTATGTCAACATAAAGAATGAGAAACCAAATCAGAGGTGAACAAAAGGGGACACCAATTTGTAACAATCCCCTTGTTTCCAAGGAAAAGCAACATTCCAGTAACTTGCTTTGAAATGCAACCAGAGTGACTGTGTCAAGTGGGAAGTGACACAACTGAATGAATGAAAGCAGCTGCTTGCCGTTGTTCACAAGGTTCCAATAAGTTTGATTAAGTGGGAAGGACGGCCCTGGAGAGCTAGGGACCTTTTTCCATGAAAAAGTAGCATTTTACATATCATTTAACTCTCATTTTTTACAGTCTGCCCACTAAGCAGAATGAACCTTCAAATTCATTTATCAGCAGGATTGGGGGACCAAGAATCCCATTCTCCTCCCAGTAGCCAAATGCTAATGGTGGGCAGGACCAGAAACAAAGGTGGGCAGCACATGAAAGTACACTAAGTTAGCTTTTACACAACCTCTCACACCCACCCCTCTCTCCTCCATCCAGGAAAGGAAGAGAGCATCAAAGGCAAAAACACTTCAAGGAGGTGCCTAGTGTTGGGGGGGGGTGCTTATTAATGGAAGAAATGCACTCGTTCCTGAGAAACACGACCGTGTCTGCACCCCCACAGCCCTCCCCCTTTCTCCTTTGTAACCTTTGTATCTCAAACTGTGCGTTAAACGTTTTGTGACTCTCTATATCCTTATCCACTGGTCTTCCAACGTGTTTGCATAAGAACACACAAACCCATCCAAGTCAGGAGAAGGGATCTTTGTTAAGCAAATAAAGCTGTAGGGCAAATGCGCACACAAATAAAATCTTGTCAGGCGACTCCCAACAGTTGGAAGAAGACATCATCGGATTAATGGACACTCCTAAAGACAACGACCACCTGGAAAAACACCTTTTGTATCTAAACATGACCCTCCACCAGAGGAACCCCCTCCCTTCTGACACCTGGTCAAATCCCTTACCTCACCCACGTAATGCTATTATCTCTTTTGTTCTGTACTGTGTCAAAACTGTATAAATGTTCGTCTGCTCTTTTGTTCTGGGTTCTTCTCCATCGTCTGTCGTGTGATTGCTCACCTGTTGCCAATAGCTCTATACTTTAAAATAAACTGATCAGGCAT
This sequence comes from Darevskia nairensis, assembly GCA_034642065.1. Classification (NCBI taxonomy): domain Eukaryota; kingdom Metazoa; phylum Chordata; class Lepidosauria; order Squamata; family Lacertidae; genus Darevskia; species Darevskia nairensis. Next base: position 29,314 of record JAWWNI010001291.1, on the reverse strand, counting down.
AACTAGCTGCCTTGCTTTTTGTTAGAACTCTGGTCTCGTCTCTATTATTTGTATGCCAGCAGGGGTTTCAAACAACGTCCTGCTGGGGTTCAGGATTCCACCTGGAATCGGACCTTTTACCAAGATAATTCCCATAAATTTTTACAACACTAGCTAGGGTGGAGAGGGGTGTGGCCTGGGGAGAATCCCAAGGGCTAAATTGAGGCCAAGAGGGCTGCCTTGGGCCCCTGGGACTGAGGTTCCCCACCCCTGAGCTAGTGCAGTGTGTGTTCTACTAGCTGGGGAAAATGAGAGACTGAATTGACTGCGGTGATCCTTACAAATAACCTTATTTAGGAAATCTAGCTATTTCTTAACTAGTTTTTTCTAAACCACCAGTTTCAAAACTGAGCGACATCACATCACATCACTACTTGTAAAATTAATTTTGGAGCTCTGGCTTCCCTAAAAGGTCTTCCTCAGACCTCGAAGCTTAGCTCAGCACCCCTAGAGACAAGGAGTAGGTGAATTATGGTTACTCAGTAGTGAGCAGTATCATTCCAAATTATGAATCTTGCCACAGACAAAAGTTCAAAGGGTGTTAGGATTATAGGAAGTCGGAAAGACCTCAAGCTTGAATGTGCCCTTACTTACACAATTATCTAACTGCAGGGGTGGTGGGTCATCTGTAGCTGCTCTGGACTCCAGTAATTGTTCAGAAGAAATCAGGGGATGGTGTGATAATTTCTGTTGTCTATAATCAACATCTAGGCTCAGGAAGCTTCATATAAATTATATGTAACAACTAAAGATTGTATTGAAGAGTTAATTTTCTTGATCAAAACAGGAAGGTGGGGTGTAATGAAATCTCTTTCTTCCCTTTTGTACCAGATTTAGCACTTAAGCTGTTGCTTATTCAGTAATGTTCCACTTCTGCGCAAGCTTGCGCTGCTGGGAGAAGTTTCTTCTTCAATCCAGGAAGCTTTCATCTGAGTTTGTCCGCAAAATCTTTCAGAAGACCTTTCAGATCATTCAGCTTCAAATTAAAAACAAAAAACAAAAAGCATCTCATGAGGGGGTAACAAGCTCATAGAATTATAAGGTGATGGCAATCATTGTTACAATTCAAGCGCAGGATTTGTCTCCTGACTAGTAGGAGAATCATAGAATCATAGAGTTGGAAGAGACCACAAGGGCCATCCAGTCCAACCCCCTGCCAAGCAGGAAACACCATCAAAGCATTCCTGACAGGTGGCTGTCAAGCTTCTGCTTAAAGACCTCCAAAGAAGGAGACTCCACCACACTCCTTGGCAGCAAATTCCACTGTCGAACAGCTCTTACTGTCAGGAAGTTCTTCCTAATGTTTAGGTGGAATCTTCTTTCTTGTAGTTTGAATCCATTGCTCCGTGTCCGCTTCTCTGGAGAGACTGCATAGAACTGTCTATAAGCTCAGCCTTAAACTAACCCACTAAATAGCAGATTCCAGTAACTTAGCTAAGAACTTTCTAGTTTGCAGGCATACACCATACTTGCTGGTCATGCAATCTGAGTGCACCAAAATGAAGCTTACATTTTTGCAGCTGTCCTCTGAATTCAAGTGAGGAATGACACTGTCCTGACTTGCTCCTATCTTTAGTGGAGGACAGATTGCAAGACCTGCCATTGCTTCCCACAACTGCCACCCTCACAGATGCAGGGCCACCATAATGGCTTAAAATCTACTCATGTTGGATTATTATTGTTGCTGTTATTATTTCCCAAATTTCTTAATCATCCTTCACCGGAGATTGCAGGGCAGTGTACAATAATTAATAACAACAACACTTGTTATTTAAACAGCAAATATAAACTGTTCAAATTGCTTCACTTATATTATCTTATTAATCATTACAACAAACATACTATGCATTCAACAAAGGAATATGGTTGACACAACCCTTGCAGGGCATTTGCAAACCTACCGGCTGTGAGTGCTGAAGGCCGCTCCCTGAATGGCCCTTTCCACCTGGCCTATGTAATGGGACCCAGGCCCACCTTGCCCTAGTCCATTGACTGTTTTTAAATGATTTTAAATGGTTTTAATTTGTGGTGTTTTAAATTTTGGTTTGTGGTTTCGTTTTTGCTGTGTTGTGGGAGGGATTAATGTTTAGTTGGGGCTGGGAGTTAGTTTAATGTTTAATATAACTGAATTGTTGTTGTTTTCTAATTAGTTTCTATTGTTTTATATAGTTTGTATTTGGTTCTTAAGTGGAGAGGGTCAGGGCTGCCGGAGAGTGGGCCCCAGCCAACAGAATGGCTGGGGCAGGTTCCACCGGGGGGGTGTGTGTGTGTGTGCACTGGGACACCCGATCTCAGTAATCACGAATAGGAGGAGGAGTTATGCTAAGACCAGACCCTGTCATTACTGAGGAGGCAGGTTTAGTCGTTGTTTGAAGACTATCCCTGCCTCCAGGTCTGGTCTTGACCGGATGGATACTGGATTCAACAAGGGAGACCCACATGACCTGAAGGTGCTGCTGTGCAATGCCAGGTCAATGATTCACAAGACGGCTGTCGTCAGGGCCGGCGCGTCCATCTAGGTGAACTAGGCAGTTGCTTAGGGCGCCAAAATGGAGGGGGTGCTGGCCAGTCTGCCCGCCGCCGCCCGGTGCCGCCCCAACCAGCGGCGGAGCAAGCAGGTTGGGGTGAAAACCACGGTGGCAAGGGCGCCAAAATGGAGGGGGCGCTGGCCAGCCTGCCTGCCGCTGCCCCAACTAGCGGTGGAGCAAGCAAACCGCGGCGGCGGGGGGCGCCCGGCCGGGAAGGGGGCGGGGAACCGCTCAGCAACGTGCGTCATACGCAATGACGTCACGTTGCCCACCCCCTCGCCTAGGGCACCAAAATTTCCAGCACCGGTCCTGGCTGTCGTCCATGACTTGATCATGGATGGAGGTAGGGGATGTTTTATCCCATGTTGATGGCCTTTCAGCTGATACCCTAGTGTCTCGCTGGAATGCAGAGTTAACCTGGACTATCGACTAAGCTCCTTCTCCTCTCCGATTACATAGGGCCTGGAGAGCCCCATAGTTTTCTCCATAGCTGAGGGAAATGAAACAATCGCTAAGATGGCTAGAGGGCCAGTGGCAGAAAACTCATTCTGAATTCGACCGGACACGGGTTAGAGCTCAACGTCGAGCGTACCAAGTGGTAATAGCGATCGCGAAGAGGACTTTCTTCACCGCCTCTATTGCATCTGCAGAAAATAGCAGCAGGAGACTCTTTCAGGTGGTTTGCAATTTAATGGAACCACCTTTGCCATCAGGGCATGGTAAAGACCCCAAGATCTCCTGCAATGATTTTGCAGTTTTTTGTAGATAAAGTTGCTGAGATTCGGAAAGAGCTACCTCCACCATGGGAGCAGGGCCAGGGCAGGAGAGTGTTAAAGTCATGTCTAGTAAAGTTGCATGGAATCAATTCCAATCTGTTACCTCCGAGGATGTGGACAGGCTGCTTGGATGAGTGAATCTGACCACCTGTCTTCTTGATCCTTGCCCATCCTGGCTAATAAAAGTGAGACAGGAAGGTTTGGGCGATGGACTCCGTGGGGTGGTGAATGCGTCCCTCTTTGAGGGAGCCTTCCCAGACCCCCTGAAAGAGGCGGCTATTAAAAAGCTTCTTAAAAAAGCATCTTTAGATCCAGCCCAATCTCAAATCTTCCATTCTTGGGTGATTGAGCGGATGGTTGCTGAACAACTCCAGGCAGGCCTAGAGGATGCGGACCATTTGGATCCCTTCAGGCATCATCATTGGACTGAAACTGTCATGGTCGCACTGGTCGATGATCTCTGGCGGACTAGGGACAAAGGTGTAAGCTGTTTCCTAGTTCTGCTGGATCTCTAAGTGGCCTTTGATACCATCGACCACGACATCCTTCTGGACCGTCTAGAGGAGCTGGGAGCTGGGGGCACTGTGGTTCTGCTCCTTCCTCCTGGGCCGTATCCAGAAAGTGGTGTTGGGGGATGAGTGTTCAGACCCCTGGGCTCCCACTTGTGGGGTGTCTCCCAGGGCTGCTGGGAGAGATCATCCAGGGGTGTGGGCTGGGTGTTCATCAGTATGCGGATGATACCCAGATCTACTTCTCTTTCAAATCAGAACCAGTGAAGGCGGTGAAGTTCCTGTGTGAGTGTCTGGGGGCGGTTGGAGGAGGAATGGTGGCTAACAGATTGAGGTTGTATCCTGACAAGACAGAAGTTCTGTTTGGGGGAAGCAGGGGGCGGGCAAGTAGGTGTGGAGGACTCCCTGGTCCTGAATGGGGTAACTGTGCCCCTGAAGGACCAGGTGTGCAGCCTGGGAGTCATTTTGGACTCACAGCTGTCCATGGAGGCGCAGGTCCAGGGCGGCTGTCTACCAGCTCCATCTGGTACACAGGTTGAGACCCTACCTGCCCGCGGACTGTCTCGCCAGAGTGGTGCATACTCTGGTTATCTCCTGCTTGGACTACTGCCATGCGCTCTGCGTGGGGCTACCTTTGAAGGTGACTCGGAAACTACAATTAATCCAGAATGTGGCAGCTGGACTGGTGACTGGGAGCGGCCGCCGAGACCACATAACACTGGTCTTGAAAGACCTACATTGGCTTCCAGTATGTTTCCAAGCATAATTCAAACAAGAGTTTCTTCAGTGATAAAGTGTTTTTAAATAAAAAAGCAAATAAAAAACAAGCAGCCCTAAATTATTCAGGTTTTTTTATTTTAAAAAACCCTATAACACTTTTTTTTAATGGCTCTTTAAGCATTTTACTAACAAACATGTAATGAAGCCACCATTAGAGGCAAAAAAAATTAAGACTGAAATACAGTGGTACCCCGCAAGACGAATGCCTCGCAAAACGAAAGAGTTTTTCATTTTTTGAGTTGCTTCACAAGACGAATTTCCCTATGGGCTTGCTTCGCAAGACGAAAACGTCTTGCGAGTTCCCAATGCATTCCTATGGGAAACCGCGCTTCAATGCATTTCTATGGGAAACAGCGCCATCTAGCGCTTCGCAGGGACCGTGCTTCGCAAGACGAAAAAACTCGCAAGACGACAAAACTCGCAGAACGAATTAATTTCGTCTTGCGAGGCACCACTGTATCCTATTTTTTACATTGCATTTGTAAATACCCAATTCATTTGAGATCTTCATGGGTTTATACTGGAAGGCTGCATATTACTGCCACTACTGTTATTATTTTCAATACATTTTTATTACTGTATTTACTCAAATGTAATGTGCACCTTTTTTGGCCAAATTGCATTGGGGAAATTAGGGTGTGCAATAGATTTGATACCGCATTTACATTCACCAGCAAATACTTTTTTGGTTTCAAAGTTCTGAAAATTGAAGTGCACATTAGATTCGATGGCGCAATAGATTAACGTAAATATGATAGTTTTCAACAGTGTATAAACAAAACAATAAGTTTTCCCCATACTATTACAGTGGTACCTCGCCTAATGAGTAACTCGCCCAACGTCGTTTTCGCCTAACGAAGGACTTCCGGTAAAACAAAATGGCCGCCGGAAACGAATTTCTTCGCCTAGCGAAAAGACGTCGCGGGCGCTTTAAATAGGATTTTTTCGACTTACAAGTTTTTGACGCGATTTTTTTGACTTACGAATTTTTTTTCAATGCGTTCCTATGGGGCTTCGCGGAACGCATTTTTTCGACTAACGACGATCACGTCGGAACGCATTATCGTCGTTAGTCGAGGTACCACTGTACTACTATTACTATTACTATTAATAATACTGTACCTTCATATCCAGTTGTCTAAATCGCTGGGCCATTCTGTGAAAGGAAACATAACCATCAGGAATGAAGCTTTGATTTATGGATGTCTTAACTAGAGACACAAATCTAGCCCGGGTTGCCAACCTGAATAAAAAATTAGGGGGGGGGACAACAGGTAAGCCCCGCCCCACATAATCAATCACATGACATGGTGCATGCACACCATTTGAATCAACTGGGAAGCAGCCCCCTCAAATATTTTACTGGGGGCCTGAAGCCCCCAAAGCCCCTAGGAGCTGGCTCCTATGAATGTAGCCATGTAACCTATAATGTAATCCTTAGGAGAGTCCTCACTCCCTCTCTGCATGCCATAGGGGGAGGGAGTCAAAGGATGCTTCTTCTAAGATGTTGCCTGCCACAAAATACATGTGCACATTATTTAAAAAACAAAGTACCCATGCTTCTTGTTTTACCTGTTTGTAAATTTAATCAGTTAATAGCCTTGTACAATTAATTGGTTAAAATATATTAAATCAGGTCGAAGCCCTACATTATACATAAATGAGATAGAGTTTAAAATAAAAACTAAAGCTACTCCTTTCAAATCTAGTTTTGTTTCATTCTAGTGCTGTTACTTAAAATATACTTTCATCATTGCGCTGGTGGCTTTGGGGTTAATTACCTATGATATTTTTAAAATGTTGGATACAGTTAACATCTATAGCCATATTTTGGAATCTTTACAAGTTGGCTTCTATTACTAGCACCAGAACTCTTCTAACTGTTCATTCTTAAATGAATCAATTGAATCAATATGAATCAATTGAAGAAGTCTTTAAGAACATGAAGCTCTGCAAGGTCTCCAGTATGGGTTTCAGAATAAAATCTAGGCTCTGAAGTTTGATTAGATGGGAAAGACAAAGAAAGCAAGAAAACATACTCTTCTGATGAGTCATTAGCCTTGATATTGATTTTTACTAGATAATTTTCTTTCATCACAGCTTCCCATGCCAGCGTTTCATTATCTTCATTTTTTGAACCTTCAAGATACAAAATCCACACCAAATTGGAACATGGGCATATTTATTGACAACACAGACAAAGAGCTATTGAATGCAGCTAAAACAGTAACCTCAGTTTGTTTCAGAAGATCTGATGCTATTACAGCCCAATTCAGAAGAAAGACCAGCTATGTTTAGGTGTTCAGAAAAAAGTCCTATTGAGTTCAGCTAAGTGTGTCTTAGCTTAACCCAGTACAGTGGTACCTTGGCTCTCAAATTCAATCCGTTCCAAAACCAAAGCGTTCCAAAACCAAGGTGCGCTTTCCCATAGAAAGTAATGCAACTCCTAAAACAGCAATTTAACATGAATTTTACTATCTAATGAGATCATTGATCCATAAAATGAAAGCAATAATCAATGTACTGTACTATAAAATAAATAAGACAGTATTGTAGATGATAAAAATTAAGATTACATTTTTTCCCCTTACCTGCCCTGATGATAGTCATTGTTTGGATGGGGGACTTTTATCCATTTCCGCAGTCACACAATCAATCTATCAGTAGCTGAACTGGGTTCCACACAGTCACAAAAACAAATGAACTCAAAAACATAAATGCAAAATAAATAGCAAAAACAAATGTGCCAAACTTAAGCCTATTTGACTTCCAAAATGTTTGCAGCTTCTGATTGGTGAATGCACCCTGGAAACAATAGCCGACAATTGCATCGGGCATTCAGTTTCTGAAATACGTTTGAAAACCGGAACACTTACTTTTGGGTTTTTGGCATTTGGGAACCAATGTGTTTGAGTACCAAGGTACCACTGTATTGGAAACTAGTTTTCTCTTTAGCACCCCATACTTTGTTCCAATGAAGGGCCATGATGGATGGCCGCCCTGACTCGGTCCCAGACACACTGACCAGGTGTTTGGAAGCTGTGGCTGGATGAATGCGTGGGAGCCGGTTGAAGTTAAATCCTTCGAAGACAGAGGTCCTCTGGCTGGGTCGGGACGACATGGGGTTGGGGGCCCAACTCCCATCTCTTGCGGGGGCTCAATTAGTGTCAGCGCCTTCTGTCAAGAGTTTGGGTGTAACCTTCAACACCTCCCTTTCCATGGAGGCGCAGGTTGCAGCCACAGCAAAGGTGGCATTTTTCCATCTTCGACGTATCAAGCAGTTGGTCCTTTACCTTTCTCGCCCTAATCTGGCCACAGTGATCCATGCGACGGTCACCTCCAGGCTTGATTATTGTAACTCGCTCTATGCGGGGCTGCCCTTGAAGCTGACCCAGAAACTCCAGCGGGTGCAGAATGCCACGGCGGGGTCCTTACGGGGTCTTTGCTGAGGGACCACATTCATCCAGTGCTCTACCAGCTGCACTGGCTCCCGGTGGACTACAGGATCAGGTTTAAGGTGCTGGTTTTGACCTTTAAAGCCCTATGCGGCCTAGGACCCTCGTACCTACAGGACCGCCTCTCCTGGTATGCCCCACAGAGGACCTTAAGGTCCACAAACAACAACACACTGGAGGTCCCGAGCCACAAAGTTGTTAGACTGGTTTCAACCAGGGCCAGGGCCTTTTCAGTACTGGCCCCAACTTGGTGGAACACTCTGTCACAAGAGACTAGGGCCCTGTGGGATTTGACATCTTTCCGCAGGGCCTGCAAGACGGAGCTGTTCCGCCTGGCCTTCGGGTTGGACTCAGTCTGATGTTTCCTCCCCTTAGGGTTTTGATTATGGGCGATAAATGAAGCGCCTTTTTAAATTTTAAACTGTATTTTAATCTGTATTTTAATCTACGTTTTTTCTTTCTTTTATATTTTATTGTAGTTTTATTGTTGTTAGCCGCCCTGAGCCTGGTTTTGGCTGGGAAGGGCGGGGTATAAATAAAATTTATTATTATTATTATTATTATTATTATTTATTTTTACATGGGGACCCTTTTCAAATGTAGTAACTCTCAAAATGAAAGTGCAATATTGGACAAACAATTCTCTGAGAAGCCTTCATACTCTTCTGTGACTCCTACCCTTCCTCCCATAAATAGTTACTGTGCAAAATACTGCATTACTTACAACAAATTGATGGCTGTTTACATTCATTTTTACAGCAGCATTTTAGAAGTTTCCTCATCACCATGTAGATATAGGCAAAGATGACAAAAGGAAATGGTATAGTTAAGCGGCTGCAATACTCTTGAATCAAAAAGTAGCGCTGGAACTTCCATACTTGGTCATTGTTCTCTTGAACCGATCCAACGGTATAACTAATGGATAGATTAACACACAGGGTTATTAGTTCCATATCTACATTTGCTCCTTATCTAATATGTCAAAATCAGCACATACTTCACTTTTAAGTAAGGGTTGGTGATAATGGATCAATTACAGGGTCTGCCTCAAGACTTCCAAGCTGGAGGGGCATTCACACTAGTGTTATGCAGGGGGCAGAGTCCTAGGAACCAGATCCCAAAGTCCTAGGAACCAGATCCCCAACTGCACCACACCCCCAAAACTGTAGGAGATTACTAAATGCCTGAAGTTTTCACCCAGGTGCAAGACAACTTAGCAACATAAATATGCAGGCTGGCCAGGAATCTCTTAGGGAGAACCATCATGTAGTAGAAAGGAAGATAATGATTGACTGGCATAAACAGTTGTACCCTGTGCTGGTGAGCAAAGGAGAGATGGTGAGCAAAGGATTATCAGTGTTTGATGATGCAAGCTGGGAGGGGGAGTTCCAGGTGGGCAGTGGGTGGTGACATAGGCGGAAGGAAAAATTGTGGCATTTTAAAAAGAAGTTTGGACTGGGGAGAACTGGGGAGAACTCCCTGTGTGCTGGCTGGGAGAGGCTGCACCAAGAGACTGGCTGCTTGCTTTGGACCCAAGTTTGCAGAAGCTTAGAGAGGAGCAAGGAGAATCTCTCTTGGGGTGTAATGTTCTGCACCCCCTGCATTGAAGGCTGTTAGGTGTAATGGGTGTAAAATAAACCACATTTCTTAAAGACACAAGCCTCCGCTGTGCCTTGACTTCCCAAAGGAAACAACCCTTGGCTCCCAGTATGTTTCCGAGCACAATTCAAAGTGTTGGTGCTGACCTTTAAGGCCCTAAACGGCCTTGGCCCAGTATACCTGAAAGAGTGTCTCCACCCCCCATCGTTCTGCCCGGACACTGAGGTCCAGCACTGAAGGCCTTCTGCGGGTTCCCTCCCTGTGAGAAGCGAAGTTACAGGGAACCAGGCAGAGGGCCTTTTCAGTAGTGGTGCCTGGCCTGTGGATGTCATCAGATGTCAAGGAAATAAATAACTATCTGATTTTTAGAAGACATCAGAAGGTTTAGGGAAGCTTTTAATATTTGATGAATTATTGATTTTTAATATTTTGCTGGAAGCCGTCCAGAGTGGCTGGGGAAACCCAGCCAGTGTCGCGACCCGACTAGACAGTGGGGTCGCGCCATGCGGGCGCCAGGAAGGGGAACCATGCAGCGGGCCAGGAAAGGGGGCGACAGCGGATCCAGGTGCGCAGGGGTTAAACCGAGCGCAGCAAGGCCCGACCTCGCCCAGGCATGCCCCGCGGGGTAAACAACCCCAGGATGGGCGATAACGACCGCTAACGAGCCATCAGCGGCGGGCGCGGCGGAACTGTCAGCATCGCAATAACAATGTAAAAGGCACCCATGAATGGCACGGGCAGACCGGAGCAGTTAACTCTTTTGTCCAAGCCATCCCGGGTGGGGAAGAGGATTACCCCCGGACCTTCAGGGCAGAAGGGAGGGGGGAATTGGGAGTCACCCAGCAAAATGTATTTAAGGGGGACTCTGAGATGGCCTCCTCAGAATCCTTACGGACTTTCCACGTTTCTCTGTGTGCTGTACAATAAACTTCAAGACATCTTCCGCTGACTTCCCGGAGTGGCGTGCGTTCTTGACAGCTAGCTACAGTTACCATTGGGGACACGACATAGTAAGGATTCTCCCCAAAAAACTTCGACGTCCGTATCGTGTTGGGATCGCTTACCAGCAGCTACCGAGATGGCGACCCCATGGCGCGGAGCGGCACGTTTTCAGACCCCCGTTACCTCGAGCACCCTACTCGAGCGGCCGGCGGATCTGTTCACCTCAAATCAACGGAGCCTTTCCTCGGCCGGACCAGACAGCGGGAGCCTGGGCGAGCTACGGCGACTCCAGGAGCAGCTGAACCACCTCATCTGGGAGCGGCTGCGGGTCGGCGAGGAGTCAGACTGGTTGTTGGACCAGGCCTGTGGGGGCGCGGTGCCCCGGACAAGTCGTAGCGGCGGCGGGAGCCGCGGCCACGCGGGATCGGGGGTCTGCAGTCGGCAGACCCCAAGGGAGGGCTCAGGTCAGGAGCCCGGAACGACTCAGCGGCTGACGTGGTTGGACGGGACGGCCCTGAGGGGGCAGGCCTTTTCCCCGCCAAGACGTCGCAGCAGCCAGCTGGAGGACGACGTAGTGGCGGGGAGTTCCACGGGCGATGGCAGCGAGGACGAGCGCACTGCAGCGATCCCGGAGACCCGCGGGAGGCACGTCCGCCGGAGGGCGACGGCACGGCGCAGGCCGCCCCCGGAGCTGAAGTCCATTTTCGAGGGGGACCCGGCGGAACTCTCCACCTTCATCTTCCACGCAAGGAACCACGCCAGAAGGTACGGGGGAGACGACTGCGACCCAGAGGACTTGGTAGCGGCGGTCATCTCCTCCCTGCAGGGGAAGGCCGGCCAGTGGGCCATGCTCCTGGTCGACCGCAGGGATCCGGCTCTGGCCAACCTGGAGGACTTCTTGGCGGCCCTTCGAGAGTGCTTCCAAGACCCGCAGGCGGAGGAGAAGGCGAAGCGACGGGTCCAGAAGGCCAGGCAAGGGGGTCTCCCGGTACAGGACTATGTAGACACGTTCAGGGGGGAGGCCGCCCAAATCTCCTCCTGGAACGAGGAGGTCCTCGTCCACTACTTCAAGGAGCTCTGCAAGTGGGCCGTAGTGAAAGGGGCCCCTCGGGAGCTGTCAACGCTGGACGGCTGGTGCCGCATGGTGGCTCAGTTGGAAGCAGACCTGGGGATGCTGGAGCTAGGACCCAGGGCGGGCAAGGACCGAAGGCCCGCGGAGAACTCAGGGACCCCCCGTCCCGCCAATGGCGTGGGGGTCCCCCAGCCCAAGCGCACCCCCGACCCGGAACGGGAGAGGAGACGCCGGGAGGGACTCTGCATGAGGTGCGGGGGGGCAGGACACTATGCGGTGGCGTGCCCCAAGCGACCCCCAGGAGAGGTTCGGACCCCAGCAGGGTCCCAAGTGACGTCGGGAACCAGCCGGACACCCAAGACCGGGAGCCGGGCGGCTGTCGCGTCGGAGCCAAGGGAAAAGCGCCAGTCCGACTCCGAAGGCTCGGAGTCGGGAAACGACCTGGACCTGCAGTGAAGGACGCCCGGCTGCAGGTCCCGCCAGAGTCAACGGACCCCAAGAAATGGGCGGGAAGACCACCCAACCTGGTCCGGGTGAGGCTGGAAAACCCGGACGGCGGCAAGCAATGGACGGGCGATGCGCTGCTGGACTCGGGCTGCGACCACAGCATGCTGCACCCCGAAGTGGCCAAGGAACTGGACTTGCCCACCCAGGTTCGGAGCACCCCCTTAGTTTTCGTCCAGATGGACAGCAGTCCCATAAAGGGGGGTCCGTTTGGGGTGGAAGTGGGGCCGGTCTCCTTGTGGGTGGGGGACCACTGGGAGTCCAGGACGCTAGTTAGGGTCCCCACGGATGGGTATCAGGTAGTGCTGGGGTTGGATTGGCTGATGGAACATAACCCCATAGTAGACTGGCGCTCAGGGCGCCTGACGTTCGACCTGGATAGGTGTGGGCAGCACAGGGTCGAATCGGACCCCCAGTGCCCCGGAAAGGGGGAGGCCAAAGGGGTCCACGGGGACGAGGGCAAGCTGGATGTGGTGGCACCGGAGATACCCCCGGAGTACCGGGATCTGGCGGCGGTGTTCGGGGAAACCGAGGCAGACGAGCTGCCCCCCCCACCGCCGCACAGATTGCGCCATCGACATCCCAGAAGATGCGGTCCTTCCCAAGGGACGCATCTACAAGATGTCCAGGGAGGAACTCCAGGACCTCAGGGAGTTCCTGGACAAGAATCTGGCCAGAGGGTTCATCCGCCCCGCCAAGAGCCCCATGGGGGCTCCGGTCATCTTCGTGGGCAAGAAGGATGGCACCCGGAGGTTGTGCCAGGACTATAGAGGGTTGAACGCCATAGCGGCAGGGAACGCGTACCCGCTCCCCCTCATCCCGTATCTGCTGGACCAGTTGGGTACCGGCACGATCTTCACGAAGCTAGACTTAAGGGAGGCATACTACCGGGTGCGGGTCCGGGAGGGGGACGAATGGAAGACGGCTTTTAACTGCCAGTTTGGACAGTTCGAGTTCCTGGTAATGCCGTTCGGTTTGAGCGGGGCCCCGGGGGTGTTCATGAGCCTCATCAACGAGGTACTCCACGACCTCCTGTACAAAGGGGTGGTGGTCTACCTGGACGACGTGCTGGTGTACAGTCGGGACCCCCGGGAACACGTCCGTTTGGTCCGGGAGGTCTTGCAGAGACTCCTGGACAACCACCTATACGTCAAGTTGCCCAAGTGCGAGTTCCACCGCCCCTCCTTAGATTACCTGGGGTATAGGATCTCGGCGGCGGGGGTGGCCATGGATCCCCAGAAGGTGGAGGCAGTCCTGGGGTGGGAGCGGCCGCGGACACGGCGCCAACTCCAGAGCCTGCTGGGGTTCGCAAATTTCTGCAGGGGCTTTTTGCCCAACTATTCGGCCTTGGTGACCCCCCTCACCGATCTCCTAGGTACCAAGGGGAAAGGAAAGGGGGCCAAGCGTCCCGGGGCGGCTCTGGATTGGGGGTCCCGGGCGGAGGAGGCTTTCCAGGGGCTCAAAGGGGCGTTCGCTGCCGAGCCTACGCTGATCCATGTGGATCCAGCCCGGCCCATGGTGGTACAGGTAGACGCTAGTGATGTGGCCATGGGAGCGGTACTCCTGCAGAGGGACGGAGAGGGCCGTCTGAGGCCCGGAGCGTACCTGTCCCGGAAGTTTGGGAAGGCGGAAAGGAACTGGTCTACCTGGGAGAAGGAGGCAGCGGCCATCCGCATGGCGCTTGAGGAGTGGAGGCACTGGCTGGAGGGGGCAAGGGAGCCGTTTGAGGTCTGGACAGACCACCACAACCTCGAGGCCCTCCGACAGCCACGGAAGCTGACCGCCAAGCACATGCGGTGGGCAGAGTTCTTCTCCCGGTACGATTTCCAGCTAAGCCACATCCCCGGGAAGGACAACTTCCTCGCGGACGCCCTGTCTCGCCTGCCCCAGTACGAGGCGGACGTCCGCACGGAGATGCGTCCGCTATTTGAGGACAAACACTTAGCCCGAGCCGTCACCACCCGTAACCAGGCTAGGAGGAAGGAGGGACAGACAGGGGGTCAAGATGGGACACCCCCCCGGGAGTGCAGCCAGCCTTCTGCAGCGCTCCGCGACAGACTAGTGGCGGCGTATCCGACAGACACGGAACTACAGAGCCTGCGGGACTCCTTGACACTGGAAGGGGACATCTGGCGAAGAGGGAGCGCCGCGTACGTCCCGGAACCCCTCCGGAGGGCCGCCCTGGAAGCATGCCACGACGCCAAAGCGGCCGGACACTTCGGCTTCGTCAAGACGTGGAAGCTGGTTCGGCGGAGCTTCTGGTGGCCCACGCTCCGTAAAGATGTCAAGGACTACGTCGCGGGCTGCCCCATCTGCCTCACCTGCAAGCCGGCAGTGGGCAAGCCGCAGGGCCTCCTACAGCCCCTGGAGGTCCCACCTCGACCTTGGTCGGTGATCTCCATGGACTTTATTACGGATCTGCCACCCAGCCGAGGCAAGACAGCAATATGGGTCGTGGTGGACCTGTTCTCCAAGCAAGCCCATTTCGTGCCCTGCGCCTCACTGCCTACCGCCACCCAGGTGGCAAAGCTGTTCATGGAGCACATCTTCCAGCTCCATGGGGTTCCAGACAAGGTCATCTCCGATCGCGGCTCCCAGTTTGTGTCCTGATTTTGGAAGGCGTTCCTGGGACTGCTGGGGATCGAACAGGGACTCAGCTCGGCCTACCACCCCCAGACTGACGGACAGACGGAACGTGTCAACCAGGTGCTGGAGCAGTACCTGCGGTGTTTTGGCTGCTACCAGCAGGACGACTGGTCACAGCTGCTTCCGTTGGCAGAGTTCGCTTATAATAACTCCGTACATAGCAGCACGGAGATGTCCCCCTTCGCCGTGGTCTACGGGATCGACCTGAGGCACCTGCCGGACTTGGGGGAGCCCACCGCCTGGGAGCCGGAGGAGCTCGGAAAGTGGAGAGAGAGGACGGCCAGGTGCTGGGAATCCCTTCGGGAACAACTGCTGGAGGTCAAGGCAGCGCAGAAGAGGACGGCGGACCAGCGAAGAAGACCGGCGGGGGACATCAAGACGGGGTGCCGGGTCTACCTGTCCACGCGGCACTTGAAACTGGGCCTCCCCAGCAAGAAACTCGGGCCCCGGTACTTGGGCCCGTTTAAAGTGATAGAGATAATCAACGGAGTTTCTGCGAAGCTGGAACTCCCAAAGAACTTGCAACAGATACACCCGGTGTTCCACTTCAGCTTGCTGAAGAAGTCCCCGGAGGATGACGGTTGGCACCCTGTGGCGGCGCCACCCACCCCGTTGATCCTGGCGGGAGGGGAGCACCATGAGGTCAAGGACATTTTAGACTCCAGATTCCACAGAGGGCGTTTGCAGTACCTGGTGGAGTGGAAGGACTTTGCAACGGGGGACCGAGAATGGGTGTGGGCGTCGGACGTTTTGGCCCCACAGCTGGTCAAGAGATTCCACCAGCAGTGGCCAAACCGGCCGGGGGGCCCCGGAACCCAGGGCGCTCCCCAGGGGAGGGGGGTGTCAGTTTTGGGGGGGCAGGATGTCGCGACCCGACTAGACAGTGGGGTCGCGCCATGCGGGCGCCAGGAAGGGGAACCATGCAGCGGGCCAGGAAAGGGGGCGACAGCGGATCCAGGCGCGCAGGGGTTAAACCGAGCGCAGCAAGGCCCGACCTCGCCCAGGCATGGCCCGCGGGGTAAACAACCCCAGGATGGGCGATAACGACCACTAACGAGCCATCAGTGGCGGGCGCGGCGGAACTGTCAGCATCGCAATAACAATGTAAAAGGCACCCATGAATGGCATGGGCAGACCGGAGCAGTTAACTCTTTTGTCCAAGCCATCCCGGGTGGGGAAGAGGATTACCCCCGGACCTTCAGGGCAGAAGGGAGGGGGGAATTGGGAGTCACCCAGCAAAATGTATTTAAGGGGGACTCTGAGATGGCCTCCTCAGAATCCTTACGGACTTTCCACGTTTCTCTGTGTGCTGTACAATAAACTTCAAGACATCTTCCGCTGACTTCCCGGAGTGGCGTGCGTTCTTGACAGCTAGCTACAGTTACCATTGGGGACACGACAGCCAGATAGGCGGGGTATAAATAAATAAATAAATCATCATCATCATCATCATCATCATCACCTGTGTCTGAGTATAATGACAGTAGAAAGGGTAGAGTAAGGAACCTGTGGTAAGCAGAGGAGCAGCTGTGTAAAAGTCTTGCTTTGAACTAGTGTATCTCAATTTCATCAAGATCAGAGCTACCCCACTTAACTGAAATCCTACACATGTTTATTGCCCAGGAGTGTATGCATAAGATTGCAGCATAAGAATCCATTTCTATTCAAAATCACATTGCATTAACAAAGAATAAATTTGCAGAAAACAGTTAAGTAATTTGGCAGTTTGTGATGCTAATGTTATTTCACCAAAAAATGGCTATTGGTTGCTGACGTGCTTCTGATACCACATCACTAATTAAAATGCATTGGTAATTACAGCCTTCCTTGTGGAGATTAAAATCATATGTTGGGTTGAAATTAATCCTATTCTAAACAGTTTAACCATTGAAAGAGAACTAAAAATAGATGACTGGTGTAATCCAGTCTGCTGCATTCATTTGCCAAACAATTTGTAGGCAGCTAGAACTCATGTTCGGTCCCTGCTCCTGCCAACCTAGCAGTTCGAAAGCATGCAGTGCAAGTAGATAAATAGGTAACGCTGCAGCGGGAAGGTAAACGGTGTTTCTGTGTGCTGCTCTGGTTCGCCAATAGTGGCTTAGTCCTGCTGGCCACATGACCCGGAAGCTATACGCTGGCTTCCTCGGCCAATAATGCAAGATGAGCGCCGCAACCCCAGAGTCAGTCAGCCCTTTACCTTTACTTTAGAACTCATGTTAAGAAGATCTAAAAACCATCAGCCACACCCTGTGGAGTTACACCCAGCACATCAGTCTACATACCCAAACATGGCTATTAATAAGTTAACCAGGAGAATATTGGTGGACAGCATGTAGATGCAGACTAGTGGAATGGTGATCCACTCTGGGAATCGGGGAAGATTGTTGGAATCCAGTTCTACACACAGAGGCTTTGATTCATTCCCAGTGACAGTACAGTGCTCAAAATCATATGTGGTACCTATCATGAAAAGAACAGAAAAGACTCCTGAAATTCCAAGGCTATTGTTAAGATTATGACACCCAACTCATAACTTGTGTTGTCAGCACATTCTTTAGTGCTGCTAGCACCTTTGTCTCTTTTGGATTTTGCTGAGCTAATCTAGTTTCCTAATAGGAGTGCATAAAGCTAGACTCCTATACAGATAACTTTGTGAAAATTACAGGTAGGTAGCCATGTTGGTCTGCCATAGTCAAAACAAAATAAAAAATAAAATTCCTTCCAGTAGCACCTTAGAGACCAACTAAGTTTGTTCTTGGTTTGAGCTTTCGTGTGCATGCACACTTCTTCAGATATCTGCACACGAAAGCTCATACCAAGAACAAACTTAGTTGGTCTCTAAGGTGCTACTGGAAAGAATTTTTTTATTTTTTGTTTTGTTTTGTGAAAATTGTACATTGTAGGGATTACTGTGCAGAAGTGAATACCTGCTGAGAAAAGATGTGCCCAGAAAACAGAATCCCCATGTGGCTGGCTGCACAGTTTAGGACTAAACTGCATCCCATTGTAACATACTCACAATACAACTCTGTATGAGATTTTATTCAGCATGTGGACTTTTGCCACTCCAGTCTTACTTCTGGCCCTACAAGGAAAGTGACTGGCATTGTCCCAGCATGGATTGTGCAGGTGGTGTGGGCCGATTCAATTTGGATGGATCATGACCTGAACTGAACATAAGTCCACTTTAGATTCTGTAGTCCTTTGGATCTCATTACAAGACCACCTGAGAGCTCTTGTGCTGCCTCTGCCCTAGTCATCTGTGAACACCAGACTGATTTCAGTAAGCCTCTGTGATACTGAAAGAGCTACAGTACCTGAATTCTAGCAGCACATGTTTCCCACTAAAACAGGAGGGGGGATGATGAGCTTTGGGCTCCTTAAGGACTGTGCTCCTATCTCATTATTACTCTGACCCATTGCTCATTGGGATTGTATCTTAAGATGGATACCATCAATATCTGTAGGATATTGGCCAAACATTACAAGGTAAGGCTCATAGACAACAGATCGAAATATCCATTCCCAGCGGTGTTCATTCTTCCGCAGGATCCCTTGTCTGGCTACACCAAAAGCCACCATCCACACCGCAAAGAGGAACAGGAAGAAAAAGACATCAATCAGCTGTGAAAGGGAACATTTAAAACACAAGTCAGGATGATTCTGTTAAATCATTCCATGCATAAGGCTAAGGGGAAATACACACACACACACACACACACACACACACACACACACACACACACACACAGGAAACTCTCTTGCTTCTCACTGTGCATCTATTTATGAGAAAATCTCACTTGGCTGCTTTGCAGAGGCCATGCACTCATTCTTGTTTATTTTGCTTCCAATTAAGAAAAGATACAAAAACACCTGAGGCAAATCAGAGCAATGTGCATGCCTCCAAGGCAGGCAGGCAGAAGCTGTGGCCTTCCAGATATTGGGCCACAGTCCCTGGCCAATGGGCCACAATGGCAAGAGATGATGGGAATTGGAGTCCAACAACACCTGGAAGGCAGCAGACTCCACACCTCTGTGCTCCAGGGCACCAGCTCTGCCTTAGATACAGCCAGGACAGATGCTGCTGTAGCCAGCTAAGTCCAGCACATAATTGCCCAAGTAAGTACTCTATTCACTTGAGTATATAACCATGGAAATGAGTGCTCATGAGAGCTTGCAGTGGCTACTTAGATTAGTAGATTAGGTGGGTAATCTTAGATTACTTAGATTAGGTGGGGGGTTTTATTTTATTTTTTAATCACAATATATACTTTCACTAAATCACAGAAGTAGCTCCTCCAAAGAGGAGAACTCCCCATATCAGATGAAAACCCCGAATGTACATGTCTTCCTGGCTTGGGAAGGGTTTGTGCTCAGCACCCCTGCCTGTTCTGCTACATATAGTAATGTGAGAATGAAGTTTCAGCCCAAAACACTTGTGTAAGTGCTGCCAAACTATAAGATGCATTTCTTTCCTTGCTCAATAAAGGTATAAGATCAATGATGGCAAGATTTTGCAAAAAGTATCTGCAGATGTGGCACATGCACACAGACCCACCTCTCATGACAAGAAACCAATTGCCAGCTGGGATGGGGCTTGATGACACAACCTCCAACTCTCTGTAGCACAGGAATTGGCTGTAGAGCAGCAAAATATTGCTGGCCTCAAATCTGAGCCCTATAAGGGATGTTCTGTCTTGTAATTCAGGGCTGTTGCTGAAGATTTGTTACAGAGGTATGACTGACAGGCACTGCAGAGTTCCTGCACTAACGTCCCTTGCAGAGGATTAATCATGAATCAATCTATCAGCACACAGATGACAGAATGAAAACTGTAGGCCTAAACCATACAGTTGTTCTCCCTTTTATATCCCCATGACTGTTTAAACCTTTATTTACACAGAGAGACCTCTGGGAGACTCAGGCTTGAGTCACACAACAATTACATTTCATATTGAATCAATCATAGTCCTTACCATTCTCTGAAGCATAATTATCTTGGGTCCTAGATTTCTGCTTACAGTGAAAATATGAATGAGTCTTAGAGTGAAAATAATGTAATCCAGGCAAAAAATTACTCTGCCAGAATACCAGGATGCCTCATTTGAAGAATGGAGCCTGTGCAAAGAAACAGATATACAAAAATTCCAGTTTTCAGTGTTCCCACTTAATAATATCAACTTGGGCACAATTTGTTTTCTGTCAGATCAGATGTTATGACAGGGTGACACCTTCCCACCCCATTTCCCCAAAATACCTCAGCTTCACCCCAGGAAGCATCACCTTATATCATTATCATAACATGTTTTGTCTAGTGCAGCCTCTCTCAATCTTGCATCCCAGCTGTTATTGGACTATAATTCCCATCATCCCTGACCACTGGTCTAGCAGCTTTGCAGAAAACAAACCCAGGTGCAGTAATGGCTGGACCTGTTACAACTCACCTGAACACAATTCCTATTATGAAGTAAAAAATCCCAAGGGTGTCCATAACATTCCACAAGTCGGAAAAGTACTTACTACCATTCATATACCACTAAAGGGGGAAAAGAAGGCAAAAGTCACCAAACAAAGTTCAGAATCCCACAGAGCAGAGTAAGCCTTTAGAAGTGGTTGGACTCCAATTAGTAATTTCGTTATCCCCGCAAGGGGACAATGACAATAAAGATTATTTTATCTAATTGTCAGAGATTATGGCAGTCACAGCCTGGAGGGCACCACGTTGGCTACTCCTGCCATAATGTAACAATACCACAAACCAACCTTATTTACCCCTACTTACAATGCATAGTCTTACTATCTAAATTAACATTGCTCATTGAGAAATCATGACTCAGTAAGCTAATAGAAGAAGAGCTAGTGCAATGCTGGGAGGCCAGGAAGGGTTCCCATCTCCACTCAGTCATGAAGCTCCCTGGGCCAGTCACTGCCTCTCTGCCTTACCTACCTCACAGGGTTGTTGTGAGGATAATATGGAGAGGTCCTTGTAAGAAAGGTGGGATATAAAAGCATAAATAAAGAACATTCTCTGCTGCCTGATCCCATGCCTGCGTATGCAGAAGTAAACCCCATTTTGTTCAGCAGGACTTTCTCCCAAGTAAGTGTGCAAAGCAAACTAGCCAATAATATCTTATAGCTGCAACATTTGTATTATAATTAAAATAATTAAATACAAACAAAAGGACAATACATAAGATGTCAAACAGTAAGGACATTGATAAAGATGCTTCTCTGGACTCCTCAACTTAGCGCAGAATTCCCCTCTATATCTTATTGTTTTTATGTACCGTCTTTAATACAATCTCATTGCCTTAGCCTTTGGGTACTGTCTTTGCAATGTGGGTTGAAGCAACCCCCTTTAAAAAAATAATGACCATGCCTACAGATCCAACTGCACTAGAATGTGCCAGATCCCTTGAGGAATGTGCCAGATCCCACCAGCTCAACTATGTTCCTTCTTTTTAGAAATAATAATAATAATAATAATAATAAGCTTTTATTTATATCCCGCCCTTCCCAGCCAGGACCGGGCTCAGGGCAGCTAACAATTATAAAACCACACAACCATAGGACAAACAGTTAAAAATACAAATCTAAAATACAGTTTAAAACTTAAATGTTTAAAAATTTAAAAGCCACTTCATTATAAGTAGTTCACCAATCACCACGAAATAGAAACATCAGGGGTTACCCTCAAGTTAACCCAAAAGCTAGGCGAAACAGTTCCGTTTTACACGCCCTGCGGAAGGATGCAAGCTCTTGCAGGGCCCTCGTTTCTTGCGGCAGATCGTTCCACCATGTCGGGGCCAGAACCGAGAAAGCCCTGGCCCTGGTAGCTGCCAGCCTGACATCCTTATAACCTGGGATCTCCAGAAAATTATTATTTGAGGACCTCAAGGTCCTACCCGGGGCATACCAGGAGAGGCGGTCCCTTAAGTACGAGGGTCCTAGGCCGCGTAGGGCTTTAAAGGTCAAAACCAGCACCTTAAACCTGATCCTGTACTCCACCGGGAGCCAATGCAGCTGATAAAGCACTGGATGAATGTGATCTCGCGGCAAGGCTCCCGTAAGGAGCCTCGCCGCGGCATTCTGCACCCGCTGGAGTTTCTGGGTCAGCCTCAAGGGCAGCCCTGCGTAGAGCGAGTTACAATAATCTAGTCTGGAGGTGACCGTCGCATGGATCACTGTGGCCAGGTCGGGGGGAGAGAGGTAGGGGGCCAACTGCCTAATACGGCGGAGATGGAAAAATGCAACCTTTGCTGTGGCTGCAACCTGCACCTCCATGGAAAGGGAGGCGTCGAAGGTTACCCCCAGACTCTTGACAAAAGGCGCTGGCACTAATTGGGCGCCCGCAAGAGGTGGGAGTTGGCCCCCCAGCCCCATGTCATCCCGACCTAGCCAGAGGACCTCTGTCTTTGCAGGATTTAACTTTAATCGGCTCCCACGCATCCATCCAGCCACAGCTTCCTGGCCAGTGTGTCTGGGACCAAGTCGGAGCGGCCGTCCATCAACAGATAAAGCTGGGTGTCATCAGCATATTGATGACAACCCAGCCCAAAGCTCCGGACAATCTGGGCGAGAGGGCGCATAAAGATGTTAAAAAGCATCGGGGAAAGGATTGCACCTTGAGGCACTCCACACACCAAGGAGTGGCGCGGAGACATCTCATTCCCTAGCGCCACTCTCTGTCCCCGACCTGAGATAAAGGAGCGCAGCCATTGTCGGACTGTGCCCTGAATCCCCACGTCGGCAAGGCGGTGGTCCAGACGTTCATGATCGACCATATCGAAGGCTGCTGACAAATCTAAGAGAATCAGCAGTCCCGACCCGCCTCGATCCAGCTGTCTACGGAGATCATCCGTTAATGCGACCAGAGCCGTCTCCGTCCCATAACCAGGGCGAAAGCCGGACTGAAATGGATCCAAATACTCCTGGCA
This sequence comes from Darevskia nairensis, assembly GCA_034642065.1. NCBI lineage: Eukaryota > Metazoa > Chordata > Lepidosauria > Squamata > Lacertidae > Darevskia > Darevskia nairensis. The sequence goes on along the minus strand of JAWWNI010001291.1, from coordinate 6,527 downwards.
GCTTTCATTCATCTCATTTGCTTCTTTCCTATCTAACATTATCAAATGTTTTCATATAAATACTGATTTGCATAGCCTTTTCATGAGTTCATTTCCCCACCTTGTTACCCATGAGCCTAGTATGACTTTGTGGATGGCAACAGGGAGTATCAGCTGGAAAGCAAGGCAACGAGATTGCCAAGCAGGCCCATGACAGGCTGTGTGCAAATATTTATGCAACCCAGAGATGTTACAGGGATCTGGGAATATACAGCTGCAAAATTACACACAGAATCTGTACTTGTGCAAAAATACACATCAGATGGATGTGTTGTGGGATGTAAACACTAGAGCAGTCAAGTACAACAATGCTAGAAGGGGTTTCAGTCCTCCAGCCACAACTTCCTGGTCACCTGGACTGAAACAACTTCCTCTTGCAGCTAGATGTGGGAGTGGCTTTACCTGGGCAGGTTAGAACAAAAGGCACAGGTCATGTAGCCATTCTCTCTCTTCTCTCTCTTGCCTCTCTCTTGCCTGGATTATCAGGAAGGATGCTCAGTTGGCTTCCAGCCAACTGGGGCCTAATGGACTTCTCTCCCACATGGAGAGATCCCAATTGTAAATATCTTTACTATGCATAAGCCTGCCTTCTTTTGGGAATCTTACTGTGTCTCCAACAGAATGTACGTGAGTAAACCTTTTATATCTTTTTATAGAAGACGTGTGCTGTGTCTTATTTGAAGAGGGACAAAGGGGAAATATATAGTGACAAACCAGGAAACTAGATTAAGTTGATTCTAGCGAATCAAAGCAACTTCCGCTGTGTGTATTTTAAAAGGGAATGTTACTCTGCTAGTTGAACTTGCAAGCGCAAGTTAGGATGAGATATATTAAATTATAAATCATCATCCACGTTCCCAAACATTCCCACATGTGTGGCTGCTGTAAACACACATCTAGCTCAGGAATGTTATCATATATTAGGAGTTGAAATGCAAATGTTTCTTAAACTGTGTAAGAACATATCCCCAGTATAAAATATCCCTAGTCCTAGCTCATGTTTTATATGAAACAGTGACATCTATTGGCATATAGAAACAATTACAACTTGTTTTGCTCTCAGTACCTCAAAGATGCTTCTAACATACTCTTAATGCATTAGGAAAAGACTGAGTTTGGCTTTTTATAGCTGTCTTACTTCAAATATTCAGTCTTAGTAGTTACCTTCTCATATGCAAATCATTATTTTTCTCCTTTAACATCAAAATCTAGGTGGATGAATTATTTTTTAAGTGAGAGAAATAGTGCAGCCTATACCATAGACTGGATCTAAGGCTCTGGGAGCTGGCATATTTTGCCAAATGAACACATATATTGAGAGTGAAAAAGGGGAGACAATAATTTGCTTATATTGAAAAATCGAGCAAATTTGTCATGTATTGGCACAATAAGAAATAGAGAAAAATGCATACAGCCATATATCATATTTTTCCGTCTATAAGACGCCCCCATGTATAAGATGTATAAGTCCCTATTTTGGCGGACTCAGATTTAAGAAAATGGGGGAGATGGCCCATGTATAAGATGCCCCCTACTTTTTGACATTATTTTTTAGGGAAAAAACCTAGTCTTATACACGGAAAAATATGGTACATTATTAAGAACAATCTAAGTACCCTGGGAAGGAATATATTGCATTTAGATAGATATGATTTGTTATTATATATACAATGAACTACTGTTCTTCCTTTTAGATATTGTTAATATGGAACAACTGTTTGGTCCAAAATTGGGAAAGGAGTACGACAAGGCTGTAAGATAGCATCTTAAAAAGCAAAGACATCACCTTGCCGACAAAGGTCCGTATAGTTAAAGCTATGGTTTTCCCAGTAGTGATGTATGGAAGTGAGAGCTGGACCATAAAGAAGGCTGATCAAAGAGAACGAATTGGTCTTCCAGACCTGAGATTGTATTATGAAGCAGCTTGCTTTGAATGGATCAAAGATTGGATTACCTAAATAATTTAGAAATCTTAGATCTGGAAGGTTGGAATAACCGTTATGGGTGGCATGCGTACTTAGTGTATGAAAAAGTGACTGTGCATAAAGATTTCCTGAACCATATAGTAAGGAAGTCATTATACAAAATATGGATAAAATATAGATGGCTCCTTGAACCGAAGATATCTCAATGGGTCTCACCCATGGAGGTTACGGCAGTAAAAAAAAAAAAGGAATACAGAAATAGGATGGCCCACATATCAACAATTAATAATGGAAGGAGATGGTGATATAAGGCTAAAACCCTATGAGGAGATTAGCAGCTATTTTAACACTTGGTTACAATACCATCAAATAGTACACAGATTTAAAAAAAAAAACAGTACACAGATTTAATCAGGACAAAAAGAAAGGTTTTGAACAAAAAGTGTCAAAATTACAAAGTGAATTAATACAAACTAAAAAGAAGACCATCTCTAGGATGTAAAATCTGTTGTTAGAGTGGGAACTGAAAGATGAAACAATCAAAGAAGTAATGATAAAATGGGCGAAGGATTTTGGATATACAATCCAATTGGAAAGCTGGGAAAGGTTGTGGAAGGTTGATATGAACTTCACGGCTTTTTACATGATAAAAGAGAACATGATGAAGATGTTTTACTGCTGGTATATAACCCAAGAAAAACTGGCTAAGATCTACAAAAGCAATCAAACTTATGCTGGAGATGTAAGAGGGAGGTGGGAACTTTTTACCACACATGGTGGGGATGTAAAATTGTAAAACGATTTTGGAATGAGGTATATGAGGAGTTGAAAAAATTATTTAAGATCTCATTTACCAAAAAAGCCAGAGGCTTTTTGTTAGGCCTAATATCCAGTGACATCCCCAAAGAAAAGAAAAACATATTCTTTTATGCGACTGCAGTGGCCAGAATACTGATCACAAAGAATTGGAAAGGAGAGAAAATCCCATCATTATTAGAATGGCAAAACAAACTCTGCGAGTTTGTAGAAATGGCAAAATTGACGGCAATTATTAGAGACCACTCAAATCAGAGAATAATGAAAGAATGGGATGGAGTGAAGGAATATATGAAAAAACAATGTCCCGGGATTGAAATATCAGTAGATAATATGTAAAATGTGTAGGGGTAAACAAGAAAAGAACAATAAAATTAATTGAATAATTATTAAAGTATAACAACACAACAAAATGGAAGAAATAAAATATTGAGATCATGCACGGGTGAGGAGTGGGGGGTATGGGGAATTTATAATAGTATTTATAATATAATTTCCTAATTGTGTTGTATTCACATATAGCAAAGGGAAGCTTAGAGTAATGGTATATATTTTATTGTAGGTAATTTTTGTAATAGGCTTATGTTAGAAAACAAATATAGATTTTGAATTTGATGTCTGTACTTTGTTTCTTTTTGGTTGGAAAAAAAGAAAAGAAGGCTGATCGCCAAAGAATTTGTGCTTTTGAATTCTGGTGCTGGAGGAGACTCTTGAGAATCCCATGGACTGCAAGTGGAATTTGCTGCCAAGGAGTATGGTGGAGTCTCCTTCTTTGGAGGTCTTTAAGCAGAGGATTGACAGCCACCTGTCAGGAATGCTTTGATGGTGTTTCCTGCTTGGCAGAGGGTTGGACTGGATGGCCCTTGTGGTCTCTTCCAACTCTATGATTCTATGATTCTATAAGATCAAACCTATCCATTCTGAAGGAAATCAGCCCTGAGTGCTCACTGGAAGGACAGATCCTGAAGCTGAAGCTCCAATACTTTGGCTACCTCATGAGAAGAGAAGACTCCCTCGAAAAAAACCTGATGTTGGGATAGATAGAGGGCACAAGGAGAAAGGCTCCTCTTCATCCTGGAGAGAAGTGACTATTGGGGTTCCACAGGGTTCTGTCTTGGGCCCAGTCTTATTCAACATCTTTATCAATGACTTGGATGATGGGCTTGAGGGCATCCTGATCAAGTTTGCAGATGAAACCAAATTGGGAGGGGTGGCTAATACCCCAGAGGACAGGATCACACTTCAAAATGACCTTAACAGATTAGAGAATTGGGCCAAAGCAAACAAGATGAATTTTAACAGGGAGAAATGTAAAGTACTACACTTGGGCAAAAAAAATGGAAGGCACAAATACAGGATGGGTGACACCTGGCTTGAGAGCAGTACATGTGAAAAGGATCTAGGAGTCTTGGTAGACCACAAACTTGACATGAGTCAACAGTGTGATGCAGCAGCTAAAAAAGCCAATGCAATTCTGGGCTGCATCAATAGGAGTATAGCGTCTAGATCAAGGGAAGTAATAGTACCACTGTATCTGGTCAGACCTCACCTGGAATACTGTGTCCAATTCTGGGCACCACAGTTCAAGAAGGATACTGACAAGCTGGAACATGTCCAGAGGAGGGCAACCAAAATGGTCAAAGGCCTGGAAACGATGCCTTATGAGGAACGGCTTAGGGAGCTGGGTATGTTTAGCCTGGAGAAGAAAAGGTTAAGGGGTGAGATGATAGCCATGTTCAAATATATAAAAGGATGTCATATAGAGGAGGGAGAAAGGTTGTTTTCTGCTGCTCCAGAGAAGCGGACACGGATTCAAACTACAAGAAAGAAGATTCCACCTAAACATTAGGAAGAACTTCCTGACAGTAAGAGCTGTTTGACAGTGAATTTGCTGCCAAGGAGTGTGGTGGAGTCTCCTTCTTTGGAGGCCTTTAAGCAGAGGCTTGACAGCCACCTGTCAGGAATGCTTTGATGGTACCTGGGCCAGGTAGTATGCTCAAACGGGTAACGGGTCTTTCTTGGCACACAGAGAATACATAGCTGCAAATGCCTCTAAAGCAGCCTTGCTGATTAGGTCCCTTTATGCCAAAAAACAGGCACAGACAGTGGAAGTGGCCTTGAGACTCTTCCATGTGAAGGTCCTCCCACTACTACTGGTGGGTATTGCCTTGGGTTCACGCAGGGATTTTATCAGATTGGAATCGATTCAATCGCAATTTCTCAGGGCCGTTCTTAGGATCCCCCCTTCTGTTGCGGGTGCGGTCATGAGAATAGAGACTGGTTGTCAAGCCTTTAGGTATGTGGCCCTGAAAGCTAAATTATGGCTATGGCTTAAACTATGCTTCAGACCAGTGGGTTTGGCCCCCCTGATACTGAAGGATAATTTCAAATCACCATGGGAAGGGGAGGTGTTAGAGGAAGTGCAGAAGTGCGGACTGTCCTCCCTTTATATAGAGTCTATGACATATAGTCAGGCCAAAGTGGTGATCGCTCAGAGACTGGGGGACATCGCCAGACAAGAAGACATAGCCCACGTGAAACCTGGGATGTTTCTGGGGGAGCAGGTGTACCAGGCCGTACCAGCCCGCTATCTTGCGGATATCAAATATCTGGAATATCGTAGACTTCTCACTGCGGCCAGGCTGAATGTTCTTGACTCTTAAGGGGGAGATTCAGAGGAGTTCCATATAGTCAGAGAACGTGCCACTGTGATCTAGGAGAGGTAGAATCTACAGAACATATCCTACTGAGTTGCCCCTTTTATGCTGAGCTAAGGCAATATCTCATAGCCCCATATTTATCCCATCTTAGTTTTCGATCAAGAGAAAGGCAGGTTGCATATCTGCTGAACAAGCCCTCAGGGAAAATAGCCTTATCGGTGGCTAAATTCCTCTTCCTGGTGCTTAAGTGTCGGAAGCGTAAAATCGAATGCCTCGATGTGGGTTTACCTGTATTATCTTAATAGTGCTGCTCGTGTTTTTTTTTTTTTTTTTTTTTACTTGCATATCTTTTCGATGTTTTTACTGATATTTTTCTGACTATCGGTCGAATAAAGGAAGAATTGAATTGAATTGAATTGAATGCTTTGATGGTGTTTCCTGCTTGGCAGGGGGTTGGACTTGTGGTCTCTTCCAACTCTATGATTCTATGATTTCTTTTAATCTAGATCTCGAGGACAAACCTTGTGACATGACAAAGTATGCTCAAAGGATGGGGCCATATTGTAGAATTCATACTCCTTAGATTTTTCCCAGTCTCAGAATGGCGTAACACAGAGCGTGCACAGATATAACAGACCTTTACCAGGATAAAAGGATTTGCTACCTTAAAGCAGTCCATGGGACTGTACGCTCACTTCCCTTCCCTTGCACACATCAGTTCTCCCTGCCTTTACAGGCTGGCTTTAACTTTAGTTAAGCATTATATGGACACTGATCTTCCCCATGGTTAACACTGAGTGGAACTGGCTCTGAACAAGGATCTGAATCCAGCCACAAATTCTGTATTGCCTAGGGTACAATGGAAGCAGTGGCAAATTGCAACCTCAGCAGAGATACTATAAATTAATCCATGAACTCAGGTTAAGTAATAATGGCCTGGATATAATTCCAAATGCTCTAGTGGGACCTTCATGGAAAATCAAGAAAACGTTAGATTTCAACTCCACTGGAGCCCCATTCAAGTGTTCTAATTCTGTGTTAAATCAACCTGCAAGAGGGGAAAGTGATGAAAGCATCAACCTCCACA
>JAWWNI010001290.1:22500-88165 GCA_034642065.1 Darevskia nairensis | reverse complement strand
AGGAGGAGGAGAAGAGGAAGAGGAGGAGGAAGAGGAGGGGGAGGGGGAGGGAGGAGGAGAAGGAGGAGAAGGAAAAGAAGAAGGAGAAGGAGGAGAAGAAGAAGAAGAAGAGGAGGAAGAAGAAGAGGAAAAAGAAGAAGAAGAGGAAGAGGAAGAAGAGGTAGAAGAAGAAGAAGAGAAGAAGAAGAGGAGGAGGAGGAGGAGGAAGAAGAAGAGGGAGGAGGAGGAGGAGAAGTGGAAGGAGGAGGAGGAGGAGGAGAGGAAGAAGGAGGAGGAGGAGGAGGAGAGGAAGAAGGAGAAGAAGAAGAGGAAGAGGAAGGAGGAGGAGGAGGATGAGGAGGAAAAGAAGAAGAGTTTGGATTTGATATCCCGCTTTATCACTCCCCTTCAGGAGTCTCCAAGCGGCTCACATTCTCCTTTCCCTTCCTCCCCCCCAACAAACACTCTGTGGGGTGAGTGGGGCTGAGAGACTTCAGAGAAGTGGGACTAGCCCAAGGTCACCCAGCAGCTGCATGGGGAGGAGCGGAGACACGAACCCGGTTCCCCGGATTATGAGTCTACCCCTCTTAACCACTACACCAGGCTGGCTCTTAGGAAGGGAGGGAGGGAGGAAGGAAGGAAGGAAGGAAGGAAGGAAGGAAGGAAGGAAGGAAGGAAGGAAGGCGGGAGGGAGGGAGGGAGGGAGGGAGGGAGGGAGGGAGGGAGGGAGGGAGGGAGGGAGGAAGGAAGGAAGGAAGGAAGGAAGGAAGGAAGGAAGGAGAACAATGCTCCTTGGCACCTTCTGTCCACTCGATCCAGTGTCAACTCCATCTTATTGGGTAGTTTGTACGTAATATGGAGCCACTGTAGTTTGTTTGACCCGCCTGATGGACTTCAGACCAGCCATAGTTTATTTCCTGGCAACCAACCACAAGGGGAAGCTTCTGAATCATGGCCTTCTTTAAGAACTATGGTCTGGTGCTATCCCAGGAGCAGCCAATCAGGCTCCTGGAGGAAGTGAATCCGCAACCTGATTGGCCGGCAGGAGTAGCCCGGAATTAGCCAATCCCGGGGGTCCCGTTGTGTCAATCATGTATATAGAGCAGATGGGTTTTCATTCTGTAATATAACTCCATCTCCAATACTAGATCTGGTTAGGGATCGTCATGATCTGTTCTCTGGTCCTTGGCCGTAAGAAAGATATTGGTATTTTGGGTAACGATAATATTTTTTTATTGGGAAAAGATAAAGGAAACAGGAAGGCAACACCATGTATAGATATCGGATGCAAATTGAGAAACGATCATCTTATCTGTTCTCTGGTCTTGGACCGTAAGAAAGATATTTGTATTTTTTTATATAGCAGACGACAAAAGTAATGTTTTGGGATTTTTTCTTCGTGTTTTGTATTGTTCTTTTTTTGTATTTGTATCTAACTATTGTATAAATTTGTTGTATTTTATGAATTAAGTACTATTAATAAAATGATTTAAATTTTTTTTTTTAAAAAAAAAGAGCCGGAAATTCACACTGGACTCCGTGTCGATTTCAGCCTTCAAAGTGAGGAGGAAGAAAGGCGAGATTATCTTAAACGGGAGAAGTTCAAAGAACAAATAAATTATATTAAAAAAACCAATTTTGACAAGTTGCAGCACGGCTGACTCGTTTCAAAAAGCTGCCATTATGAATTTTAAAACAAGAAAAGCAATCACAGGCATTCTGAATTTCTACTTTATATCCTGTACTAATGTATATATTTTAAATACATGTCGGGATTTCTCGCCAGAGGCAAATGCAATATTTATACGGAGCAAGCGGAAGACTTCAAAACCGCTCTTGGAGATGTGAAGCAGCCGGTTGATTTACAGGAATATTGGAATGGTGGAATATTGGGATTTTTTGTTGTGTTATAGTGGAATTGTGGAATTTTTAAAGATAAATAAAGTTTATTAAAAAAAAATATACAGGCTTAGAATAATTCGGGGAAACGGAGCGACAATAATGTACACACACACATTGTTTGCTATTGCTTTTATTGCGGCCAACTCCCAAGAGACTGTGATCTAGTCCCAGAGCTAAAAACCGGTAGGGATCTACCCATAGCTGTGAACCCTCCCTTTTTTTGCGGGAAACTCCCATATTCCAAGGCCGTTCCCCGCTGCTATCCCAGATCGTTGACATCCCTTAAATTCCCCGGATTTCCAAGGAAGCACCTCCTCTCCCTCCCTGCCGGCCGGGGAGGCTCCTCTGCTGCATTGCTCGGCTGCCAATCAGGAGCCTGAGACCGACTGGGGGCGGAGCTTGCATGCCTTAGGCAGCCAGACCCTCCCACCCAACCAGACGGACAGCCTGCCTGCCGTCTACGCACTCGCTCTTTTGCTCACCCGCAGGGTGGCGAGGCTACTTGGTGCCATTTCGCCACCTTCGCGGCATCCCTTATTTTCAATCCAAATGTTTGGGGGGAAATCCCTTATTTTCAAATCTGAAAGTTGACAGCTATGTGTACGCCGGCTCTAGATATTTACCAATGGCGCTGTGGTTAAACCACAGATCCTAGGGCTTGCCGATCCGAAGGTCGGCGGTTCGAATCCCCGCAATGACGGGGTGAGCTCCCGTCACTCAGTCGCTGCTCCTGCCAACCTAGCACTTCGAAAGCACGTCCAAGTGCAAGTAGATCAATAGGTCCCGCTCCGGCGGAAAGGTCAACGGCGTTTCCGTGCGCTGCTCTGGTTTGCCAGAAGCGGCTTAGTCCTGCTGGCCACATGACCCAGAAGCTGTCTGCGGACAAACGCCCCCTCGGAAAAACGCTCCCTCGGCCAGTAAAACGAGATTTTTGCAGGGTCCTGATTTGGACTGAGGTTCCCCAGTTCCCCACCCATGCTAAGCAGTTTTAATGAAAGCTATTCCATATCTCTAGCTGCTGCTGCTGTTGTTGTATAGTCACGTCCGACTCTCCGTGACCCCATGGACCAGAGCATGCCAGGCACTCCTGTCTTCCTGTCTGTCTGTCTGTCTGTCTCTCTCTCTCATCTATCTATCTATCTATCTATCTATCTATCTATCTATCTATCTATCATCTATCTATCTATCTGCCTGTTGTTGTTGTTGTCGTTTAGTCGTGACCGACTCTTCGTGACCCCATGGACCAGAGCACGCCAGGCACTCCTGTCTTCCCCTGCCCATCTATCTATCTATCATCTATCTATCTGCCTGTTGTTGTTGTTGTTGTTGTTGTTGTTTCGTCGTTTAGTCGTGTCCGACTCTTCGTGACCCCATGGACCAGAGCACGCCAGGCCCTCCTGTCTTCCACTGCCTATCTATCTATCTATCTATCTATCTATCTGCCTGTTGTTGTTGTCGTTTAGTCGTGTCCGACTCTTCGTGACCCCATGGACCAGAGCACGCCAGGCACTCCTGTCTTCCCCTGCCTATCTATCTATCCATCCATCCATCCATCCATCTATCCATCTATCCATCTATTATCTATCTATGTATCTATCTATCTATGTTTAGTTGTGTCCGACTCTTCGTGACCCCATGGACCAGAGCACGCCAGGCACTCCTGTCTTCCCCTGCCTATCTATCTATCTATCTATCTATCCATCCATCCATCTATCCATCTATCCATCTATCCATCTATTATCTATCTATGTATCTATCTATCTATGTTTAGTTGTGTCCGACTCTTCGTGACCCCATGGACCAGAGCATGCCAGGCACTCCTGTCTTCCCCTGCCTATCTATCTATCCATCCATCCATCCATCCATCCATCCATCTATCCATCTATTATCTATCTATGTATCTATCTATCTATGTTTAGTTGTGTCCGACTCTTCGTGACCCCATGGACCAGAGCACGCCAGGCCCTCCTGTCTTCCACTGCCTATCTATCTATCTATCTATCTATCTATCGTCCAATAAAGCGAGATGAGCACCGCAACCCCAGAGTCGGACACGACTGGACCTAACAGTCAGGGGTCTCTTGACCTTTAAGCTGGGAGACAATATACAGCCTTGCCCAACTTGGAACCATTCCCCTGCAATTCCATTCTTGATTTCCTTAGCATTGAGCCATAGCCCGCCAGGCAAACAATACGAAACACGCCCAGCGGAAAACACCTGCAAGACTCACGCGACGTTGCCAGCCGCGGTCTCGGTGATGCAAGCTGAAGGTGTTGTTGCGGCAGGCGGTTGGCTGGCTGGAAAAGCCTTGGGGGGCCGTGGGGAGAACGGAGACCGGCAGCAACAGCAGCAGCGTCAGAGTATTTGTGGAGCTGAGCCCCTCGAGGGAGGAGGAGCGAGATGGAAAAGAGCCAGGGAAAGACGCCGCCAGGCAGAGAGCAGGTGGCACTGAGGCGGGCAGGGAGGGCTGGAGACTGTACTTCTGTTTGGAAATCAGAGGCAGTGGAAAAGGGGGGCCGGTTGAAGAGAAAGGCTCCTACGCCATGTTCTCTTCGGTGGAGGGCACAAGGAGAAGGGGGCAACAAAGAACGAGACGCCAAGACTTTGGCCACCTCCTGCGAAGAGAAGACTCCCTGGAAAAGACCCTGATGTTGGGGAAGATGGAGGGCACAAGGAGAAGGGGACGACAGAGGAAGAGATGGTTGGGCAGTGTTCTCAAAGCGACCAACATGAGTCTGACCAAACTGCGGGAGGCAGGGGAAGACAGGAGGGCCTGGCATGCTCTGGTCCATGGGGTCACGAAGAGTCGGACACAACAGTACGACTAAACAACAACAACTACAGGCAGATAGATAGATGGATGGATGGATGGATAGATAGGCAGGCAGTGGAAGACTGGAGTGCCTGGCGTGCTCTGGTCCATGGGGTCACGAAGAGGCGGACACGACTAAACATAGATAGATAGATAGATAGATAGATAGATAGATAGATAGATAGATACAAATAGAGAGATAGATAGATAGATAGATAGATAGATAGATAGATAGATAGATAGATAGATAGATGATAGATAGATAGATAGATAGATAGATAGATAGATAGATAGACAGATAGCCAGGGGAAAACAGGAGGGCCTGGCATGCGCTACTCCATGGGGTCACGAAGAGGCGGACACGACTAAACGACAACAACAACAGGCAGATATAGCTAGATATAGCTAGCTAGATACAGCTAGATAGCTAAATATAGCTAGATAGATAGATAGATAGATAGATAGATAGATAGATAGGAAGACCGGAGGGCCTGGCGTGCTCTGGTCCATGGGGTCACGAAGAGGCGGACACGACTAAACATAGATAGATAGATAGAGATAGATAGATAGATAGAAGGGGCAGAGGAACCAGAGACCAAATTGCAAACATGCGCTGGATTATGGAGAAAGCTAGAGAGTTCCAGAAAAACATTTACTTCTGCTTCATTGACTACGCAAAAGCTTTTGACTGTGTTGACCACAGCAAACTATGGCAAGTTCTTAAAGAAATGGGAGTGCCTGATCACCTCATCTGTCTCCTGAGAAATCTCTATGTGGGACAAGAAGCTACAGTTAGAACTGGATATGGAATAACTGATTGGTTCAAAATTGGGAAAGGAGTACGACAAGGCTGTATATTGTCTCCCTGCTTATTTAACTTATATGCAGAATTCATCATGCGAAAGGCTGGACTGGATGAATCCCAAACTGGAATTAAGATTGCCGGAAGAAATATCAACAACCTCAGATATGCTGATGATACAACCTTGATGGCAGAAAGTGAGGAGGAATTAAAGAACCTTTTAATGAGGGTGAAAGAGGAGAGCGCAAAATATGGTCTGAAGCTCAACATCAAAAAAACTAAGATCATGGCCACTGGTCCCATCACCTCCTGGCAAATAGAAGGGGAAGAAATGGAGGCAGTGAGAGATTTCACTTTCTTGGGTTCCATGATCACTGTAGATGGTGACAGCAGTCACGAAATTAGAAGACGCCTGCTTCTTGGGAGAAAAGCAATGACAAACCTAGACAGCATCTTAAAAAGCAAAGACATCACCTTGCCAACAAAGGTCCGTATAGTTAAAGCTATGGTTTTCCCAGTAGTAATGTACGGAAGTGAGAGCTGGACCATAAAGAAGGCTGATCGCCGAAGAATTGATGCTTTTGAATTATGGTGCTGGAGGAGACTCTTGAGAGTCCCATGGACTGCAAGAAGATCAAACCTATCCATTCTTAAAGAAATCAGCCCTGAGTGCTCACTAGAAGGACAGATCCTGAAGTTGAGACTCCAGTACTTTGGCCACCTCATGAGAAGAGAAGACTCCCTAGAAAAGACCCTGATGTTGGGAAAGATGGAGGGCACAAGGAGAAGGGGACGACAGAGGACGAGATGGTTGGACAGTGTTCTCCAAGCTACTAGCATGAGTTTGGCCAAACTGCGAGAGGCAGTGGAGGATAGGTGTGCCTGGCGTGCCTTGGTCCATGGGGTCACGAAGAGTTGGACACGACTGAACGACTGAACAACAACAACAGATAGATAGATAGATAGCCAGATAGCCATGGGAAAACAGGAGGGCCTGGCATGCGTTGGTCCATGGGGTCACGAAGAGGCGGACACGACTAAAGGACAACAACAACAACAGGCAGATATAGCTAGATAGCTAGATACAGCTAGATAGCTAGATATAGATAGATAGATAGATAGATAGATAGATAGATAGATAGAGGAAGACCGGAGGGCCTGGCGTGCTCTGGTCCATGGGGTCACGAAGAGGCGGACACGACTAAACGACTAAACAACAACCACAAGGAATTACCGGTAGCTCATATTTTCCAAAATATAGTCCGGCCCCCCACATGGTCTGACAGACGGTGGACCGGCCCCCGGCTGAAAAAGATCTAATCGCCTCTATTTTCCCATTTGACGCTTTTTTGCCATTTTAAATCTGCGGTTTTCCTGAGTACTTACTCCAAACGCAGATCTTGGCATCCAGGGAATTTAACCTGCCTTTTAATTGATTTTTTTGTACGTTTTGTTGTGATTTTATTAGTGTCAGCCACCCTGAACCTGGTGTTGGCTGGGAAGGGCGGGGTATAAATAAATAATAATAATAATAATAATAATTCTTTCTTTATATCTTTATTGTCATTGTACAAGTACAACGAGATTGGATTATTATCATTATTATTAATAATAATAATAATATTTGCTTTTTAGAGCTCTCCTTTCCTTGCCAACAGACACAGGCTGGGGAGACTGTAAAAGGAACCCACACGAACCAGTTTGCTTTAAGTGGTTTTTATTACTGGTTAGATTTTTACAAATTCCGGGAGCGGAACAGACTTGTCACTTTTCCAATCCTAGAACATCAGAGCAATCCATGAAGGGCAACAAAGCAACAAAACGGTTATTAATATTTTTAATTTTCTCCGTTTATTATTATTTCTTCTTTGAGTCGGTGGGTTCGTTCTTTGCCCTGGGCATAAATACACAGAGAGGGGGGGGAAAGGATGTTGGCATGGATGCGACCCAAAGGAGCGGCAAAGAGTATTTAAGGCACATGGCAATCTTTGAAAATTACAGAAGCTTTACCCAACGTCAATTTTGCAAAGTAGAAAAGCCCCCTTTTTTGAGGATCAGCTCCAATTTCCACAGCTTCTTTTGCAAAGGAGAAAAGCCCCATTGTTTGAGGATCAGCTCCAATTTCTGCAGCTTCTTTTGCAAAGGAGAAAAGCCCCATTTTTGAGGATCAGCTCCAATTTCTGCAGCTTCTTTTGCAAAGGAGAAAAGCCCCCTTTTTTGAGGATCAGCTCAAATTTCTGCAGCTTCTTTTGCAAAGGAGAAAAGCCCCATTTTTTGTGGATTAGCTCCAATTTCTCCAGCTTCTTTTGCAAAGGAGAAAAGCCTCCTTTTTTTAGCATCAGCTCGAATTCCTGCAGCTTCTTTTGCAAAGGAGAAAAGCCCCCTTTTTTGAGGCTCAGCTCCAATTCCTGCAGCTTCCTTTGCAAAGGAGAAAAGCCCCCTTTTTTGAGGATCAGCTCCAATTTCTGCAGCTTCTTTTGCAAAGGGGAAAAGCCCCATTTTTTAGGATCAGCTCAAATCTCTGCAGCTTCTTTTGCAAAGGAGAAAAGCCCCCTTTTTTGAAGATCAGCTCCAATTTCTGCAGCTTCTTTTGCAAAGGAGTAAAGCCTCATTTTTTGAGGATCAGCTCAATACGGTAAGTGTCTTCTGATGCTCAGGCTGAGAAGCTCCCGAACAATCGTCCAGGAACGAGGGAACATGCCAGTGTCTCTACCGAGGTTCTACGTGTGAGTAGTGACCGTTTCCCGACAGCCGCGGGCGAGCGGCAGCCCGTACAGAGCTGTACCCCTGGGGGAAGGCAGGGGCCGTCTTGCCACCCCTCCCAGAGTAGCACCCGGGGCGACTCGCCCCCGACTAGAGATGTGAAGGCCCGGAAAAAACCAGGAAAAATTCAGAAAAAAACCCTGAAGCCTTTTTTGTTTTTTTTCTGAAAAATTGGAAAAATTGAAAAAAAAAATAAAAAAATAGATTGTGGGATGTTTTATTTTAACATGATGAACCAAATATTTTAAGATATGGGGTTCAAATCTTTTAGGAGATTGTTGCTCCATTTGTTACAAATACAAAAATTCTGTTTTTAATATGCTAGTTGTGATCATTTTATGCCCATTAAATTTGCCCAGAGTTATATTTTATGTTTCCAAAGTAACAGAATGACTTTCCGTGTCGAAAAGGAAAAAGAAGTGCTAGTGTTCCTCTCCACAGAAATCTTTAGTAAAAGGCGAAAGATTTACACCATCTGAAGAGAAACCATGCTAATGTAGCATATTTTTTTTCAATTTTTCCAAACATTTCCGCCCCCCCCCCCCGAAAAAACCCCAGGAAAAAACCGGGGGGGTTTCCGAGCTTCAAAATTTCCGGAAACTTTACATCCTGCCTCACTCAGCGCCTCCTATTTCCACCCTTTCCCCGCTTCTTTACCTCAGCCGACCTTCGCCCAACTCCGTTCCTCCCTTGGGCTTTTCCCCGGAAAAAAACGGGTTTCGAAATTTCCAGAAATTTTACATCTCCACCCCCAACGCACCCCCTTCCTATGCCACCGCACCGACACAAATGCCAGCCGGCCGGCGTTCTCCTTCCAGACCCCTGCACCGCGCCGCCGTTCTCCTTCCAACCCAGCTGCGAGAAAGTCTCTAGTCCAAATACGCTCGGATCTCCTGCGTTCTTGACCTCAGCCTGCCTTTCCCCAACTCCATTCCCCCCCTTGGCTTTTGAAATTTCCAGAAATTTTTCACCTCTACCCCCAACGCACCCCCCTTCCTACGCCACCGCGCCAGCACAAACGCCGTGCGGCCGGTCGCTCTTCCCAGGGATTCGTCTTCCGCTCTGCGGCCGGCCGCAGACCCCTGCACCGCGCCGGCGTTCTCCTTCCAGCCCCCTGCACCGCGCCGGTGTTCTGTTTCCAGCCCCCTGCACCGTGCCGGCGTTCTCCTTCCAGCCCCCTGCAACGCGCAGGCGTTCTCCTTCCAACCCGGCTGCGAGAAAGTCTCCAGTCCAAATGCGCTCGGATCTCCGCTAAGAGTCGCTTCTTTTTCCGAGGGGGAAAAAGGAGGGATGGAGGAAGGAAGGAAGGAAGGGAGAGAGCATCATCAGAAAAGACTGGTGAGCGTGGTCTGTGAAGGGCTCCGCGATTCGTGGACTTCCAAGTTCCCGGCCACCGAGGTGAGGACCGAGGTGACTGACGGCATACTGGGGTTCGTCAGGTCCGTTAAGGTAGTGGGAGTGCTAGACGGGCTCATGGAGGCGTTGGAGATGTCCGACGCGGCGCCCGAAGGCGTGCCGGCCTGGAGGGCCGAGTCCGACGTCTTGTCCGCGCCGGTGTTCTCTTGCCGCAAGAGGTTCCGCCTGAATTTTGCCCGGGCGTTCTGGAACCAGACCTGCAACCAGAGAGAGGGAGAGAAAAAAGCAGGTCAGTCAATATTTCAAAGGCCCAATTGCGAAGCATGGGAAAAATTTGCTCCATAAGACGCACCTGAACATAAGACGCACCTAGTTTTTAGAGGAGTTGCCCTCCTCTGGACCCTTTCCAGCTTGTCCGTATCCTTCTTGAACTGTGGTGCCCAGAACTGGACACAGTATTCCAGGTGAGGTCTGACCAGAGCGGAATACAGTGGTCCTATTCCTTCCCTTGATCTAGATGCTATACTCCTCTTGATGCAGTCCAGAATTGCATAGGCTTTTTTAGCTGCTGCATCACACTGTGGACTCATGTCCAGTTGGTGGTCTACCAAGTCTACCAAGACTCCTAGATGCTATACTCCTATTGACGCAGCCCAGAATTGCATGGGCTTTTTGAGCTGCTACATCACACTGTGGACTCATGTCAAGTTGGTGGTCTACCAAGACTCCTAGATGCTATACTCCTCTTGATGCAGCCCAGAATTGCATGGGCTTTTTGAGCAGCAGAAAACAACCTTTCTCCCTCCTCTATTAGGACATCCTTTGATATATTGGAACATGGCTATCCTATCACCCCTGAACCTTCTCTTCTCCAGGCTAAACATACCCAGCTCCCTAAGCCATTCCTCATAAGGCATCGTTTCCAGGCCTTGGACCATTTTGGTGGCCCTCCTCTGGACACGTTCCAGATTGCCCGTATCCTTCTTGAACTGTGGTGCCCAGAACTGGACACAGTATTCCAGGTGAGGCCTGACCAGAGCGGAATACAGTGGTACTATTCCTTCCCTTGATCTAGATGCTATACTCCTATTGACGCAGCCCAGAATTGCATGGGCTTTTTGAGCTGCTTCATCACACTGTGGACTCATGTCAAGTTGGTGGTCTACCGAGACTCCTAGATCCTTTTCACATGTCCTGCTCTCAAGCCAGGTGTCGCCCATCCTGTATTTGTGCCTTTCATTTTTTTTGTACTTTACATTTCTCCCAGTTCAAATTCATCTTGTTCGCTTGGGCCCAATTCTCTAATCTGTTAAGCCACGCCTCCCAATTTGGTGCCATCTGCAAACTCATTGATAAAGATCAGGATGATCAGGATGGCCTCGAGCCCATCATCCAAGTCATTGATAAAGATGTTGAATAGATGGGGCCCAAGACAGAACCCCACTAGTCCCTTCTCTCCAGGATGAAGAGGACCCATTGAGGAGCACCCTTTGGGTTCGCTCGGCCAGTTACAAAGTTATGGAGCGAAAAACGTGGTACGTATATAATACAAGATTTCAAATATATCTCGGAGCGACCAGAGGCATCAACTCTTACCTGGAGAACTCTCTTGGTCAAGCCCGTTTTCTGCGCCAACTGTTTCAAGTCCTTGGCGTCCGGGTTGTGGTTAATAGCAAAATAAGACTTCATTGTCCGCAACTGGTGGTGTTTGAAGGACGTCCTCATCCGTTTCGTTTTCTGGTTACTGGGGTATGTCTGGTCTCGGTCGAGGTGGTCGCCGTCGTTCTCATTGCAGCTCAAAGCTGGGAGGAAAGAAGGACAAGGTGGAAGGAGAGCAAAGTTCAGAGTGCTGCATGCTCTGGTTATCTCCCGCTTGGACTACTGCCAGGCGCTCTCCGTGGGGTTACCTTTGAAGGTGACCTGGAAACTGCAACTAATCCAGAATGCGGCAGCTAGACTGGGGACTAGGAGTGGCCGCTGAGACCCCATAACACCCCTCCGTTGGCTCCCAGGACATTTCCGAGCACAATTCAAAGGGTTGGTGCTGACCTTGAAAGCCCTCAACGGCCTCGGTCCAGGATACCCGAAGGAGCGTCTCCACCCCCATCCTTCTGCCCGGACGCTGAGGTCCAGCGCCGAGGGCCTTCTGGCGGTTCCCTCGCTGTGAGAAGCCAAGCTACAGGGAACCAGGCAGAGGGCCTTCTCGGTAGTGGCGCCCGCCCTGTGGAACGCCCTCCCAGCAGATGTCCAAGAGAACAACAACTACCAGACCTTTAGAAGACATCAGAAGGCAGTCCTGTTTAGGGAGGCTTTTAATGTTTAATAGATTATAGCATTTTAATGTTCTGTTTAAAGGGACATGGGTGGCGCTGTGGGTTAAACCACAGAGACTAGGGCTTGCCGGTCGGAAGGTCGGCGGTTCGAATCCCTGCGACGGGGTGAGCTCCCGTTGCTCGGTCCCTGCTCCTGCCCATGTAGCAGTTCGAAAGCACGTCCAAGTGCAAGTAGATCAATAGGAACCGCTCCGGCGGGAAGGTCAACGGCGTTTCCGTGCGCTGCTCTGGTCCGACAGGAGCGGCTTAGTCCTGCCGACCACCTACCCGGAAGTTGTACGCGGCTCCCTTGACCAGTAAAGCGAGATGAGTGCCGCAACCCCAAAGGCGTCTGCCACTGGACCTCATGGTCAGGGGTCCCTTTACCTTTACCTTATGAAATATATAGTGCTATACATAAAACCGATCAGAACAGATTACAACAGATCAGAACAGATTGAACTTTTTAGGTAGCCATGTTGGTCTGCCTTAGTCGAAACAAAATAAAAAATAAAAAAATTCCTTCCAGTAGCACCTTAGAGACCAACTTAGAATAATTCTGTTTTTGAATTCTGGTGCTGGAGGAGACTCTTGAGAGTCCCATGGACTGCAAGAAGATCCAACCGATCCATTCTGAAGGAAATCAGCCCTGAGTGCTCACTTGAAGGACAGATCCTGAACTGAGGCTCCAAGACTTTGGCCACCTCCTGAGAAGAGAAGACTCCCTGAAAAAGAGCCTGATGTTGGGGAGGGTGCAAGGAGAAGGGGACGACAGAGGACGAGATGGTTGGACAGTGTTCTCGAAGCTACTAACATGAGTCTGACCAAACTGCAGGAGGCAGGGGAAGACAGGAGTGCCTGGCGTGCTCTGGTCCAGGGGGTCACGAAGAGGCGGACACGACTAAACGACTAAACAACAACAACAGGCAGATAGATACATAGATAGATAGATAGATAGATAGATAGATAGATAGATAGAGAGATAGAGAGATAGATAGGCAGTGGAAGACAGGAGGGCCTGGCGTGCTCAGGTCCATGGGGTCACAAAGAGGCGGACACGACTAAACATAGATAGATAGATAGATAGATAGATAGATAGATAGAGATAGATAGATAGATAGATAGATAGATAGATAGGCAGTGGAAGACAGGAGGGCCTGGTGTGCTCTGGTCCATGGGGTCACGAAGAGTGGGACACGACTAAACAACAACATCACTGCTTATCAATTTCCCTTAAACTCTGTTTTTCAGGTATGTTGGAAAAAGAGGGATTCTCAGGAATAATCGTTTATTCTCTCCCTTGACCATTCTTTACCCACTCTATGAAATGACAAAGGAAAAAGCCGGTTGACTCAGAGAAATCTCTATCCTGAGAGCATTAGCATGTGAATTATTGATCCAGCTGTCGGAAACGCATCTGCTTTTGAAATTGTCCATTATCACAGATCCTGTGTCCTTCCAACGAGGATCCAAAACAACACAACAGGTGCTACTGGAAGGAATTTTATTATTTTGTTTCGACTATGGCAGAGCAACACGGCTACCTATCTGTAACACAAGGGACCCGTCGCAGGGATTCGAACCGCCGGCCTTCCGATCGGCAAGCCCTAGGCTCTGGGTTTAACCCACAGCACCCCCCGCGTAACTAAAGGTAAAGGGACCCCTGACCATTCGGTCCAGTCGTGGACGACTCTGGGGTTGCGGCGCTCATCTCGCTTTATTGGCCGAGGGAGCCGGCATACAGCTTCCGGGTCATGTGGCCAGCATGACTAAGCCGCTTCTGGCGAACCAGAGCAGTGCACAGAAATGCCATTTACCTTCCTGCTGGAGTGGTACCTATTTATCTACTTGCACTTCGACGTGCTTTCGAACTGCTAGGTTGGATGGAGTAGGCGCCACCACCGAGAAGGCCCTCTGCCTGGTTCCCTGTAACCTCACTTCTCACAGGGAGGGAACCGCCAGGAGGCCCTAGGAGCTGGACCTCCGTGTCCGGGCTGAATGATGGGGGTGGAGATGCTCCTTCAGGTATACTGGGCAGAGGCCATTTAGGGCTTTAAAGGTCAGCACCAACACTTTGAATTGTGCTCGGAAACGTACACTTTACTGGCCGAGGGAGCCGGCGTACAGCTTCCAGGTAGGTGGCCGGCAGGACTAAGCCGCTCCTGTCGGACCAGAGCAGCGCCTAAAAACCAACACACATAGATAGATAGATAGATAGATAGATAGATAGATAGATAGATAGAGATAGATAGATAGATAGATAGATAGATAGAGAGATGATAGATAGATAGATAGATGATAGATAGATGATAGATAGATAGATAGATAGATAGATAGATAGATAGATAGATAGATAGATAGATAAATAGGCAGTGGAAGACAGGGGTGCCTGGCTTGCTCTGGTCCATGGGGCAGATAGATAGATAGATAGATAGATGATAGATAGATAGATAGATAGATAGATAGATAGATAGATAGATGATAGATAGATGATAGATGATAGATAGATAGATAGATAGATAGATAGATATAGATAGACAGACAGACAGACAGATAGGCAGTAGAAGACAGGAGTGCCTGGCATGCTCTGGTCCATGGGGTCAGGAAGAGTCAGACATGACTAAACGACTAAACAACAACGACAGGCAGATAGATAGATAGATAGATAGATGATAGATAGATAGATAGATAGATAGATAGATAGATAGGCAGTGGAAGACAGGGGTGCCTGGCTTGCTCTGGTCCATGGGGCAGATAGATAGATAGATAGATAGATGATAGATAGAGATAGGCAGTGGAAGACAGGAGTGCCTGGCGTGCTCTGGTCCATGGGGCAGATAGATAGATAGATATAGATAGATAGACAGACAGACAGGCAGGCAGGCAGTGGAAGACAGGGGTGCCTGGCTTGCTCTGGTCCATGGGGCAGATAGATAGATAGATAGATAGATAGATAGATAGATAGATAGATAGATATAGATAGATACATAGACAGATGGTAGATAGATAGATAGATAGATAGATAGATAGATAGATAGATAGATAGATAGATAGATAGATAGATAGACAGATGATAAATAGATAGATAGATAGATAGATAGAGGAAGACAGGAGTGCCTGGCGTGCTGTGGTCCATGGGGCAGATAGATAGATAGATAGATAGATAGATAGATAGATAGATAGAGATAGATAGATAGATATAGATAGATACATAGATACATACACAGATGATAGACAGACAGACAGACAGATAGATAGATATAGATAGATACTGTATATTCCTGAGTATAAGACTACTTTTTAACCCAGGGAAATCTTCTCCAAAGTCGGGGGTCGTCTTATACACCCAGTCGTCTTATACGCCGGAATACACGGTATGTTTTATATTGCCTGTTATCTTGTAAATTTTCCGTTTCTCTTTAAAATGTCACCTTTTTTTTAAAAAAAAAACCTCAATCAAGTTGATTTTTAAACTGCCCAAAAAACAAAAGTTCCACATCTCCTCGGGATGCGTTTAAGGACGTTGTCGCTTTTACCCCCAAGCGGAGACCGTTCCCCCCCCCAGCCGCCGGCTCCCTTTACCTGCGTTGTAGGCGGCCAGATCTGCGCCGGGCCCGGGGCTTTTCCGCTTGCGCGGGCGGCCCTTCTGCACCGTCCCCACGCCGTTGTAGTACGGCAAAGCGAGGGTGGCGGCGCCGCCTTTGCCGTCGGCGAAGTGCAGTTGGAAGTCGCCCTGGAGCAGCGACTCGAAGTGGAGCCGGCAGTAGACGACGTTGTCCTTCATGCCGAAGTGGTCGCCCGTCGTGAGCATCTTGGCGCACGTGGAGCAGGTGAAACAGTTCAAGTGGTAAACGGATTCCCGCGCCCGCATCACCATCTCCGAGGCGGAGATGCCCAGGTGGCAGCGGGCGCAGCGCTGGACCGAGAACCTCCTGTGGGGAAAGAGGTCCAGAAAGAGGATCAGTCAGGGATAGGAGACCTTGGCTCTCCAGACTACAGTTCCCATCGTCTCTAAGGTGCTACTGGAAGGAATTTTTTTGGATGCTAGGAAAGAAGGATAGAATGATAGGAGAGAAGGATGGAAGGATAGAATAATAGGATGCTAGGAGAGGAGGATGGAAGGATAGAATAATAGGATGCTAGGAAAGAAGGATAGAATAATAGGATGCTAGGAGAGGAGGATGGAAGGATAGAATAAAAGGATGCTAGGAGAGAAGGAGGGAAGGATAGAATAATAGGATGCTAGGAGAGAAGGAGGGAAGGATAGAATAAAAGGATGCTAGGAGAGGAGGGAAGGATAGAATAATAGGATGCTAGGAGAGAAGGAGGGAAGGATAGAATAATAGGATGCTAGGAGAGGAGGATGGAAGGATAGAATAAAAGGATGCTAGGAGAGAAGGAGGGAAGAATAGAATAATAGGATGCTAGGAGAGAAGGATGGAAGGATAGAGTAACAGGATGCTAGGAGAGGATGATGGAAGGATAGAATGATAGGATGCTAGGAGAGGAGGATGGAAGGATAGAATAATAGGATGCTAGGAGAGAAGGATGGAAGGATAGAATAATAGGATGCTAGGAGAGGAGGATGGAAGGATAGAATAATAGGATGCTAGGAGAGGAGCATGGAAGGATAGAATAATAGGATGCTAGGAAAGAAGTATAGAATAATAGGATGCTAGGAAAGGATAGAATAATAGGATGCTAGGAGAGGAGGATGGAAGGATAGAATAATAGGATGCTAGGAGAGGAGCATGGAAGGCTAGAATAATAGGATGCTAGGAAAGAAGGAGTGAAGGATAGAATAATAGGATGCTAGGAGAGGAGGATGGAAGGATAGAATAAAAGGATGCTAGGAGAGAAGGAGGGAAGGATAGAATAATAGGATGTTAGGAGAGAAGGATAGAATGATAGGATGCTAGGAGAGAAGGATGGAAGGATAGAATAATAGGATGCTAGGAGAGAACGATGGAAGGATAGAATAGCATGCTAGGAGAGGAGGATGGAAGAATAGAATAAGTGGATGCTAGGAGAGAAGGATGGAAGGATGGAAGGATAGAATAATAGGATGCTAGGAGAGAAGGATGGAAGGATAGAATAACAGGATGCTAGGAGAGAAGGATGGAAGCATAGAATAACAGGATGCTAGGAGAGAAGGATGGAAGGATAGAGTAACAGGATGCTAGGAGAGGATGATGGAAGGATAGAATGATAGGATGCTAGGAGAGGAGGATGGAAGGATAGAATAATAGGATGCTAGGAGAGGAGGATGGAAGGATAGAATAATAGGATGCTAGGAGAGGAGGATGGAAGGATTGAATAATAGGATGCTAGGAGAGAAGGAGGGAAGGATAGAATAATAGGATGCTAGGAAAGAAGGATAGAATGATAGGATGCTAGGAAAGAAGGATAGAATAATAGGATGCTAGGAGAGAAGGATGGAAGGATAGAATAATAGGATGTTAGGAAAGATGGATAGAATAATAGGATGTTAGGAGAGAAGGATGGAAGGACAGAATGATAGGATGCTAGGAGAGGAGGATGGAAGGAGAGAATAATAGGATGCTAGGAGAGAAGGATGGAAGGACAGAATAGTCGGGTCAAGATATTAACTATATATCAGGGTCTGGCGACTTCTGTCTCAGCGTATCTGAAGAAGCGTGTATGCCCACGAAAGCTCATGCCAAGGACAAACGGAATTGGTCTCTAAGGCGCTACTGGAAGGAATTATTCTAGGGCGTTCCTGCAGCAGAGACGCGTCACTTCGCCTTGGCGGCTAGTGGTCCCCAGCCCACCCTGCCCTTCCGCCGGGGGGTCCTTACCTGTAGTAGTCCTCCTTGCAGTAGATGGTGCCGTCTTTGCTGAAGCAGGTCAGCTCCGACTCCAGATTGAGTTTACACTCGCAACATTTGAGACACCGCATGTGCCACTGCTTGTCCACCGCGAGGAGGTAGTAGCGGTCCGAGATCTTGCCCCCGCAGCCGGCGCACAGGGCGGCCCTGTCGCTGTTCATGGACGGCACGGCCAGCTGGAGGAGGAAACGGAGAAGAGAGGCGGGCGCCGGTTAGTTTGGGAGCCGGGCGTGCAGTTTAGCGCCCTCCCCCCATCTGTCTGCAGAGCCGTCTTTCCCATAGGGCGTAGGGGTGCGTGGCGCCAGGGCGCCGGCCTCTCAGGGGCGCCCCAGCAGAGCCGTTTTTCCCATAGGGCGTAGGGGTGCGTGGCGCCAGGGCGCCGGCCTCTCAGGGGCGCCCCAGCAGAGCCGTCTTTCCCATAGGGCGTAGGGGTGCGTGGCGCCAGGGCGCCGGCCTCTCAGGGGCGCCCCAGCAGAGCCGTTTTTCCCATAGGGCGTAGGGGTGCGTGGCGCCAGGGCGCCGGCCTCTCAGGGGCGCCCCAGCAGAGCCGTCTTTCCCATAGGGCGTAGGGGTGCGTGGCGCCAGGGCGCCGGCCTCTCAGGGGCGCCCCAGCAGAGCCGTCTTTCCCATAGGGCGTAGGGGTGCGTGGCGCCAGGGCGCCGGCCTCTCAGGGGCGCCCCAGCAGAGCCGTCTTTCCCATAGGGCGTAGGGGTGCGTGGCGCCAGGGCGCCGGCCTCTCAGGGGCGCCCCAGCAGAGCCGTCTTTCCCATAGGGCGTAGGGGTGCGTGGCGCCAGGGCGCCGGCCTCTCAGGGGCGCCCCAGCAGAGCCGTCTTTCCCATAGGGCGTAGGGGTGCGTGGCGCCAGGGCGCCGGCCTCTCAGGGGCGCCCCAGCAGAGCCGTCTTTCCCATAGGGCGTAGGGGTGCGTGGCGCCAGGGTGCCGGCCTCTCAGGGGCGCCCCAGCAGAGCCGTCTTTCCCATAGGGCGTAGGGGTGCGTGGCGCCAGGGCGCCGGCCTCTCAGGGGCGCCCCAGCAGAGCCGTCTTTCCCATAGGGCGTAGGGGTGCGTGGCGCCAGGGCGCTGGCCTCTCAGGGGCGCCCCAGCAGAGCCGTCTTTCCCATAGGGCGTAGGGGTGCGTGGCGCCAGGGTGCCGGCCTCTCAGGGGCGCCCCAGCAGAGCCGTCTTTCCCATAGGGCGTAGGGGTGCGTGGCGCCAGGGCGCCGGCCTCTCAGGGGCGCCCCAGCAGAGCCGTTTTTCCCATAGGGCGTAGGGGTGCGTGGCGCCAGGGCGCCGGCCTCTCAGGGGCGCCCCAGCAGAGCCGTCTTTCCCATAGGGCGTAGGGGTGCGTGGCGCCAGGGCGCTGGCCTCTCAGGGGCGCCCCAGCAGAGCCGTCTTTCCCATAGGGCGTAGGGGTGCGTGGCGCCAGGGTGCCGGCCTCTCAGGGGCGCCCCAGCAGAGCCGTCTTTCCCATAGGGCGTAGGGGTGCGTGGCGCCAGGGCGCCGGCCTCTCAGGGGCGCCCCAGCAGAGCCGTCTTTCCCATAGGGCGTAGGGGTGCGTGGCGCCAGGGTGCCGGCCTCTCAGGGGCGCCCCAGCAGAGCCGTCTTTCCCATAGGGCGTAGGGGTGCGTGGCGCCAGGGTGCCGGCCTCTCAGGGGCGCCTCAGCAGAGCCGTCTTTCCCATAGGGCGTAGGGGTGCGTGGCGCCAGGGCGCCGGCCTCTCAGGGGCGCCCCAGCAGAGCCGTCTTTCCCATAGGGCGTAGGGGTGCGTGGCGCCAGGGTGCCGGCCTCTCAGGGGCGCCCCAGCAGAGCCGTCTTTCCCATAGGGCGTAGGGGTGCGTGGCGCCAGGGCGCCGGCCTCTCAGGGGCGCCCCAGCAGAGCCGTCTTCCCCATAGGGCTTAGGGGCACGTCGTACCCCGGCCCCGGCCTCTCAGGGGTGCCCCGGCGAGGGGGCGAGCTACGGCGGGCTCCCCTTTCCCTGCACGCCGGCCAACTATACGGCTGGCGGGCGTGCAGCTCCCTTCCCAAGCCTCCTCGGAAGGAGAGCGTTCCCCACAAAGGCTTGGGAGAAGGTCGACAACTCTGGGAAACGGGGCGGATCTTTGCACCACGGCGCCAGATATTCTTAAGGCGGCCCTGTCCGTCTGCCCTTCCTTCCTCCCCACAAATACGGCTCCCCATAGCCATTTATTGTCACATCGTTTCTTGCCCTTAAAGCGTTTAATTGGCAGCTGTACCTCTTGATCTACTTGCACTTTGACGTGCTTTCGAACTGCTAGGTGGGCAGGAAAAGTAGGATCTAGAACAGTGATGGCTAACCTTGACACTCCAGATGTTTTGGAACTACAACTCCCATCATCCCTAGCTAACAGGACCAGTGGTCAGGGATGATGGGAGTTGTAGTCCCAAAACATCTGGAGTGTCAAGGTTAGCCATCACTGATCTAGAAGAAGCTAATAAGAAAGGGTTAAGATTAAGAATTAAGAATTAAGATTGCCGGGGGAAATATCCACAACCTCTGATATGCTGATGACACGACCTTGATGGCAGAAAGGGAGGAGGAATTAAAGAAACTTTGAATGAGGGCGAAATATGGTATCCAAAAAACGAAGATCATGGCCGCTGGTCCCATCACCACCTGGCAAATAGAAGGGGAAGAAATGCTTCTTGGGAGAAAAGCAATGACACACCTAGACAGCGTCTTCCAAAGCAGAGACATCACCTTGCCAACAAAGGTGCGTATAGTTAAAGCTATGGTTTCCCCAGTAGGGATGGACGGAAGTGAGAGTTGGACCATCAAGAAGGCTGATTGCTGAAGAATGGATGCTTTTGAATTCTGGTGCTGGAGGAGACTCTTGAGAGTCTCCGTAATTGGAAGGGACTCTAAGGATATCTGTGGGAACTCTATGGTTTTCCCAGTAGTGATGTACGGAAGTGAGAGCTGGACCATCAAGAAGGCTGATCGCCGAAGAATGGATGTTTCTGAATTGTGTTGCTGAAGGAGACTCTGGAGAGTCCCATGGACTGCGAGAAGATCCAACCGATCCATTCTGAAGGAAATCAGCCCAGAGTGCTCACTGGAAGGACAGATCCTGAAGCTGAGGCTCCAAGATTTTGGCCACCTCCTGAGAAGAGAAGACTCCCTGAAAAGACCCTGATGTTGGGAAAGATGGAGGGCACAAGGAGAAGGCGACGACAGAGGACGAGATGGTTGGACAGTGTTCTGGAAGCGACCAACACGAGTCTGACCAAACTGCGGGAGGGAGGGGAAGACAGGAGGGCCTGGTGTGCTCTGGTCCATGGGGGTCACGAAGAGTCGGAAACAACTAAACGACTAAACAATAACAACAGGCAGATAGATAGAAAGAAAGAAAGATAGGCAGTGGAAGACAGGCGCTACTGGAAAAATTTGCTACTGGGAGGAATTTTTTTATTCATATTTGGTATCTGAAGTAGCGTGCCTGCACACGAAAGCTCATCCCAAGAACAAACTGAGTCGGTCTCTAAGGTGCTACTGGAAGGGATTTTTTATTATTTAAAAATCTGAGGGTTGCGAAGGAAACGTCCCCGATGGACATCGCCGCCCGATCCGAAATCCTCACCGAAGGAAACCTAAACCAGCCGCGGTTTCGAAACGCATTACGAAAAGAATAAATTAGAAATTAGTAGGAAAGAAATATCTGGCTGTTTTAAATAAAGTTTTGGAGTTTCCCAAGCCGCTTTGGCGCAAAAGACACCCCCCAAAAAAACTTTTTCAGACCTTCTGGGGGGGACGACTATATTTGGGGGGGAAATTAAGAAATGAAGGGATTCCTATGCCCCACAAATAACCCAGAGATGCATTTTAAATAAAAAGACGCATTCTACCCATGTGAAAACACGCTCGTTCCCGG
Source organism: Darevskia nairensis (assembly GCA_034642065.1). Lineage (NCBI taxonomy): Eukaryota > Metazoa > Chordata > Lepidosauria > Squamata > Lacertidae > Darevskia > Darevskia nairensis. The sequence goes on along the minus strand of JAWWNI010001290.1, from coordinate 66,499 downwards.
GCCGGATTCAGAAGGCGATCCGGCCGGATCCGGCCCCCCTGATTTAGATCCTCCGCCGATTGGGGCTGCCCGCTGAGCTGCGCTTGCTCGCGAGTAAACCCCGCCGAGTCCCGCGCGGCTTCCTTCGCGGCGTTTTCCACCCTGGGCTGAAGGCGCCAAAGCGTTTGGAGGCGGGCATGGGGCGCCTACTCGGAAGTAAATCCAAGCGGGCTTCCTCTCCGGGAGGCACGGGATCGGGGCCTCCAGCCGCGCCTCTTTTCCGATCCCTCTTGAAGTCGAGCGAAAGTAGATCCAAGCGATCCTCTCCGAGTAGCGAACTTTCTACTTGGAAGTAAATCCAAGCGATCCTCTCCGGAAGGCCTCAAGCCGCGCCCCTTTCCCCGATCCCTCTTGAAGTCGAAGGAATGCCTACTCGGAAGTAGATCCAAGCGATCCTCTCCGTATGGACGGGATCGGGGCCTCAAGCCGCGCCCCTTTCCCCCATCCCTCTTGAAGTCGAACGGATGCCTACTCGGAAGTAGATCCAAGCGAGCCGAAGCGGGCTTGCTCTCCGGAAGGCACGGGATCGGGGCCTCAAGCCGCGCAAATCGGACCCAGCTGCGTTGCTTTCTTTCCCGGAGTTCTTTTCGTTCCTTGAACTCATGCGTAAAAACGAGGAGAGACGGGGAAACGCTGCGGTGTGTTTCCTCGGGAGGAAGTCGCGCTGAGCTCGGCGGGGTTTACTCGCGAGCAAGCGCAGGTCAGCTCTCCGGAAAGCACGGAATCGGGGCCTCAAGCCGCGCAAATCGGACCCAGCTGCGTTGCTGTCTTTCCCGGAGTCCTTTCGTTCCTTGAACTAATGCGTAAAAACGAGAAGAGACGCGTGTTTCCTCGGAAGGAAGTGGCGCTGAGCTCGGCGGGGTTTGCGAGCGAGCGAGCAAGCGCAGGTCCGCTGGCAGCCCCATTCGGCTGAGGGTCTCAATCCATAGATGTCAACTTTCCCCGGGAAATTCCCTTATTCCGAATAGGATTCCTCGCGAGAAAAGGGACAAGTTGACAGCTATGCTATAAATCATGGGTAGGCAAACTAAGGCTACCTTAAAACCGCCACCTCATAATTTCCGACACCAGCTCACCCGACGCCTAATTCATCCAATTTCTGAGTGATCAGTTCCAACTCGGAAGAAAAGGATTTTTTTTTTCTTTTCAAAGCGCCAAACGGAGACAAACACCCAAAAGGGAAAAAAGAAGAAAACCCGATTTTGGGAAAATAAAAATAACTTTTTTGAAAATAAAATAAAAAATAAAAAAAGTTCCTTCCAGTAGCACCTTAGAGACCAACGAAGTTTGTTCTCCAGTACTTGGGGGGATGTCCCTTCTTCCGAATAGGATTCCTCGCGAGAAAAGGGAAGGGTTCACAGCTATGCGCAAATCCTTTCTCGGTTCGCGCTTGGCGCTTCCACGCTCGGCCTAGCTGTCAAGCTCTCCCCTTTCCCCCCGAGGAATCCTATTCGCACCTTAGAGACCAACGACGTTTGTTCTTGGTCTGAGCTTTCGCGTGCATGCACACTTCTTCAGGTACCTGTTTTTGGAAAATAAGAAAATACAAATAAAAACGCAAGTGAATCGTTCCCGCTCGATTTCTTTCCCGCTGGGCAAAGTCCCAAAAAAAGATCCGAAGTCAAAACGAGAAGATACAGGGGCTGGACTGGATGAATCCCAAACCGGAACTCAGATTGCCGGAAGAAATATCAACAACCTCAGATATGCTGATGATACAACCTTGATGGCAGAAAGGGAGGAGGAATTAAAGAACCTTTTAATGAGGGTGAAAGAGGAGAGCGCAAAATATGGTATCCAAAAAACGAAGGTCATGGCCACTGGTCCCATCACCTCCTGGGAAATAGAAGGGGAAGAAATGGAGCCCAAGAGAGATTTGACTTTCTTGGGCTCCAAGATCACTGCAGACGGTGACAGCAGTCGCGAAATTAGAAGACGCCTGCTTCTTGGGAGAAAAGCCATGACCAACCTAGACAGCATCTTCAAAAGCAAAGACATCACCTTGCCGACAAAGGTCCGTCTAGTTCAAGCGATGGTTTTCCCAGTAGTGATGTATGGAAGTGAGAGCTGGACCATCAAGAAGGCTGATGGCCGAAGAATTGATGCTTTTGAATTCTGGTGCTGGAGGAGACACTAGAGAGTCTACATAATTGGAAGGGACTCTAAGGATATCTGTGGGAACACTATGGTTTTCCCAGTAGTGATATATGGAAGTGAGAGCTGGACCATCAAGAAGGCTGATCACCGAAGAATGGATGCTCTTGAATTCTGGTACTGGAGGAGACTCTTGAAAGTCTACATAATTGGAAGGTTTTCCCAGAAGTGGTTTTCCCAGTAGTGATGTATGGAAGTGAGAGCTGGACCATCAAGAAGGCTGACCGCCGAAAAATGGATGCTTTTGAATTCTAGCGCTGGAGGAGACTCTTGAGAGTCCCTTGTACTGCAAGAAGATCCAACCTATCCATTCTTAAAGAAATCAGCCCTGAGTGCTCACTAGAAGGACAGATCCTAAAGTTGAGGCTCCAGTACTTTGGCCACCTCATGAGAAGAGAAGACACCCTGGAAAAGACCCTGATGTTGGAAAAGTTGGAGGGCACAAGGAGAAGGGGAGGACAGAGGATGAGATGGTTGGACAGTGTTCTCGAAGCTACTAACATGAGTTTGGCCAAACTGCAAGAGGCAGGGGAAGACAGGAGGGCCTGGCGTGCTCTGGTCCATGGGGTCACAAAGAGTCGGACACGACTAACCAACAACAACAACAACAACAACAGGCAGATAGATAGATAGATAGATAGATAGATAGATAGGCAGTGGAAGACAGGAGGGCCTGGCGTGCTCTGGTCCATGGGGTCACGAAGAGTCAGACACAACTAAACGACAACAACAGGCAGATTGATAGATGATAGATAGATAGATAGATAGATAGATAGATAGATAGATAGATAGATATAGATAGATGATAGCTAGATAGATCAATAGATAGGCAGTGGAAGACAGGAGGGCCTGGCGCGCTCTGGTCCATGGGGTCACGAAGAGTCAGACACAACTAAACGACAACAACAGGCAGATTGATAGATGATAGATAGATAGATAGATAGATAGATAGATAGATAGATAGATAGATAGAAATAGATAGATGATAGCTAGCTAGCTAGATAGATAGATAGGCAGTGGAAGACAGAAGGGCCTGGCGTGCTCTGGTCCATGAGTTGGACATGACTGAACGACTGAACAACAACAACACAGGGGCCTGGCAAATTGCAGAAAATAAAAATCCGAAGTCAAAAACGAGAGGATACGTGGGCTTGGCAAATTGCAAAAAAAAGAGATCCGAAGTCAAAACGGGAGAGGCTTTAAAAGAGGCGGTTGGAAGTGTCCCGTTCCGTTTCATAGAAATTGGTTCCTCGACAAAATCCCCCAATAAAACCAAATGCGTAAAACGGGCAGGAACGTTTATTTCAGTGATGGCTAACTTTGACACTCCAGATGTTTTGGGACTACAACTCCCATCGTCCCTAGCTAACAGGACCAGTGGTCAGGGATGATGGGAATTGTAGTCCCAAACTGTAGATGTTTGGGGACTACAACTCCCATCATCCCTAGCCAACAGGACCAGTGGTCAGGGATGATGGGAATTGTAGTCCCAAATTGTAGATGTTTTGGGACTACAACTCCCATCATCCCTAGCTAACAGCTGGAGGGCCGCAGTTTGGGGTGCCTGGTATACATCAGGAATAGGCAAACTGCAGCCCTCCAGATGTTTTGGAACTACAACTCCCATCATCCCTAGCTAACAGAACCAGTGGTCAGGGATGATGGGATTTGTAGTCCCAAAACAGCTGGAGGGCCGAATTTGGGGGTGCCTGGTATACATCAGGAATAGGCAAACTGCGGCCCTCCAGGTGTTTTGGAACTACAACTCCCATCATCCCTAGCTAACAGAACCAGTGGTCAGGGATGATGGGCTTTGTAGTCCCAAAACAGCTGGAAGGCCGCAATTTGGGGATGCCTGGTCCAGATCTTTTCGACCTGGTTGCTCAGCAAGGAAAACTCACTCTCCATTTCTCCTAAACCAGTGTTTGAGGAATTGTTCCAAGAACTAAGGTTCCCATCACCTCCTGGCAAATAGAAGGGGAAGAAATGGAGGCAGGGAGAGAGTTGACTTTCTTGGGTTCCATGATCACTGCAGATGGTGACAGCAGTCACAAAATTAGAAGACGCCTGCTTCTTGGGAGAAAAGCAATGACAAACCTGGACAGCATCTTAAAAAACAGAGACATCACCTTGCCGACAAAGGTCCGTCTAGTTCAAGCGATGGTTTTCCCAGTAGTGATGGATGGAAGTGAGAGCTGGACCATCAAGAAGGCTGATGGCCGAAGAATGGATGCTTTTGAATTCTGGTGCTGGAGGAGACTCTGGAGAGTCCCATGGACTGCGAGAAGATCCAACCGATCCATTCTGAAGGAAATCAGCCCTGAGTGCTCACTGGAAGGACAGATCCTGAAGCTGAGGCTCCAAGACTTTGGCCACCTCAGGAGAAGAGAAGACTCCCTGGGAAAGACCCTGATGTTGGGAAAGATGGAGGGCACAAGGAGAAGGGGACGACAGAGGACGAGATGGTTGGACAGTGTTCTCGAAGCTGCCAACATGAGTCTGACCAAACTGCGGGAGGCAGGGGAAGACAGGAGGGCCTGGTGTGCTCTGGTCCATGGGGGTCACGAAGAGTCGGATACGACTAAACGACTAAACAACAACAACAACAGGCAGGTAGATAGATAGATAGATAGATAGATAGATAGATAGATAGATAGATAGATAGATAGACAGACAGGCAGGCAGGCAGGCAGGCAGGCAGACAGGGGAAGACAGGAGGGCTCATACCAAGAATAATAATAATAATAATAATTTATTATTTTTACCCCGCCCATCTGGCCGAGTTTCCTCAGCCACTCTGGGCGGCTTCCAGTCAAATATGAAAACAATACAGCATTAAATATTAAAAACTTCCCTAAACAGGGCTGCCTTCAGATGTCTTTTAAAAATAGGATAGCTTCTTATTTCCTTGACATCCGCTGGAAGGGCGTTCCATAGGGAGGGCGCCACTACCGAGAAGGCCCTCTGTCTGGTTCCCTGTAACCTCACTTCTCGCAATGAGGGAACCGCCAGAAGGCCCTCGGCGCTGGACCTCAGTGTCCGGGCTTAACGATGGGGGTGGAGACGCTCCTTCAGGTATACTGGACCGAAGTCATTTAGGGCTTTCAAGGTCAGCACCAACACTTTGAATTGGGCTCGGAAACGTACTGGGAGCCAATGTAGTTCTCTCAGGACCGGTGTTATGTGGTCCCAGCGGCCACTCCCAGTCACCAGTCTAGCTGCCGCATTCTGGATTAATTGCAGTTTCCGGGTCACCTTCAAAGGTAGCCCCACAAACTTAGTTGGTCTCTAAGGTGCTACTGGAAGGATTTTTTTATTTTGTTTTGAGATAGATGGATAGATGGATAGATGGATGGATAGATAGATAGATAGATAGACAGGGGAAGACAGGAGTGCCTGGCATGCTCTAGTCCAGGGGGTCACGAAGAGTCGGACACGACTAAACGACTAAACAACAACAGCCAGATAGATAGATAGGCAGGGGAAGACAGGAGTGCCTGGCGTGCTCTGGTCCATGGGGTCACGAAGAGTCGGACACGACTAAACGACTCAACAACAACAACAACAGCCAGATAGATAGATAGATAGATAGATAGATAGATAGATAGATAGATAGATAGATAGATAGATAGATAGATAGATAGATAGATGATAGATAGATAAATAGAAACGACTCCACAACTACAAAGCTTATCGAGTTCCACGCTAGTACAGAACCTCTCCTCCGCCGCTGCAACTCTGCCCCTCCGCGCGCCGGCCTTAGCGCTGCGTTCCTCCCCTTCCCCCCCCCCCACCGACCCGCGTTTCCCACCCCACCCCGGGTGGCCCCCCCAACCCGGATCGAGTCCGCGAGAAAAGAACACCTTCCTCCTTGCGTATTCCTCCTTTCCCTCCTTCCTTCCTTCTCTCTTTCTCTCAGTTTTTTACTTCTGGACTAAAGTGGGGTTTCATTCTCGGCTTTCGGGGGGGGGGGAGGGAAGCGCTTTTCCCTCTTAGCTCTTTGGCTTCGCGGTTTCTCTCTCCCTCCCTCCAACCCCGCGCCCCCACCCCACCCCGCCCCCCAGCCTGGGCTCCCCTTCTTAAAATTATTTCCGAATCCAACACGTTTTATTCCTTCCCTTCATTCGCCGCTTCTTGGTAGCTAGCCCCGAAAGCGCAGGATCTTTCCCAAAAAAGCTGCCAACTTTCCCCGCTTCCCCCCCTCCCCGGGAAAGTCCCTTCTCCCCAATAGGATTCCTCGCGAGGAAGGGAAAGCTGGACAGCTATGCTGAGCGCGGAGCCGAGCCTTGGAGACTTTGCGCGTGGAACCGAGAGTTGGATTTGGAGCCGTAGCCGGGAACCCTGCCCTTTCCTCGCGAGGAGTCCTATTCGGAAGAAGGGGAATCCCCACCAGTGCGGGTTGGACGGGTCATCAAAAAGAAGGGCGTTTTTAATCCTATTTGGGGGGGGGGGAATGTAAAGAGAGTTGGATAGCTACGCGCCCCAGAGCGCTTCTTTGGGGGCTCGTGGGAAGGAGAGGGGTTTTTCTCAAGAGGGGCGGGGGGGGGAAAGGGGGCAGGAGGCAGGAGGCAGGAAGACCCGCCCCCCCCCCAGCGTCCCCAGTTTGTTAGGGGAGGGGGCCTTTGCCGCCGATAGGTTCAGGCCGCAGAACTGCAATCCCGGCATCCACAGAGTTGGGGAGACATAAGTAACCCACATAAAAATCCCTTCCAGTTTGTTAGGGGGGGGGACCCGGTTTGTTGGGGGGGCCCCAAGACACAGCTGTCCACTCCCCTTCTTCCCAATAGGATTCCTCGGGAGGAAAGGGAACGCTTGGCAGCTACGCTGAGCGTGGAACCGAGAAAGGATTTGGAGACGGGGCGCCTGCCGCTTAGCTGGGGACCCTGCCCTTTCCTCGCGAGGAATCCCATTCGGAAGAAGGGAAATCCCCCCAAGTACGGGTTGGAAAAGCTCATCCCAAGAACAAACTGAGTTGGTCTCTAAGGTGCCACTGGAAGGGAATTTTTTATTTTTTATTTTGACCAAGAACAAAGTGAGTTGGTCTCTAAGGTGCCACTGGAAGGGAATTTTTTATTTTTGATTTTGACCAAGAACAAAGTGAGTTGGTCTCTAAGGCGCTACTGGAAGGGATTTTTTAATTTTTTTATTCTGTTTTGAAATAGAAGGGACGTTTTTAATCATACGCGGTGGGGACGTAAAGAGGCGAACAAATACTGGGAAGCGATTTTTAATGTTTAAAAGGACTTTTGTCAAGCGGCCGGACGCATCCCTTAGGAGGGATTTTAGGATATTCCCAAGCTTGCTATGCACACGAAAGCTCACCCCAAGATATTATAAAGACATTATTTTCGGACAAGATATTCTGTGGAACGCCCTCCCACCAGAGGTTAAAAGGATCAAGAACTACATGACATTTAGAAAACACCTGAAGGCAGTTTTTAATCTGTGGTGTGTTTAATGTACAGGTGAAACTCGAAAAATTAGAATATCGTGGAAAGGGTCATTTCTTTCAGTAATTCAACTTAAAAGGTGAAACGAATATATGAGATAGACTCATGCCATGCCATGCGAGATATGTCACTCCTTTATTTGTTATAATTGTGATGATTATGGCGTACAGCTGATGAGAACCCCAAATTAACAATTTCAACTTTGGGGTTCTCATCAGCTGTACGCCATAATCATCACAATCATAACAAACAAAGGCTTGACATATCTCGCTTGGCATGTCATGAGTCTGTCTCATATATTAAACTCCAGTAGCTAATGAAAACAGTTGCTTACATAAATGGACTTTTCCACAATATTCTAATTTTTCGAGTTTCACCTGTATTTTAATGTTTGCTGGAAGCTGCCCAGATTGGCTGGGGAGACCCGGCCAGATGGGCGGGGTACAAATAATAAATTATTATTATTATTATTATTATTATTATTATTATTATTACTAAAGACATTCAAGAGCTTGCTATCCGAAGAACTGGGCATGCACACGAAAGCTCACCCCAAGATACTATCGGGCAAGATATTGTAAAGACATTATTTTAGGACAAGATATTATGAAGACATTATTTTAGGACAAGATATTATGAAGACATTATTTTAGGACAAGATCTTATAAAGACATTATTTTAGGACAAGATCTTATAAAGACATTATTTTAGGACAAGATCTTATAAAAACATTATTTTAGGACAAGATCTTATAAAGACATTTAAGAACTTGCTCTCTGAAGAACTGAGCATGCCCACGAAAGCTCATCCCAAGATCTTATAAAGATATTATGAAGACATTATTTTAGGACAAGATATTATGAAGACATTATTTTAGGACAAGATCTTATAAAGACATTATTTTAGGACAAGATATTGTGAAGACATTGAAGAGCTTGCTACCTGAAGAAGTGTGCATGCACACGAAACTGAGGAACAAACTTAGTTGGTCTCTAAGGTGCTACGGGAAGGAGTTTTTTTATTTCTTATTTCGTTTCAAGAGCTTATTTATGCGCGCCCCAACCGCGGCGAGAGTTTCGAGAGCGCAAGGAGGGAAGGAAGGAAAATTGCCAACAAAGGAGGAGTTCTGCGGAACTGGCAAAATTAGCAAACTAACTGCGGGGAAAGCGCAGCCGGGACTTGAAAGAAGATTTCCAATTATTTGAAAAACAACAACCAACAGAATTACAGGTGAAACTCGAAAAATTAGAATATCGTGGAAAAGTCCATTTATGTAAGCAACTGTTTTCATTAGCTACTGGAGGTTAATATATGAGACAGACTCATGACATGCAAAGCGAGATATGTCAAGCCTTTGTTTGTTATGATTGTGATGATTATGGCGTACAGCTGATGAGCACCCCAAAGTTGAACTTGTTAAGTTGGGGTTCTCATCAGCTGTACGCCATAATCATCACAATTATGACAAATAAAGGCTTGACATATCTCGCTTGGCATGTCATGAGTCTATCTCATATATTAGTTTCACCTTTTAAGTTGAATGACTGAAAGAAATGACCCTTTCCACAATATTCGAATCCCTCGGTAGGATCCGAATTAACATACAGCCATTTTTATGAAGAATTAAGATTTGGGACAACATGAAAACAACATCTTAAATGGTGCGTGTTGATTCAAATCCTGCCGATGGATCGAATTCTGTTGGTTGTTGTTTTTCAAATAATTGGTAATTTTTTTCTGCAGAAAAAATATAGAATTAACAAAGCAGGAATGGAAACCGGAAATGGAATGAGATGGTCTTGTTTGATATTTGGTGTCGAATTTAAAAGTTGCCAATAGAATTTTTTTTAATTTTTTTTTTAAAAAGGAATAATAATAATTTATATCAATCAAATCTTTATTACGGTCCAGAGACCCAACAATTCATTACAAAGCAATACCCAATTTCGACAGCCCGCCTTCAGGCTTAGAAATAGGGATCGTTGGTTCTTGCAACCACCGAGAGAAACTTCGCCACTGCTAATGTTCTGTCCTTTGTCCGGTCTTCCAGTAGGAACCTGACATAGTAAGCCTCTGACTTTCCCGGGAAATATAATAATTTAGAATAGTAATATATTGTTTGTACCCCATCGATCTGGCCGAGTCTCCCCAGCCACTCTGAGCGGCTTCCAGCAAACATTAAAAAAACATTAACACATCACAGATGGAAAAACTTCCCTAAACATAAGGGAAAAGAAGGGAAATTGCCTTTTAAAAAGGGGGAAAGTCGACAGCTATAGGCTGCCCTCGCCTCTAGATTCCCCCGCTCGTGACAGTGGACGAAGGAAAGGACTTTGCTGAATGGTCAGTTTGTTTTAAACTCAAAAAAACACAGGATAAACAATAAAAAGCGGTCTAATCCCCTCCCCATCCCCCCAAAATAAAATAAATAAATAAAGGCCTCTGTCACTTGAAATATTTTGTGCGCAACGAGAATGGATTTAATCTGTTTTTATATATAGTTTATATAGATGATAGATAGATAGATAGATAGATAGATAGATAGATAGATAGATAGATAGATAGGCAGTGGAAGACAGGAGTGCCTGGCATGCTCTGGTCCAAGGGGTCACGAAGAGTCGGACATGAATAAACGACTATACAACAACAACAACAGGCAGATAGATAGATGATAGATGATAGATAGATAGATAGATAGATAGATAGATAGATAGATAGATAGATAGATATAGATAGATACCGGTAGATAGATAGATAGGCAGGGGAAGACAGGAGGGACTGGCCTGCTCTGGTCCAGGGGGTCACGAAGAGTCGGGCGCGACTAAACTACTAAACAACAACGATATAGAGATATTACTGACTTGAGTTGGTCTCTAAGGTGCTACTGGAAGGAATTTTTTTATTCTTTATTTTGTCTTACCTTTTTTTTTTTGGTTTTAAATGGGGACTCGGAAAGGCACAAGGGAAGGAAGGAAAAAGGAAGGAACATAATTTTGAATTCGCCGAAGAAAGGAAAGGAGTTTTCTTTCTCAGCCAAATGCCACTCCTCCCCGTCCTAAACTTATTTCTGAGACGAATGCGTTTTATTCATTCGCTTCATTCGCCCCTTCTTGGTAGCTACTCCGAAGCCCTGAAAACGCAGCATCTTGCCCAGAAAAGCTGCTGCGCTTTTCCTCAGTCGCAGAGTGAACAGTCTTGGCCGGCTCACTGTTCCCACGATTCGGTTCCGTCCGTTGCAAGGGGATGATTATGATTTAAATGAAGGCATCTATTATTATTATTATTATTATTATTATTATTATTATTATTATTACTGTTGTTGTTAAAATGAATGCTGATAGATAGATAGATGATAGATAGATAGATAAATAGATAGATGATAGATAGATAGATAGATAGATAGATAGATAGATAGATAGATAGATAGATAGATAGATGTTTATATGCATATATAAAGTTTGGGGAAAGTGAGGGCAGGGCAACCCCAGATTTGCCCAAAGACCCAGCAATTATTATTATTATTATTATTAAAATGAATTCACATTCCCTCCATTGCAAGGGGGTTATTATTATTTACATGAATGCATCTATTATTATTATTATTATTATTATTAAAATGAATGCATATTCCCTCCATTGCAAGGGGATTATTATTATTTAAATGAATGCATCTATTATTATTACTGTATTATTAAAATGAATGCATATTCCCTCCATTGCAAGGGGGTTATTATTATTTAAATGAATGCATCTATTATTATTATTATTATTATTATTATTATTATTATTTTATATGCATTCATTTTAATAATAATAATAATAAAACAACGATTAATACATTTTTGCTGCTGCTGCGGTCCTAAGTGATGTGAGCGTGGTGTATTTGAAATAATAATAATAATAATAGATGCATTAATTCAAATAATAATCACCCCCTTGCAATGGAGGCAATATGCATTCATTTTAATAATACAGTAATAATAATAGGTGCATTCATTTAAATAATAATAATAATCCCCTTGCAATGGAGGAAATATGCATTCATTTTAATAATAATAATAATAATAGATGCATTCATGTAAATAATAATAACCCCCTTGCAATGGAGGCAATATGCATTCATTTTAATAATACTAATAATAATAGATGCATTAATTCAAATAATAATCCCCCCTTGCAATAGAGGCAATATGCATTCATTTTCATAATGCTAATAATAATAGATGCATTAATTCAAATAATAATCACCCCCTTGCAATGGAGGGAATATGCATTCATTTTCATAATACTAATAATAATAGATGCATTAATTCAAATAATAATCACCCCCTTGCAATGGAGGGAATATGCATTCATTTTCATAATACTACTAATAATAGATGCATTAATTCAAATAATAATCATCCCCTTGCAATGGAGGGAATATGCATTCATTTTCATAATACTAATACTAATACTAATACTAATACTAATACTAATACTAATACTAATACTAATACTAATACTAATACTAATACTAATACTAATACTAATACTAATAATAAGTTGCTGGGCCCTTGGGCAACTCTGCCCTCCCTCTCCCCAAACTTTCGGATCTTGGCCTTCCTTGGTGAAGCCCGCGGCGCCTGCCCACCCTCCCCGGAGCACCAACGGAGACGCGGGGAAGTCTCCTTCTCGGCGGCCCCTACCGTCTCGGTCTCTCCGCGGTCGATGGCGGAGCTGATGGCGGGCGCGTCGCCTTTGGCCCTCCGCTCCATCTCGTCGATGACGCCGTGCATCTCGGAGGCGGCCAGGCTGTGGAACAGCATGGCCGGGCCGGGCCGGGGGTCCCGTTCCCGTTACGCGCGGCGAGGCCCCTCCATGCGTAAAAACGCGGCCGCGCCGTCTCGCTTGCTTTCCGCCTGCCTCCGCGGTCGCTTACGGTCCCGCGCCGAGGTACGCTCGGGCCAGGCCAGTCGGAGGGACGGAGGACGGGGTCTCTGGCTGTCCGGTTGCCTCAAATCATCGCTGCTCGACTCCTCCAAGACGCCCGGACGGCGAACGCAGCCGCTAGGAGACCGACGGGCACGGGCTGGAACGCCGTCTCTGCAGGGCAGGCGGAACGGGGGCTGCTCCGGGCACCGATCCACGGGGGAGGGAGCGAGCGACTGGCGGAGAGGAGGGCCACGCCAGCCGGCGGATGGAGGGGTCGCTGGTTGCCTCAAAACATCGCTGCTCGCATCCTCTAAGACGGCGAGAGCTTGGCACCAGAACGCAGCCGATTGGAGACCGACGGGCACGGGCTGGAACGCCGTCTCTGCAGGGCAGGCGGAACGGGGGCTGCTCCGGGCACCGATCCACGGACTGGCGGAGAGGAGGGCCAGGCCAGCTGGCGGATGGAGGGGTCGCTGGCTGTCTCAAAGCATCGCTGCTCGGCTACTCCAAGACGGCCGGACGGCTAGACCTTGGCACCAGAACGCAGCCGCTAGGAGACCAACGGCCACCGGCTGGAACGCCGTCTCTGCAGGGCAGGCGGAACGGGGGCTGCTCAGGGCACCGATCCACCAACTGGCGGAGGGGAGGGCCAGGCCCGGCGACTGCGAGGAGGAGTCGCCGCCGCCGCCGCTGCGCCCCGGCCACAGGAACGGCTGCTAGTCCCAGCGCAACGCGCCTTTTCTACCGCTGCTCTGACATCACGTCGGGTCAACGGCTCCCATTGGCTGCTGCTGGGCTGCGGGCCGGGGCCCGGCGAGGCATGTGCTCTCGCGGGCCGGAGGAGAAGAGGGCGGAGGGCGTAGCCCAACCCGGGGCGGGCACCTCTTTCGCTGGCCGCTCCGTCTCGCCTTCGCTTCTCTTGGGCGACGTCGGCTCAGGCAGCCAGGCCGGTCGGCGGGTGGATGGCTGCTTCCCTGCTCGCCTCCTCCACGGGGGACCGATCCACGGGGGAGCGAGCCAGCGACTGCCGGAGGGGAGGGCCAGGCCCGGCGACCGCGAGGAGGGGGAGTTGCCGCCGCCGCCACCGCTGCACCCCGGCCACAGGAACGGCTGCTAGTCCCAGCGCAACGCGCCTTTTCTACCGCTGCTCTGACATCACGTCGAGGAAGCGGCGCCCATTGGCTGCCGGGCTGCGGGCCGGGCCCGGCGGACCATGTGCTCGCGAGGGCCGGAGGGAGGAGGACGGACGGAAGCCGGAGCCCAACCCAGGCCTCTCTCCCGCGGGCCGCTCCGTCGATCGGGGCAGAACGCAGCCTGGCTGCTGCTGCTGCGATGAGAAGAGACTTGGATTCGGAGTGAGGAGTCTCGCGGAAAGACCCGGTCCGGCTCCTCCCCCCCCGACACTCCCTCCAGCCCCCCAGGGGAAAGCGGGGCCGGAGGAGGAGCCTCCGCTTTGCTTGCCCCCATCGTCGCAGGAGGCAGGCGAGAAGAGACGTAGTTTTCCAGGCCATTGGTCCCATCACCTCCTGGCAAATCGAAGGGGAAGAAATGGAGGCAGTGAGAGATTTGACTTTCTTGGGTTCCATGATCACTTCAGATGGGGACAGCAGTCCCGAAATTCGAAGACGCCTGCTTCTTGGGAGAAAAGCGATGACAAACCTAGACAGCGTCTTCCAAAACAGAGACATCACCTTGCCGACAAAGGTCCGTCTAGTTCAAGCGATGGTTTTCTCAGTAGGGATGTACGGAAGTGAGAGCTGGACCATCAAGAAGGCCGATCGGCGAAGAATGGATGCTTCTGAATTCTGGTGCTGGAGGAGACTCTGGAGAGTCCCATGGACTGCAAGAAGATCAAACCTATCCATTCTTAAGGAAATCAACCCTGCGTGCTCACTGGAAGGACAGATCCTGAACATTGTTGGACAGTGTTCTCGAAGCTGCCAACATGAGTCTGACCAAACTGCGGGAGGCAGGGGAAGACAGGAGGGCCTGGCGTGCTCTGGTCCATGGGGTCACGAAGAGCCGGACACGACTGAACGACTAAATTTCAGGCAGATGATAGATAGATAGATAGATAGATAGATAGATAGATAGATGATAGATAGATAGATTAGATAGATAGATTAGATTAGATAGATAGATAGATAGATAGATAGATAGATAGACAGACAGACAGACAGACAGACAGACAGATAGATAGATAGGCAGGGGAAGACAGGAGTGCCTGGCGTGCTCTGGTCCATGGGGTCACGAAGAGTCGGACACGACTAAACGACTAAACAACAGGCAGATAGATAGATAGATAGATAGATAGATAGATAGATAGATAGATAGATAGACAGACAGACAGACAGACAGACAAATAGAAAGGCAGGGGAAGACAGTGTTCTCGAAGCTACCAACATGAGTTTGACCAAACTGCGGGAGGCAGGGGAAGACAGGAGTGCCTGGCGTGCTCTGGTCCATGGGGTCGCGAAGAGTCGGACACGACTAAACGACTAAACCAGTGTGGTGTAGTGGTTGAGAGCGGTAGACTCGTAATCTGGGGAACCGGGTTCGTGTCTCCACTCCTCCCCATGCAGCTGCTGGGTGACCTTGCGCTAGTCCCACTTCTTTGAAGTCTCTCAGCCCCACTCACCCCGCATAGTGTTTGTTGGGGGGGGGGGGGAGGAAGGGAAAGGAGAATGTGAGCCGCTTGGAGACTCCTTCGGGGAGTGATAAAGCCGGATATCAAATCCAAACTCTTCTTCTCTTTCTCCTTCCTTCCTTCTCCTTCCCTCCTTTCTTACCCTTCCTTCCTTCCTTCCTTCCTTCCTTCCTTCCTTCCTTCCTTCCTTCCTTCCTTCCTTCTTCTAAACAACAACAAAGGGCAGCCCGGGATGAAGCGAAGCGGCGCAGCCTGCGTTTAATCTTCCACCACCCGCAGGGAATAGGGACCTGCCAGCGGCCAGCAGCGCCCTTAGGATGATCCTCCGGGTGGGGGGGGGGACTTCTCCCTCTGGGGACAGCTCCCCCCCCCCCCACGGACAACGATGGGAAGTGGCGGGTGCAGAAAGAGAAGGCGACAGGCGGTGCGAGAGGCGCGCCAGCGAACGAGTAACTCTCGAGAAAGCGACGGCTGCGCATTGCGCAGCGACAAAAAGAGTTGCTAGATCAGCCACAGGCAACCAGATGTTTGGGGACTACAATTCCCATCATCCCTGACCCCTGGCTCTGTGAGCTAGGGATCATGGGAGTTGTAGTTCCCGAACATCTGGGTGCCCATCGTGGGTAGGCCAACCAAGCTCCTCGTGTTTCGTAACAGGCGCAAGAAGGAGTTTCGTTCCGTCGTTTGACTTCCAGACGGATAGCTGTCAACTTTTCGCTTTTTTGCGGGAAATCCCCTTATTCCAAATAGGATTCCTCGCGAGAAAAGGGAAATAGGAAAGGAGACGGGTTCCCCCCCTTCTTTTTTCCCTTTTGGGTGTTGGTCTCCGTTTTGCTCTTTAAAACAACAACAACAACAACAACAACAACAACAACAACAATAATGAATTTCTTCCAAGGTGGAACGGAGAACTCAGAAACTGGAGGAATTAGCCGCCCGGTGCGCTGGTGGTGCCCGAAATTCTGGGGGCGGTTTGAAGAGAATTAGCGGATCGGGGCCGCCAGCTGCCCTGCGCTTGCTCGCGAGTAAACCCCGCCGACTTCCTTCCGAGGAAACACGCGCAGCGTTTTCCGCCCCCTTTTCCCGGCCGCTTCTCATTTTTACGCATCAGTTCTCATTTTTACGCATAGAAGGACTCCGGAACATAGCTGTCAACCTTCCCCTTTTCTCGCGAGGAATCCTATTCGAGATAAGGGAATTTCCCGGCAAAAAAGAGGAAACAGTTGACAGCTATTAGGACTCCGCAAAAAACAGCAACGCAGCTGGGTTCGATTTGCAGACGTAATTTTTCTTTTCTTTTTTTAGAAATCTTCGGGCGTTTGTGTGTTTTGTAGCAAGCGCGATAAGGCGAGATCCTAGCTGTCAACTTTTCCCTTTTCTCTCGAGGAATCCTATTCGGAATAAAGAAATTTCCCGAGGAAAAAAAAGGAAAAAGTTTGACAGCTATGGCGAGGTTCGGACACGCGTGTTCGTTTGACTTCAAGAGGGATCGGGAAAGAGGCGCGGGTTGAGGCCCCGATCCCGTTCCTTCCGGAGAGGAAGCCCGCGTCGGCTCGCTTGGATTTACTTCCGAGTAGGCATTCGTCCGACTTCAATTGGGATCGGGAAAGAGGCGCGGGTTGAGGCCCCGATCCCGTGCCTTCCGGAGAGGAAGGCTGGGTCGGCTCGCTTGGATTTACTTCCGAGTAGGCATTCGTTCGACTTCAAGAGGGATAGCGAAAGAGGCGCGGATTGAGGCCCCGACATAGCTGTCAACTCCCCCCCTTTTTTAAAGGGAAACCCCCTTATTCCGAATAGGATTCCTCGCGAGTCAAGGGAAAGGTTGGCAGCTATGGGCCCCGATCCCGTTCCTTCCGGAGAGGAAGCCCGCGTATGCTCGCTCGGATTTACTTCCGAGTAGGCACCGCACACCCGCATCCAAATGCTTTTGCGCCTTCAGCCCAGGCAGGGCGGAAAACGCTGCGCGTGTTTCCTCGCGCTGGGCTCGGCGGGGTTTACTCGCGAGCAGGCGCAGGTCAGCTGGCAGCCCCATTCGGCTGAGGGTCTCAATCCAGAGCTGTCAACTTCCCCCGGGAAATCTCCTTATTCCGCATAGGATTCCTCGAGAGAATCCTTGTGATCCGCGGCCCCGCGTCTCCCCATGCAGCTGCTGGGTGACCTTGGGCTAGTCCCACTTCTCTGAAGTCTCTCAGCCTCACTCACCCCACAGAGGGTTTGTTGGGGGGAGGAAGGGAAGAAGGAAGGGAGAGGGAGGGAGGGAGGGAGGGATAAGAAAAGAGGGAGGGAGGGAGGGAAGGAGGGAGGAGAAGAAGAAGAAGAAGAAGAAGAAGAAGAAGAAGAAGAAGAAGAAGAGTTTGGATTTGATATCCCGCTTTCTCACTACCCGAAGGAGACTCCAAGCGGCTCACATTCTCCTTTCCATTCCTCCCCCCACAACAAACCCTTTGTGGGGTGAGTGGGGCTGAGAGACTTCAGAGAAGTGGGACTGGCCCAAGGTCACCCAGCAGCTGCATGAGGAGGAGCGGAGACGCGAACCCAGTTCCCCGGATTACAAGTCCACCCGCTCTGAAGCACTACACCACACTGGCTCTCAGGGGAGGAAGGAAGGAAGGAAGGAAGGGGTAAGGAATGAGGGAGGGAGAAGGAAGGAAGGAAGGAAGGAGAAGAAGAAGAAGAGTTTGGATTTGATATCCCGCTTTATCACTCCCCAAAGGAGTCTCCAAGCGGCACACATTCTCCTTTCGCCTCCTTCCCCACAACCAACACTCTGTGAGGTGAGTGGGGGTGAGAGACTTCAAAGAAGTGTGACTAGCCCAAGGTCACCCAGCAGCTGCATGCGGAGGAGCGGAGACACGAACCCGGTTCAGCATATTACGAGGCCGCCCGCTCTTAACCACTACACCACTCTGGGCCTCCTTTTAACTTGTCTCAGCCCTCTTCGGCATTTTGGGACGCTGGTTTTAGGAGAGGGACATTGAATACATACCGTTCAGCCTGGACCTTGTGATCCAGCACCGAGGGCCTTCTGGCGGTTCCCTCACTGCAAGAAGCCAAGCTACAGGGAACTAGGCAGAGGCCTTCTCGGTGGTGGCGCCCGCCCTGTGGAACGCCCTCCCAGCATGTCCAAGAGAACAACAACTATATGACATTTAGAAAATACCTGAAGGCAGCCCTGTTTAGGGAAGTTTTTAATCTGTGACATTTTGATATATTTTAATGTTTGTTGGAAGCCGCCCAGAGTGGCTGGGGAAACCCAGGCAGATGGGCGGGGTACAAATAATAAATTATTATTATTATTATTATTATTACTATTATTAGGAAGGGAAAGTCTCGAAGAATATACAGACATTAGGGAGGCAGTCCTGCGATTCTGAAAGGTTGAGTTCGCGAGCAAGTAAGCAAACCCACAAAAATATCCGAAACAAAATCAGTAGAGAGTCCCAAAAGCAGGCACGTCCAACCGGTAGATTGCGATCTACTGGTAGATCTCTGCTCCCTCAGGGATCTCCTTCCCCCCCAAATGAAATAGAATAAAAGATGCTCAACCACTCGGGCTTCACGACTGGACCTAATGGTCAGGGGTCCACCCTTGACGTTTACCTTTCAGCAGAGGTTAGACCACCAACTTGACATGAGTCCACAGTGTGATGCAGCAGCTCCAAAAGCCCATGCAATTCTGGGCTGCGTCAATAGGAGTATAGCATCTAGGAGTCTTGGTAGACTTGGTAGACCACCAACTTGACATGAGTCCACAGTGTGATGCAGCAGCTCAAAAAGCCCATGCAATTCTGGGCTGCATCAATAGGAGTATAGCATCTAGGAGTCTTGGTAGACTTGGTAGACCACAAACGTGACCTGAGTCCACAGTGTGATGCAGCAGCTCAAAAAGCCCATGCAATTCTGGGCTGCATCAATAGGAGTATAGCATCTAGAATCAAGGGAAGGAATAGGACCACTGTATTCCGCTCTGATCAGGCCTCACCTGGAATAGTGTCCAGTTCTGGGCACCACAATTCAAGAAGGATACGGACAAGCTGGAACGTGTCCAGAGGAGGGCAACCAAAATGGTCCAAGGCCTGGAAACGATGCCTTATGAGGAATGGCTTAGGAGCTGGGTATGTTTAGCCTGGAGAAGAGAATCAGTGGTGATAGGATAGCCATGTTCAAATATATCAAAGGAGGTCCTATAGAAGAGGGGGAAAAGTTGTTTTCTGCTGCTCCAGAGAAGCGGACACGGAGAAATGGATGCCAACTACAAGAAAGAAGATTCCACCTCAACGTTAGGAAGAACTTCCTGACAGTAAGAGCTGCCAAGGAGTGTGGTGGAGTCTCCTTCTTTGGAGGTCTTTAAGCAGAGGCTTGACAGCCACCTGTCAGGAATGCTTTGATGGCGTTTCCTGCTTGGCAGGGGGTTGGACTGGATAACCTTTGGGGTCTCTTCCAACTCTATGATTCTATGATAACAATACAGTTGTAAATTTATGACAGTATCTCAACTACCTTTAACATTTTGGCTTTTTTAAAGGCATGACTTCCATCAAACCCTCCTTAGGGCATCCTAACATTGACCACTAATATCTATACTTCACAAATCAATCACTGTTCAAAGTTAAAGGTAAAGGGACCCCTAACCATTAGGTCCAGTCGTCACCGACTCTGGGGTTGCGGCGCTCATCTCATTCTATAGGCCGAGGGATCCGGCGTACAGCTTCCGGGTCATGTGGCCAGCATGACTAAGCCGCTTCTGGCGAACCAGAGCAGCACACAGAAACGCTGTTTACCTTCCCGCTGGAGCGGGACCTATTTATCTACTTGCACTTTGCGACTGAACCACTAAACAACAACAACAACAGTCAGATGATGATAGATAGATAGATAGATAGATAGATAGGCAGTGGAAGACAGGAATGCCTGGCGTGCTCTGGTCCAGGGGGTCACGAAGAGTCGGACACGACTAAACGACTAAGCAACAACCGGCAGATAGATAGATAGATAGATAGATAGATAGATAGATAGATAGATAGATGATAGATAGATAAGACAGATAAGACAGATAGATAGATAGATAGATAGATAGATAGGCAGGGGGAGACAGGAATGCCTGGCGTGCTCTGGTCCATGGGGTCATGAAGAGTCGGACACGACTAAACGACTAAACAACAACAACAGGCAGATGATGATAGATAGATAGATAGATAGATAGGCAGCGGAAGACAGGAGGGCCTGGCGTGCTCTGGTTCATGGGGTCACGAAAGTCGGACATGACTAAACGACTAAACAACAACAGGCAGATGACAGATAGATAGATAGATAGATAGATAGGCAGGGGAAGACAGGAGGGCCTGGCATGCTCTGGTCCATGGGGCAGATAGATAGATAGATAGATAGATAGATAGATAGATCTAGATCTAGATCTAGATCTAGATCTAGATCGGCAGTGGAAAACAGGAGGGCCTGGCGTGCTCTGGTCCATGGGGCAGATGAAAGAAAGAAAGAAAGAAAGAAAGAAAGAAAGAAAGAAAGAAAGAAAGAAAGAAAGAAAGAAAGAAAGAAAGAAAGAAAGAAAGAAAGAAAGAAAGAAAGAAAGAAAGATAGGCAGTGGAAGACAGGAGGGCCTGGCGTGGTCTGGTCCATGGGGTCACGAAGAGTCGGACACGACTAAACGACTAAACTACAACAAAGGCAGCCCCTCTCCGTTCTGTCGATTTGCTCGACGCTTTGCGCGCCTTATGCGCCCGGCGAGCGGCGCATCCCGAGGAACCGCGGGCCGGATCGCGCCCCTTGCGCGAAGGCAGCTTGCCAAACCGAGTCCCCCTCCAAGCAGGGCTAACGATGTCGGAGGGAGACTGGAGTCTATACTTTGCGTAATTGGATTGATTTAATGCTTGGAAACAGCCAGGCGAGGGCTATAATTTAAGAGGGATGAGCGGGCCCCCCCGAAAGCCCTCCTCTTCCCCCCCCAACCAGTTCCCTTCCCCCCCCACCCCCCACCCGCCCTCAGTCTCATTATCTGCTTAAGCGAAGTTGCGAGCGCGCAACGAGAAGGACGGCTTGGCAACGCGGCGGGTGGCGCTGGCCAAGCTCGCTCCAGAGCTGTCCACCTTTCCCTTTTCTCGCGAGGAATCCTATTCGGAATCAGGGGATTTCCCACCCAAAAAAGGGGGGAAGTGGACAGCTACGATGGCTCGCTCGCGACATACCAGCGCCGCGCTTACACCACTCAGGACCATAGCAGCAGCAGCAGAAATGTGTTAATCGTTGTGTCGTTGTTTATTATTATTATTATTATTATTATTATTATTATTATTATTATTTCAAATACACCACGGTCACAGCATTCAGGACTGTAGCGGCGGCGGCAGCAGCAGCAAAAATGTATTAATCGTTGTATCGTTGTATCATTTTTATTTTTATTTTTATTTTTATCATTATTATTATTTCAAATACACCACGGTCACATCACTCAGGACCGCAGCAGCAGCAGCAAAAATGTATTAATCGTTGTTGTTGTTTTTTATTTTTATTTTTTATTCTATTTCTATTTCTATTTCTATTTTATTTTATTTTATTTCTATTTTTATATTTTATTTTATTTTATTTTATTTCTATTTTTTATTTTTTATTCTATTTGTATTTGTATTTTATTTTATTTTATTTTATTTCTATTTCTATTTTTATTTTATTTTATTTCTATTTTTATATTTTATTTTATTTTATTTTATTTTATTTCTATTTTTATTTTTTATTCTATTTGTATTTGTATTTTATTTTATTTCTATTTCTATTTTTATTTTTTATTTTTTATTTTTTATTTTTATTTTTTATTTTTATTTTTTATTTTTTATTTTTTATTTTTTATTTTTTATTTTTTATTTTTTTATTATTTTTCTATTTCTATCTTATTATTTCAAGCCCCTTTTCTTTCCCAAGAGGAGCTCCTCCTCAGGCAGACGGCCCACCCCACCCCTCCACCTGGTGGGAGGCGGCGACAGGTGAGCGCCGGCCGGCCGGCCCCATCTGCTGCCTGACAAGTCCCCAAACGCCCGGCGCTTTCCCGCGACGCAGAAGCCGAACAAAAGCGAGGGGCTCCGCCGAGGGAGGCGCAACGCAAGACCCGGCTAATTGGCGGGTTTCAGGTGGTCCCTCCGTCTGCCTGCCTGCTGGCTTGGGGATGCCAAAGGGGATTAGGGGGCAGAGAGAGAGGAGACACCCCCCCTTCCAAGGGGCCCCCTCCCATTCTCCGAGCCTAGCCAGCAGCTTAACCAGGCGAGGCGCAAACCCGAACTCCGGATTGGAAGCGGCTCCGGTTTCCCCGCTGCGGGGATAGGTCCGTTGGACGCCCCCCCCCCTCAGACCCAACGAGGCAGCGAGGGGGCGTCGCGTGTCAATGGGTCGCTGGGGGGGGGGAATCACCCCGATAACTGGGCGTAAAGGCCGCTGCGCAAAGGCTTTGGTGTGCGACTCGCAGCGCTTGCTTCCGGACGCAACGCCTGGTTCCGCTCCGTCTGTCTGTCTGCTGGCCTGGGGTGCCAAAGGGCATAGGGGCAGGGAGAGAGGAGACATCCCCCCCCCCACGGGACCCCCACGGGACCCACTCCCATTCTCCTAGCCCAGGCAGCAGCTTAGAAGGCGAGCCAATTCCCTGGCACAAAAACCCTAAATCCGGATTGGAAGCGGACTGTTGGAGCCGGCTCCGGTTTCCCCGCTGCGGTGATAGCTCCGTGGGACGCCCCCCCCCCCGACCCAACGAGGCAGCGAGGGGACGTCGCGTGTCAATGGGTCGCTTGGGGGGGGGGGAAATCGCCCCGATAACTTCGCGCAAAACTCCCATTTCGTGGAAACGGCAAACCGGGGCCGGTGCGCAAAGCCTTCGGTGTGGTTCCCGGACGCAGCGCCTGGTTCCGCTCCGTCTGTCTGTCTGCTGGTTTTGGGGTGGGGGGCAAAGGGCATAGGGGCAGGGAGGGAGGAGACGACCACCCCCCACGGGACCCCCTCCCATTCTCCGGGACTAGCCAACAGCTTAACGAGGCGAGTCGGTTCCCTGGGCCCAAACCCGAACTCCGGATTGGAAGCGGAGTGTCCGAGAAGGCTCCGGTTTCCCCGCAGGGGTGATAGGCCCATTGGACGCCCCCCCAGACCCAACGAGGCAGCGAGGGGGCGTCGCGTGTCAATGGGTCGGTTGGGGGGGGAATCACCCCGATAACTGGGGTGCACTTCATGCAAAGGCGACTCGCAGCCCTCGGCTCCCCGAAATGCAGATATAGCTCTCGTATTGCATCTAAATTAAACTCTCTGACTCCATTTGAGTTAAAATCTATACTCCCATATGATACAAACATATAAGCAAGACAAAAAAAAGATATTTTAAATTTATTTTAATATCCGTTGGAGGCCCCCCCAGAGTGGCTGGGGGGACCCGGCCAGATGGGCGGGGTACAAATAATAAATTATTATTATTATTATTATTATTATTATTATTATTATTATTATTATAAAAGAATTTTTTACTAATCTCCATCAATCCTGATCGATATCCCAATCGTGTCCAACTTCACATCAATCCCCTCTGTAAGCTCTGATCGTACTGGTGAGTGTAATTCAACTCAATTACGTCGCTTCATATAAATCAATTGTTTAAATGAAAAATGAATTTATTATTTAATTATTTAATTATTTAATTATTTAATTATTTAATTATTTAATTATTTAATTATTTATTATTATTATTATTATTATTATTATTATTATTATTATTATTATTTTAAATCCAATTAAAACACTTTGATATCTGGTGGCACCCGGTTCTCCAGTCTTCATATTCTTTCCCCATCCTGGAAATAAACTTCTAGAGGAGATGAAGGTCTCCCTCTTCCCTCTTCTTCCTTCCTTTCTCAAACCCCAAACTCGGCCCTCCAACTGTTTTGGGACTACAAATCCCATCATCCCTGACCACTGGTCCTGTTAGCTACGGATGACGGGAGTTGTAGTCCCCAAACAACTGGAGGGCCGGAGTTTCCCTATGTCTGGTGTATACCAGACACCCCAAACTCAGCTCTGTAGATCAGGCATCCCCAAACTTCGGCCCTCCAGCTGTTTCGGGACTACAACTCCCATCATCCCTGGCCACCGCTCCTGCTAGCTAGGGATGATGGGAGTTGTAGTCCGAAAACAGCAGGAGGGCTGGAGGTTGCCTATTCCTGATGTATACCAGGCATCCCCAAACTTGGCCCTCCAGCTGTTTTGGGACTACAAATCCCATCATCCCTGGCCACTGGTCCTGCTAGCTAGGGATGATGGGAGTTGTAGTCACCAAACAGCTGGAGGGCCGGAGTTTCCCTATGTCTGGTGTATACCAGGCACCCCAAACTCAGCTCTGTAGATCAGGCATCCCCAAACTTTGGCCCTCCAGATGTTTTGGGACTACAAATCCCATCATCCCCGACCACCGATCCTGCTAGCTAGGGATGATGGGAGTTGTAGTCCGAAAACAGCAGGAGGGCCGGAGGTTGCCTATTCCTGATGTATACCAGGCACCCCCAAACTCGGCCCTCCAGATGTTTTGGGACTACAAATCCCATCATCCTTGGCCACTGGCCCTGCTAGCTATGGATGATGGGAGTTGTAGTACCAAAACAGCTGGAGGGCCGAAGTTTGGGGATGCCTGGGTCATGCTGCTGTTAATGCCAGGAGCAGCACCAGGCACCGACGTTACACCTAAAAATTACAAGATTTGGGGCAAAAATTGACCAAATACATCCATGTGGTTCATTGAGAAAGTCGATGGAAATATTGTAATTTCTACTTTCTCTGGAATTGTGAAAGTCTATAGAAGGAATGTACAATGTATACGACTATTTTGTTGTTGTTTAGTCATTTACCGGGAGTCGTGTCCGCCTCATCGTGACCCCATGGACCAGAGCATGCCAGGCCCTCCTGTCTTCCCCTGCCTCTCTCTCTCTCTCTCTCTCTCTCTCTCTCTCTCTCTCTCTCTCTCTCTCTCTCTCTATCATCTATCATCTATCTATCTATCTATCTATCTATCTATCTCTATCTATCTATCATCTATCTATCATCTATCTATCTATCTATCTACCTATCTATCTATCTCTCTATCTATCTCTCTATCTATCTCTCTCTCTCTCTATCTATCTATCTATATCTATCTATCTATCATCTATCTATCATCTATCTATCTATCTATCTATCTATCTATCTATCTATCTATCTATCTATCTATTGATCTATCTATCATCTATCTATCTATCTATCTCTATCTATCTATCATCTATCTATCTATCTATCTATCTATCTATCTATCTATCTATCTATCTATCTACCTTATGTTGTTTAGTCGTTTAGTCGTGTCCGACTATTTGTGACCCCATGGACCAGAGCACGCCAGGCACTCCTGTCTTCCACTGCCTATCTATCCATCCATCTATCTATCTATCTATCAATCCATCTATCCATCTATCTATCTCTCTATCTCTCTATCTATCTATGTTTACTCTTGTCCGACTCTTCGCTACCCCATTGACTAGAGCACGCCAGGCCACCCTGTCTTCCACTGCCTATCTATCTATCTATCTATCTATCTATCTATCTATCTATCATCTATCTATCTATCTGCCGGTTGTTGTTGTTGTTTAGTCATTTAGTGGCGTCCAGCTCTTTGTGACCGCATAGACCAGAGTACGCCAGGCACTCCTGTCTTCCACTGCCTATCTGTCTATCTATCTATCTATCTGCCTGTTGTTGTTGTTGTTGTTGTTGTTGTTGTCGTTTAGTTGTGTCCGACTCTTCGTGACCCCATGGACCAGAGCACACCAGGCCCTCCTGTCTTCCCCTGCCTCCCGCAGTTTGGTCAGACTCATGTTGGTCACTTCGAGAACACTGCCCAACCATCTCGTCCTCTGTCGTCCCCTTCTCCTTGTGCCCTCCATCTTTCCCAACATCAGGGTCTTTTCCAGGGAGTCTTCTCTCCTCATGAGGTGGCCAAAGTCTTGGAGCCTCAGCTTCAGGATCTGTCCTTCCAGTGAGCACTCAGGGCTGATTTCTTTAAGAATGGAGAGGTTGGATCTTCTTGCAGTCCATGGGACTCTCCAGAGTCTCCTCCAGCGGCAGAATTCAAGAGCATCCATTCTTCGGTAATCAGCCTTCTTGATGGTCCAGCTCTCACTTCCATCTTGAACTAGACGGACCTTTGTCGGCAAGGTGATGTCTCTGTTTTTTTAAGATGCTGTCCAGGTTTGTCATTGCTTTTCTCCCAAGAAGCAGGCGTCTTCTAATTTCGTGACTGCTGTCACCATCTGCAGTGATCATGGAACCCAAGAAAGTGAAATCTCTCACTGCCTCCATTTCATCCCCTTCTATTTGCCAGGAGGTGATGGGACCAGGGGCCATGATCTTCTTTTTCTGGATGTTGAGCTTCAGACCATATTTTGGAGCCTCAACTTCAGGAGGATTCAGTGGATTTGTAACTGGCTGACTGACCGAACCCAAAGGGTGCTCATCAATGGCTCCTCTTCATCCTGGAGAGAAGGGACTAGTGGGGTGCCACAGGGTTCTGTCTTGGGCCCAGTCTTCTTCAACATCTTTATCAATGACTTGGATGATGGGCTTGAGGGCATCCTGATCAAGTTTGCAGATGACACCCAATTGGGAGGGGTGGCTAATACCCCAGAGGACAGGATCACACTTCAAAATGACCTTAACAGATTAGAGAACTGGGCCAAGGCAAACAGGATGAATTTGAACAGGGAGAAATGTAAAGTACTACACTTGGGCAAAAAAAATGAAAGGCACAAATACAGGATGGGTGACACCTGGCTTGAGAGCAGTACATGTGAAAAGGATCTAGGAGTCTTGGTAGACCATAAACTTGACATGAGTCAACAGTGTGATGCAGCAGCTAAAAAAGCCAATGCAATTCTGGGCTGCATCAATAGGAGTATAGCATCTAGATCAAGGGAAGTAATAGTACCACTGTATTCCGCTCTGGTCAGACCTCAACTGGAATACTGTGTCCAATTCTGGGCACCACAGTTCAAGAAGGATACGGACAAGCTGGAACGTGTCCAGAAGAGGGCAACCAAAATGGTCAAAGGCCTGGAAACGATGCCTTCTGAGGAACGGCTTAGGGAGCTGGGTATGTTTAGCCTGGAGAAGAGAAGGTTAAGGGGTGATATGATAGCCATGTTCAAATATATCAAAGGATGTCCTATAGTGGAGGGAGAAAGGTTGTTTTCTGCTGCTCCAGAGAAGTGGACACGGAGCAATGGATTCCAACTACAAGAAAGAAGATTCCACCTCAACATTAGGAAGAACTTCCTGACAGTAAGAGCTGTTTGACAGTGGAATTTGCTGCCAAGGAGTGTGGTGGAGTCTCCTTCTTTGGAGGTCTTTAAGCAGAGGCTTGACAGCCACCTGTCAGGAATGGTGTTTCCTGCTTGGCAGGGGGTTGGACTGGATCGCCCTTGGGGTCTCTTCCAACTCTAGGATTCTAGGATTCTATGAGGATCTGTCCCTCCAGTGAGCACTCCGGGCTGATTTCCTTCAGAATGGATCGGTTGGATCTTCTGGCAGTCCATGACCAGTGGCCATGATCTGCGTTTTTTTGATGTTGAGCTTCAGACCATATTTTGCGCTCTCCTCTTTCACCCTCATTAAAAGCCCTTCCCTCCCACCCACTCATATTGGCACGCTTGTAGTGAACAGATCCGTGCGCTTAAATCAGACTGTGTTCCCCATTTATTACTAACACAATCCCCTTAACTGTGATTTATTTGTTCAACCAAGTGCCACAACTTGTCGCTTATTCATCTTCATCTCCACGAAATTAACGCCGCCGCGTTTACGCCCCTCCTAATTGCGCTGGCAGCGAAACCAACGGAGATGTTAATCAAAATAAATCGAGGAGAAACAATCAAATCGTTGGATCTTGGCCGACATTAAGTGTAACTAATCGGCTCTGACTTGAAGCGGCCAGACACAAATAATAAACCTGTCACCGAAGACGCGTTCATTAAATAAAGACACGCTCACGGGGGTCCGGACGACCGGCTGTACCAGGCAGTCCCCTGTGACCCCCCTGCCCCTCCCTGCCTCCCTTATTCTATCCTTCCATCCTTCCCTCCTAGCATCCTGTTATTCTATCCTTCTTTCCTAGCATCCTATTGTTCTATCCTTCCATCAGAAGGTCGGCGGTTCGAATCCCCGCGACGGGGTGAGCTCCCGTCGCTCGGTCCCTGCTCCTGCCCACCTAGCAGTTCGAAAGCACGTCCAAGTGCAAGTAGATCAAAAGGTCCCGCTCCGGCGGGAAGGTAAACGGCGTTTCCGTGCGCTGCTCTGCTTCGCCAGAAGTGGCTTAGTCCGGCTGGCCACTTGACCCGGAAGCTGTCTGCGGACAAACGCCAGCTCCCTCGGCCTATAGAGCGAGATGAGCGCCGCAACTCCTGTCTTCCCCTGCCTATCTACCTACCTACCTACCTACCTACCTACCTACCTACCTATCTGCCCCATGGACCAGAGCACGCCAGGCACTCCTGTCTTCCCCTGCCTGTCTATCTATCTATCTATCTATCTATCTATCTATCTATCTATCTATCTATCTATCTATCTATCATCTGTCTATCTATCTATCTTTCTATCTATCTATCTGCCCAATGGACCAGAGCACGCCAGGCACTCCTGTCTTCCCCTGCCTATCTATCTATCTATCTATCTATCTATCTATCTATCTATCTATCTATCATCTATCTATCTATCTATCTATCTATCTATCTATCTATCTATCTGCCCCATGGACCAGAGCACGCCAGGCCCTCCTGTCTTCCCCTGCCTATCTATCTATCTATCTATCTATCTATCTATCTATCATCTATCTATCTATCTATCTATCTATCTATCTATCTATCTATCTGCCCCATGGACCAGAGCACGCCAGGCCCTCCTGTCTTCCCCTGCGTATCTATCTGTCTGTCTGTCTATCTATCTATCTATCTATCTATCTATCATCTGTCTATCTATCTAT
This sequence comes from Darevskia nairensis, assembly GCA_034642065.1. NCBI lineage: Eukaryota > Metazoa > Chordata > Lepidosauria > Squamata > Lacertidae > Darevskia > Darevskia nairensis. The sequence goes on along the minus strand of JAWWNI010001290.1, from coordinate 37,263 downwards.
CTGTCTATCTATCTATCTATCTATCTATCTATCTATCTATCTATCTATCTATCATCTATCTATCTATCTATCATCTATCTATCATCTGTCTATCTATCTATCTATCTATCTATCTATCTATCTATCTATCTATCTATCTATCATCTATCTATCATCTGTCTGTCTATCTATCTATCTATCTATCTATCTATCTATCTATCTATCTGCCCCATGGACCAGAGCACGCCAGGCCCTCCTGTCTTCCCCTGCGTATCTATCTGTCTGTCTGTCTATCTATCTATCTATCTATCTATCTATCATCTGTCTATCTATCTATCTGTCTATCTATCTATCTATCTATCTATCTATCTATCTATCTATCTATCTATCATCTATCTATCCATCCGACTCTTCCTGACCCCATGGACCAGGGGTCATTTTGTTACGTTTTAATAAACTTCCCTTTCGACTTCCTGCTACTTCCTAATGTATCGGGTTATTTCGAAAAGATGAATGAGTTCGATTCAATCAACATTCCTATAAATAATTGTCTGATACATTCCAGCAATATTGTGTATCCTTAATTTTGTTATCCAACTAATTCTCTTTATGCATGGAAACATCTTCCGATACATGTCCGTTTCGATGTATCCGAAGAAGTTTCCATCCAGAACAAACAGAGTTGGTCTCTAAGGTGCGACTGGAAGGGATTTTTTTTATTTTTTATTTTGCTTTGAATAATAATAATAATAATAATAATAATAATATTAATAATGTATCTGATGTATTAATGCATGCACACGAAAGCTGGCATCCAGAACAAACTGAGTTGGTCCCTAAGAAGCGACTGGACAATATTTTTAGTTTTTTTATGTTTATAAGGAGAACATTCCTTCATCTATAACGAAGCATAATATAAAATAAATTTCATAAAAATAATAATATAAATATGAAAATGTAATATATATATATTATAAAAAAGTGGGGTTCAGGCACACACATAGACCCGAAAACACAATATTTTTAGGTTTTTTTCATGTTTATAATGAGAACATTCCTCCATATATAACGAAACATAATACAAAATATATTTCATATAAATAATATAAAGATGAAAATGTAATATATATATATGTATAAATAAATAAAATATTTTTAAAAAGCGGGGTGCAGTCACACACATAGACCTGAAAACACATTCCCGTCTACACCAGGCAGCCCCAAACTCCGGCTCTCCAGATGTTTCGGGACTACAACTCCCATCATCCCTGGCCACTGGGCCTGCTAGCTAGGGATGATGGGAGTTGTAGTCCTCAAACATGTGGAGGGCCGGAGGTGGCATATTCCCGATGTATACCAGGTATCCCCAAACTTGGCCCTCCAGATGTTTGCGACTACAATTCCTATCATTCCTAGCTAACAGGACCAGTGGTCAGGGATGATGGGAGTTGTAGTCCCCAAACATCTGGAGGGCCAGAGTTTGCCTATGCCTGCTCCAGAAGTTTGGGGACTACAACTCCCATCATCCCTAGCTAACAGGACGCTTGGCCAGGGATGATGGGAGTTGTAGTCCCCAAACCTCTGGCGGGCCGCAGTTTGCCTATCCCTGGCTTAAGCTATCATGTATAGACAACCTTCCACCCTCCAGAAGTTTGGGGACTACAACTCCCATCACCCCTAGCCAGCAGGGCCAGTAGCCATGGATGATGGGCATTGTAGTCCCCCAAACCTGTGGAGGGCCGGAGTTTGCCTATCCCTGCTCCGGCTGTTTGGGGACTACAACTCCCATTCTCCCTAGCCAGCAGGACCAATGGTCAGGGATGATGGGAGTTGTAGTCCCCAAACATCTGAAGGGCCGAGGTCGAGGAAGCCAGTGGTCAGGGATGATGGGAGTTGTAGTCCTCAAACATCTGGCGGGCTAGAGCTTGCCTATCCCTGCTCCAGCTGTTTGGGGACTACAACGCTCATCATCCCTAGCCAGCAGGACCAATGGTCAGGGATGATGGGAGTTGTAGTCCCCAGAACATCCACGCCTGTCACAAAACATCTATCCAGGCAACAGTCCGGCAAACGGACAGAGAGGAGAGCAGAGGGGCGGGCTCTAGCCTCCGACTTCCGGTTGGCGGGACTACATCTCCCAGCCTGCCCCGCGCTTCCTGCGCGCGCTTCCGGCCCCTCCCTGCCCGCCCGCCCGCTCGCCCCTCTCCGTTTGCTGGCCGCGCTCCGGACTCTTTGCCTGCATATGGAGTGACCGGGAAGCCGAGCCGGAGCCCGGACCTCCAACCTGTTGCCCGCCCGCCCGCCCGGGGCCCATGCTTCCCCCTCGGAGACCATGGGGTCCCGCCTTAAGTGAGTGGGGAGCGCGTCCCCTCGGGGGGAGAGGGAGGGGCAGGGTACGCGCGTGCACGGGCGCGTGAGAGCGCGCGCGCGCGGCCGGGGGTCCATCCCTCTGTCTGTCTAGGCCAGGCAGAGGCAAACTCTGGGGCGTCAGAGGTTTGGGGACTACAAATCCCATCATCCGTGGCCAGTGGGCCTGTTGGCTAGGGATGATGGGAGTTGTAGTACGCAAACGTCTGGAGGGTGGAACGTTGTCTATGCCTAATAGCTTAAGCCAGGGATAGTCAAACTCCGGCGCGTCAGAGGTTTGGGGACTACAAATCCCATCATCCCTGGCCAGTGGGCCTGCTGACTAGGGGTGATGGGCGTTGTAGTCCCAAACCTCTGGAGCCTGTAGCTTGTCTATGCCTGATAGCTCAAGCCAGGCATAGGTAAACTCCGGCGGGTCAGAGGTTTGGGGACTACAATTCCCATCATCTGTGGCCATTGGTCCTGTTAGCCAGGGATGATGGGAGTTGTAGTCCCAAACCTCTGGAGGGTGGAACGTTGTCTATGCCTGATAGCTTAAGCCAGGGATAGTCAAACTCCAGCGCGTCAGAAGTTTGGGGACTACAAATCTCATCATTCTTAGCTAACCGGACCAGTGGTCAGGGATGATGGGAATTGGAGTCCCAAAACAGCTGGAGAACTGAAGTTGAGGGAAGATTGGCCAAGGCAGACTCGAGCTGTTTGGCGACTACAAATCCCATCATCCCTCACCATTGGTCCTGTTGGCTAGGGATAATGGGGGTTGTAGTCCCAAACGTCTGGAACCTGAAGGTTAACAAGGCTTGATAGCTGAAGCCAGGGATAGGCAAACTGCGGTCCTCCAACGGTTTTGGGGACTACAAATCCCATCATCCCTGGCCACTGGTCCTGTTAGCTAGGGATGATGGGAGTTGTAGTCCCAAACGTCTGGAGCCTGAAGGTTAACTATGCCTGATAGCTGAAGCCAGGGATAGGAAAACTCCGATCCTCCAGAGGTCTTGGGGACTACAATTCCCATCATCACTGGCCACTGGTCCTGCTGGCTAGGGGTGATGGGAGTTGTAGTCCCAAACCTCTGGAGGGTGGAAGGTTGTCTATGCCTAATAGCTCAAGCCAGGGATAGGCAAACTCCGGCCTGCCACAGGTTTGGGGACTACAAATCCCATCATCCGTGGCTACTGGTCCTGCTGGCTAGGGGTGATGGGAGTTGTAGTCCCAAACCTCTGGAGGGTGGAAGGTTGTCTATACCTGATAGCTTAAGCCAGGGATAGGCAAACTCCGGCCTGCCACAGGTTTGGGGACTACAAATCCCATCATCCGTGGCTACTGGTCCTGCTGGCTAGGGGTGATGGGAGTTGTAGTCCCAAACCTCTGGAGGGTGGAAGGTTGTCTATGCCTAATAGCTCAAGCCAGGGATAGGCAAACTCCAGCCTGCCACAGGTTTGGGGACTACAAATCCCATCATCCGTGGCTACTGGTCCTGCTGGCTAGGGGTGATGGGAGTTGTAGTACCCAAACATCTGGAGGGCCGAGTTTGGGGCTGGAAGCGTGCTTTCGGGTCTATGTGTGTGACTGCACCCCGCTTTCAAAAAAGATTTTCATCTTTATATTATTTATATGAAATATAAATAACAATCAACAATTATTTTTTTTTAAAAAAAACAGTTTTAAAACAAAAAGAATCTGATAAAAATCAACGGGTTTTTTTTTTAAACTAAAAAATCAGATGAAATATAAATAAATGAAATATATTTTATATTATGTATATATGCAATATATTTTATATTATGTATTTATGGAGGAATGTTCTCATTATAAACATAAAGAAATTTAAAATATTGTCCAGTCGCATCTTAAGAGACCAACTCGGTTTGTTCTGGATGCCAGCTTTCGTGTGCATGCACATTTCTTCAGATACATTATTATTATTATTATTATTATTATTCAAAACAAAATAAAGCATAAAAAAAATCCCTTCCAGTCGCACCTTAGAGACCAACTCTGTTCTGGATGGAAACTTTTCCGATACATTGAAACGGACATGTATCGGAAGATGTTTCCATGCATAAAGAGAATTAGTTGGATAACAAAATTAAGGTTACACAATATTGCTAGAATGTATCAGACAATTATTTATAGGAACGTTTATAGAATCGAACTCATTCACCTTTTAGAAATAATCCGATATATTAGGAAGTAGCAGGAAGTCGAAACGGAAGTTTAAGACGTAACAAAAGGCGAGAATTTTATATTTTTTGGGGGGGGGCAGGGTGGATTTGATAGAAATCAAACTGATTTAAACCCCGATTTAAATCACTAGCATAGACGCAGCGACTGCTCAGTGCGCTCCCTTATTTTTAAGTATTTTTCATATGGCTTTTACTGCTGTTACTCGTGTTGAGTACGTTTTTGCTTGGGGAAAAAATTGTTTAAAAGAAAAATGATTTTTTTTAAAAAAAATTATTTAATTATTATTATTATTATTATTATTTTAATGCAATTTCATTGTACTTGTAGAATGACAATAAAGATATAAAGAAAGAAAGAAAGATAGCAGGGTGGATAAAAATCAATGGTTTTTTTATTTTAAAAATTCAGATTTTTTTTTTTAAATTGGATTTTTTTAAAATTTAAATCGGATTTAAATAAAAAATAAAAAATTGTTGATTTTTATCCACCCTGCTAGTGATTTAATTCAAATCCACCGTGTGGGGGGGGGGAATCCTTTTTTCTTCCTTTCTTTTTTTTAAGGGATGGTATAGAACAAGCAAATAAATCAGGAAATAGGGGTTTAAAATGATTTATCGTGCATGAAAAAATAGTATAAAAATGATATAACAGTAATGCAATAACAAACCAAACAGCGGTTGTATGTACCGTATATACTCGAGTATAAGCCGACCCGAATATAAGCCGAGGCACCCAATTTTACCACAAAAAACCTGGGAAAGCTTCATAGGAGCCACTGCCTGCCTCACTCGAGTATAAGCCGAGGGCGGCTTTTTCAGCACAAAAAATGTGCTGAAAAACTAGGCTTATACTCGAGTATATAGGGTATATTTCCTTTCGGTTATAAGTTTATGTTATTTTCTGTATTGTAATCCTTTTTTTCCTTCTCTTTCTTTTTTTAAGGGATAGTATAGAACAGTGAGGGCCAAACTTAGCCCTGCAGATGTTTTGGGACTACAAATCCCATCATCCATGGCCACTGGTCCTGTTAGCTAGGGATGATGGGAGTTGTACTCCCCAAACCTCTGGAGGGCCGGAGTTTGCCTATTCCTGATGTATACCAGGCACCCCAAACTCCGCTCTGTAGATCAGGCATCCCCAAACTTCGGCCCTCCAGATGTTTGGGGACTACAACTCCCATCATCCTTGACCACTGGTCCTGTTAGGTAGGGATTATGGAAGTTGTAGTCTCAAAACAGCTGAAGGGCTGGAGTTTGCCTATTCCTGATGTATACCAGGCATCCCCCAAACTCGGCCCTCCAGATGTCTGGGACTACAATTCCCATCATCCCTGGCCACCGGTCCTCTAGCTAGGGATGATGGGAGTTGTTGTCCCCAAACAGCTGGAGGGCCAGAGTTTGCCTATCCCTGATGTATATCAGGCACCCTCCAGCTGTTTTAGGACTACAACTCCCATCATCCCTGACCACTGGTCCTGCTGTCTAGGGATGATGGAAATTGTAGTTCCAAAACAGCTGAATGTCCGCTGTCTGAGTTATTTGTGGATCCTGCCTGGTGTTTTGACATGAGCAGAATGTGTCCTTTTATTTAAAATGCATCTCTGGCTTATTTGTGGGGTCTGCCTGGTCTTTTTACATGAGCACAATGTGTCCTTTTATTTAAAATGCATCTCTGGCTTATTTGTGGGGCCTGCCTGGTGTTTTTGCATGAGTAGAATATGTCCTTTTATTTAAAATGCATCTCTGGCTTATTTGCGGGGCCTGCCTGGTGTTTTTGCATGAGTAGAATGTGTCCTTTTATTTAAAACTAGCTGACCCGGCCACGCCTTGCTGTGGCTGATTTGGTGAAATGGTTTTTTTATATGAGTAGAATGTATCCTTTTATTTGAAATGCATCTCTGGGTTATTTGTGGGGCCTGCCTGGTGTTTTGTACATGAGTAAACTATCCTCTTTCCCAGAGATGAACATCTCTCTCTGCCCATTGCTAAACGTTATATTCTCACCAGTTTTCTTACATTTTACTGCTCTGGCATGATTTCCTCCTTCTCCTCGCCACAGTTGAAAGGAAATTGAGCAATTTCTAAGGAAACGAAATGACCCACCCATGCATTTTTCAGACGCAAGAAAAAGTGTCCGGTCTTCCCTCCATGGGCCCTCGCTTAGCCACAGATCCTGCACTTCCTGTTGAACTTTTATTTCTTAACAAAAATCAATTAGCAGCGCAAACCCGGCTTCAGGGCTCTTGCCCAAATTGTTGTTGTCGTTTAGTCGTGTCCGACTCTTCCTGACCCCATGGACCACAGCATGCCAGACCCTCCTATCTTCCCCTGCCTATCTATCTATCTATCTATCTATCTATCTATCATCTATCTATCTATCTATCTATCTATCCATCTATCATCTATCTATCTGCCTGTTGTTGTTGTTTTCTTGTGTCCGCCTCTTCGTGACCCCATGGACCAGAGCATGCCAGGCACTCCTGTCTTCCACTGCCTATCTATCTATCTATCTATCTATCTATCTATGTATCATCTATCTATCTATCTATCTGCCTGTTGTTGTTGTTGTCGTTTAGTCGCGTCCGACTCTTCGTGACCCCATGGACCCATAGATAGATAGATAGGTAGGTAGATAGATAGAGAGATATAGATAGATAGAGAGAGAGAGAGAAAGATTAGATAGATAGATAGATAGATAGATAGGCAGTGGAAGACAGGAGTGCCTGGCATGCTCTGGTCCATGAGGCAGATAGATAGATAGATAGATAGATAGGCAGTGGAAGACAGGAGGGCCTGGCATGCTCTGGTCCAGGGGGTCACAAAGAGTCGGACGCGACTAAACAACTAAACCACAACAATGGTGACCAACTGTGGAAGGGCTGGGTTACTGCTAACACCTTCTCATTCTGAGCATCCCCGCTTGTTAAGGGATCTAGCGCAAGATGCTGTGAACAGCTGACTCGCATTAGCAGCCCTCTCAGGTATCACCTGTTAATTTTAAAGATCCCATTTACAAGCCCGGTTTACCTTTCAAGGCGATCTTTAAAGACACAGCTGACCAGGCCCCCACTTCCCGGCGATAAATTTAGGAGGGGGAAATAAGACACTAGGGGACGTGGGTGGCGCTGTGGGTTCAACCACAAAGCCTAGGGCTTGCCGATCGGAAGGTCGGCGGTTTTAATCCCCGTGGCGACGGGGTGAGCTCCCGTCGCTCGGTTCCTGCTCCTGCCAATCTAGCAGTTCGAAAGCACGTCAAGTGCAAATAGATCAATAGGTCCCGCTCCGGCGGGAAGGTTGACGGCGTTTCCGTGCGCTGCTCTGGTTCGCCAGAAGCGGCTTAGTCCTGCTGGCCACATAACCGGAAGCTGTACGCCGGCTCCCTCGGCCACTAAAGCGAGATGAGCACCGCAACCCCAGAGTCGGACACGACTCGACCTAATGGTCAGGGGTCCCTTTACCTTGACTTTTAAGGTGTCATAAGATTCTTAGCCTAGTGAAGGTGTTATCTTTGTTGTTGTTTAGTCGTTGAGTCGTGTCCGCCTTTTCGTGACCCCATGGACCAGAGCACGCCAGGCACACCAAAGCTCATACCAAGAACAAACTGAGTTGGTCTCTAAGGTGCTAGAACAATAGGATGCTAGGAGAGGAGGATGGAAGGATAGAATAATAGGATGCTAGTAGAGGAGGATGGAAGGATAGAATAATAGGATGCTAGGAGAGGAGGATGGAAGGATAGAATAATAGGATGCTAGGAGAGGAGGATGGAAGGATAGAATAATAGGATGCTAGGATAGGATGGAAGGATAGAATAATAGGATGCTAGGATAGGATGGAAGGATAGAATAATAGGATGCTAGGAGAGGAGGATGGAAGGAGAGAATAATAGGATGCTAGGAGAGGAAGATGGAAGGATAGAATAATAGGATGTTAGGAGAGAAGGATGGAAGAATAGAATAACAGGATGGAAGGATAGAATAACAGGATGCTAGGAGCGGAGGATGGAAGGATAGAATTATAGGATGCTAGGAGAGAAGGATGGAAGGATAGAATAACAGGATGCTAGGAGAGGAGGATGGAAGGATAGAATAATAGGATGTTAGGAAAGAAGGATAGAATCATAGGATGCTAGGAGAGAAGGATAGAATAATAGGATGCTAGGAGAGAAGGATGGAAGGATAGAATAACGGGATGCTAGGAGAGAAGGATAGAATCATAGGATGCTAGGAGAGGAGGATGGAAGGATAGAATAATAGGATGTTAGGAAAGAAGGATAGAATCATAGGATGCTAGGAGAGAAGGATAGAATCATAGGATGCTAGGAGAGGAGGATGGAAGGATAGAATAATAGAATGCTAGGAGAGAAGGATAGAATAATAGGATGCTAGGAGAGAACGATAGAATCATAGGATGCTAGGAGAGGAGGATGGAAGGATAGAATAATAGGATGTTAGGAAAGAAGGATAGAATCATAGGATGCTAGGAGAGGATAGAATAATAGGATGCTAGGAGAGGAGGATGGAAGGATAGAATAATAGAATGCTAGGAGAGAAGGATCGAATAATAGGATGCTAGGAGAGAAGGATGGAAGGATAGAATAACGGGATGCTAGGAGAGAAGGATAGAATCATAGGATGCTAGGAGAGGAAGATGGATGGATAGAATAATAGGATGCTAGGAGAGGAGGATGGAAGGATAGAATAATAGGATGCTAGGAGAGGAGGATGGAAGGAGAGAATAATAGGATGCTAGGAGAGGAAGATGCAAGGATTGAATAACAGGATGCTAGGAGAGAAGGATGGAAGGACAGAATAATAGGATGCTAGGAGAGAAGGATGGAAGGACAGAATAACAGGATGCTAGGAGAGAAGGATGGAAGGATAGAATAATAGGATGTTAGGAAAGAAGGATAGAATAATAGGATGCTAGGAGAGAAGGATGGAAGGACAGAATAACAGGATGCTAGGAGAGAAGGATGGAAGGATAGAATAACAGGATGCTAGGAGCGGAGGATGGAAGGATAGAATAATAGGATGTTAGGAAAGAAGGATAGAATAATAGGATGCTAGAAGAGAAGGATGGAAGGATAGAATAGGAGGGTCAAGATATTAACGATATTTAAGGGTCTGGCGACTTTTGTTTCAGTGTATCTGAAGAAGTGTGCATGCACACGAAAGCTCATCCCCAGAACAAACTAAGTTGGTCTCTAAGGTGCTCTTGGAAGGGATTTTTATGTGGGCTACTTATGTCTTCCCAAGTCTGGGGATGGCGGGATTTCAGTTCTGCGGCCTGATCCTATCGGCGGCAATGGCTGCCCCCTAACAAACTGGGGACGCTGGGGGGTGGGGAAGGGATTCAGATCTTCATTGGTGGCCTTCTTATAAAAACACCTTAAAATGTAAGAAATCCTCCCCCTCCCCTTTTTTAAATTAAAAATAAAACTTTATTGTTTTAAAATCACATAGCCAAACAAACAAAGAAAGAAAGAAACATGTATCAAAGAGATGAAAAAACACACATAAAATACAGATTAATAAACGGAAAATACAGAATGAACATTATACACAAAGAAAATTAAAGAGAAAAAAATACATACTTGGTTTGTGCTTCCAGCCTGTCTATTATTGTGGTGTCTTAATATAAATAAGCTATATAAATGATAACTATATCATTTATTTTTCCCTTCCTCTATTCATTTTTATTTCCTTCAAACCCACTTGCATGTTAAACTAGAAGATTGGCCTTGCCTATATATTCTTTGAAATTTCCCCAATCTTTCTCCATTTTTGGGTCTGTGTAATGTAAAGAAATCCCTTTAGAGGAAAATGTAAGAAATCCCTTTAGAGGAAGGAGCCAGGGGCTGCACCGGAGAAGGCGATCAAATTGCGGGACGATAATTTTTTTTTGGGTGGGGGGGAAATAGTCGCTCATTCATAAGGGAAACCTGCAACCAACAACTTTATTATTTTTCTAGGCAAAACCCGGAAACGACATTTGAAGTCTACGTTGAAGTGACCCATTCAGCGGCGGGTGCTACAGGTACAATAAAATGTGCTTTTGAGGGTTTTCACCAGGGTTGTGCCATTTGGGGGGAATTCGTCCACAGTAGGGTGGTCCACATTTGTCTCTCAAGACCAGGTGCCGCCAAACTAAGGTGCTGGGGCTCGGATGCGGCCCATTCACCTTCTCAATCCGGCCCGCGGACGGTCCGGGAATCGGCGTGTTTTGACACGAGTAGAATGTGTGTTTTTATTTAAAACTAGCTGACCCGGCCACACCTTGCTGTGGCTATGTGTGTGAATGCTGTGGTGTTCCCCTGTTCAACTTCCGCCTACCCCTTCTCTGTCCCCATCCCTGTTTTCAATTACCTTCTCAGCCCTCCCTTTTCTATTACCCTCTTCTCGCCCCCCTTTTCAATTACCGGTTTGTGAGAGCTTGTAAATGGGCGACGGAGCTCTCAGGTTTTGAACTTCAACTTCCGTCTGCCCCTTCTCTGTCCCCACCCCTGTTTTCAATTACCCTCTTCTCGGCCCCCCCTTTTCAATTACTGGTTTGTGAGTTTGCAAATGGCCGACGGAGCTCTGAGGTTTTGCTGGTGATGTCTAATAGCTGCGCCAGTTTTTTGCTTTTGTAGCTCTAGTACCAGTATAGCCGCTGTTTTGCTGGTGATGTCTAATGTGCGCGCCAATTTATTTTGCGTTTTTTCTTCATTTTAGGTATGTCAGGTGTGGTTTTTTTGAATTTTTATTATGACAGATCCTTCCTTGATGGTCATGGTACGCTGTGTCCTAATTTGATGCAATTTGGTCCAGCGGTTACAGAGCACGGTGGTGTCCGCCGTGCATGCAATGGGACCATTTTTATATATATAGATGCATCTCTGGGTTATTTGTGGGGCTTGCCTGGTGTTTTCACATGAGTAGAAGGTGTCCTTTTATTTAAAATGCATCTCTGGCTTATTTGTGGGGCCTGCCTGGTGTTTTCACATGAGTAGAATATGTCCTTTTATTCAAAACGGATCTCTGGGTTATTTGTTGGGCCTGCCTGGTGTTTTGACATGAGTAGAAGGTGTGCTTTTCTTTAAAATGCATCTCTGGGTTGCTTGTGGGGCATAGGAATGCGTTCATGTTTTTTTCCTTCAAAATATAGTCCAGCCCCCCACAAGGTCTGAGGGACAGTGGACTGGCCCCCGGCTGAAAACGTTTGCTGACCCCAGCTCTCGTCTGTCATCTACCTCTCTACCTCTAATCTATCTATCTATCTATCTATCTATCTATCTATCTATCTATCTATCTACAGTATCTATCATCTATCACTGGCGGAGGAAGAGGGGGGCTGTGTACCAGGCTCTTAATGAACATGCTGCAAGAAGGAACACCCCTCTTGGCATGGCCTTGAGGTTGGATCCTGACAAGACAGAAGCCCTGTTTGTGGGGGACAGGGGGCGGGCAGGTGTGGAAGACTCCCTGGTCCTGAATGGGGTAACTTTTTTCCATTCATAAAAATCCCAAGAAACACTGTCAAAAGCTTTCTCTGCATCACTAAACATCATAATGGCTTTACAACCCTTCTCCCTGGTCCTGAATGGGGTAACTGTGCCCCGGAAGGACCGGGTGCACAGCCTGGGAGTCATTCTGGACTCGCAGCTGTCCGTGGAAGCGCAGGTCAATTCTGTATCCAGGGCAGCTGTCTAAAAGCTCCATCTGGTACTCCTGTCTTCCCCTGCCTCCTGCAGTTTGGTCAGGCTCATGTTGGTGGCTTCAAGAACACTGTCCTACCATCTCGTCCTCTGTGGTCCCCTTCTCCTTGTGCCCTCCATCTTTCCCAACATCAGGGTCTTTTCCAGGGAGTCTTCTCTCCTCATGAGGTGGCCAAAGTCTTGGAGCCTCAGCTTCAGGATCTGTCCTTTCCAGGGAGCACTCCGGGCTGATTTCCTTCAGAATGGATCGGTTGGATCTTCTTGCAGTCCATGGGACTCTCCAGAGTCTCCTCCAGCACCAGAATTCAAAGAACAAGAACAAACCAAGAACAAACTTAGTATGCATGCACACGAAAGCTTATCCCAAGAACAAACCTAGTGTTCATGCACACGGAAGCTCACACTTAGTACAAACTTACTGTGCATGCACACGGAAACTCATCCCAAGAACAAACTTAGTGTGCATGCACACGAAATCTCACCCCAAGAACAAACTTACTGTGCATGCACACGGAAACTCATACCAAGAACAAACTTACTGTGCATGCACACGAAAGCTAATCCCAAGAACAAACTTAGTGTGCATGCACACAAAAGCTCATCCCAAGAACAAACTCATCCCAAGAATAAACTTAGTGTGCATGCATACGAAAGCTCATACCAAGAACAAACTAAGGTGCATGCGCACGAAAGCTCATACCAAGGACAAACTAAGGTGCATGCGCATGAAAGCTCATACCAAGAACAAACTAATGTGCATGCGCACGAAAGCTCATACCAAGGACAAACTTAGCGTGCATGCACATGAAAGCTCATACCAAGAACAAACTAATGTGCATGCGCACGAAAGCTCATGCCAAGAACAAACTTAGCGTGCATGCACATGAAAGCTCACACCAAGAACAAACTAGTGTGCATGCGCACAAAAGCTCATTCCAAGAACAAACTAATGTGCATGAGCACGAAAGCTCATACCAAGAACAAACTTAGCGTGCATGCACATGAAAGCTCATACCAAGAACAAACTAATGTGCATGCGCACGAAAGCTCATACCAAGAACAAACTAATGTGCATGCGCACAAAAGCTCACACCAAGGACAAACTTAGCGTGCATGCACATGAAAGCTCATACCAAGAACAAACTAATGTGCATGCGCACGAAAGCTCATGCCAAGAACAAACAGCATGCATGCACATGAAAGCTCATACCAAGAACAAACTAATGTGCATGCGCACGAAAGCTCATACCAAGAACAAACTTAGCGTGCATGCACATGAAAGCTCATACCAAGAACAAACTTAGCGTGCATGCACATGAAAGCTCATACCAGGGACAAACTTAGTGTGCATGCGCATGAAAGCTCATAGCAAGAACAAACTGAGTTGGTCTGTAAGGTGCTACTGGAAGGAATTTCTTGATTTCGTTTCGACTATGGCAGGCCAACCCGGCTACCTACCCGGAATAGGAAACTCGTGACGGAGCCGGCTTTCCAGCCGGAATCAGATTCTAGGTACGCCGAGCCAATTCAAATGCAAATCCTCTCAAACAACCATCGACTCCCTCCCAGTTAATCATTTCCCCGGGAAAATCCGTCTCCCTTTTCAAGCTCCTAGTGTGTTTCGGAGGAAAGAAAGCAAACCCACCGAGCGACTTAGCAGCCGGGTCTTTTCAATCGCTTTGTCCTCTAATCCTGGGGAACATTAAGACCTTCGCCCCGTAAAGACGGCCATCACTACATCCTTGGGTTGGGTACCCCATTTCCGTCTCCGGCTTAGAAGCCGTTCGGGGTTTCTGCGTCTCTCTGTGTGTGTTTAAAGGGCTGAGGCGAATTAAAGGAAGATTTTAGCTGCGCTAAACCATCTTCAGCCGTTCGCGGAACGCACAGCAAGCTTCCCGCGTGTCTCACGCCCCCAAGATGAAAGCGGGGGTCCTTCTGGCTCTCCACGCCGCAAAGCAGAGGATCCAACGCTCTTTTTTCTGATGTCTTCTTTGGCAAGCGCCAAACCGACACAAAAGCTCACTTTCAAACGCCCCGGCTTGGGCAACTGGTTTTGATCAGTTCCCCGGGACTCACAAAAACGCTTTCTCCCTCCCGGCCACCCGGCGCTATTAGCCGCCGAGCTGTACCCAAATCCTTTCTAATAAGGGAGGCCCTTTGGCGGAGGTCTCCCGAGTTCGCCGGATCCCGGCGACGGCTCGTTTCTCGCACCCGGCACGCGGTTGCTTCATTGAAGGGAACAAAATAGGCAATTGGAAGGTAGAGAGAAATAAAAGAGATAACAGACAGTAGCTCTGGTATTTTCCATTCTTACTCCAGTCCGCTCCTTTCAGTCTATCCGTAGAAGAATGATTTGATTTATTAAGAGAATATAGCCGATGATGTCTATGGCGGTTTCCTATCAAAGTTTCCCAGGGCAAAGTTGGGCGTTTCAGAAAACCTTGCCGGGAATTTGAAATTCAAAGGAATAAGCCGCAGTACCTGAGGTCTGATCTAGATAAGGGATGAATGAATTTATTCTTACGGTCACAGACC
>JAWWNI010001290.1:2500-20000 GCA_034642065.1 Darevskia nairensis | reverse complement strand
CTCTATCTATCTATCCATCTCTATCTATCTATCTATCATCTATCCATCTATCCATCTATCTAGCTCTATCTATCTATCTATCTCTATCTATCTATCTATCTATCTATCTATCTATCTATCTATCTATCTATCTATCTATCTATCTATCTCTATCTATCTATCATCTGTCTCTATCTATCTATCTATCTCTATCTATCTATCTATCTTTCTATCATCTATCTATCTATCTATCTATCCATCTATCTCTATCTATCTATCTATCTATCTCAGTGTTTCCCAACCTAATCTAGGCAACGGCACACTTGTTTCATTAAAAAAATCTCGCGGCATACCGCTCCTCCCCCACCCAGCTGCGCCGGGTCTCCTGACCCAGAGTTACCTCTGGGATCAGCTGTAGCGCGGCGTCCTTTCTCCCGCCCATCAGCTGGGGCACCAGGTCGGGTTCTCCTGCGAGGCTTCTGTTGCTGCTGCTGCTGCAGCAGCCAAGGGAGCAGCTCCGCCCTGGCTTCCGCTTCGCCGCTGGGCTCCAGCAGCGCCGCCGCCACGGTCCTGTGCAGCCGTGGGCTGCAGGTCCCTTTTTCCGCGGCACATCAGCCGGTGTCTCACGGCACACCAGTGTGCCGCGGCACACCGGTTGGGAAACGCTGATCTATCTATCTATCTATCTCTATCTATCTATCTATCTATCTATCTATCTATCTATCTATCTATCTATCTATCTATCTATCTCTATCTATCTATCTCTATCTATCTATCTATCTATCTATCCATCTATCTATCTATCTATCTATCTCTATCTATCTATCTATCTCTATCTATCTATCTATCTATCTATCATCTATCTATCCATCTATCTGCCTGTTGTTGGATTTATATGGATTATTGAGATATTTTGGGAAGGTTGCTACCAATGTACAAAATGCCGTTGAAATGCACAGCAGAATAAATCAATTGTTGCAGAATAATAATTGCAGAATAAATCCAAAGTTGAAAAATAAATAAATAAATAAATTCTGAGCTTCGCGGTAAAATTTCCGCACACTGCCTAGGAGAAACTGGCTGTCAGATTTCTCACCGGTTTCCACCGTGAAAAGAAAAAAAAAAAAAACTGTCAGATCGCCGGAGTTCGCCTTTGTCAAGCAATTCGGGAGCTTTTCGTTCTCCTTATTTGTTAGGTCAGAGGTTAAATTGCTGACCTCCGACCCGCTGCTTAGCCGCCTTTCCCTTTTTTCTGTAAAGCTTTCTTCCCGGGTCCGTACTTACAAGGATTAAATCCCTTTTCACGCAAAGCAGGAATCCGCTGAAAGGCAAAGGGCTCCGTTCAGCTGGGGCGAAAAAGCGGGCGCAATTATTCGGGAGCAGACAATGACCATATTGTGGGTTTACCAAAGAGGGGGAAAAGGGGGAAAAAACGCCAGCTCAACCATGGCGAGGCCCGTTCTTACTGAAAGAGACAATGGCCAGGGGGAGAAGGGTCTAATCCTGCTCTCGGAAGAAAGCAAACAAAGCCGGCCCACTGTGAACTTGATGAAGATGTCAAGCTCTCTTTAAAGAATATAAAAGTCAACAGAAGGAGGGTTTTTCCCTCCCCGTCTTGGGGGGAAAGAGGGGAGGGGGAGGGGGAGGAGACGGAGGAGAGGAGGAGAAGGAAAAAGAAGAAGAAGAAAAAGAGTAGGAAGGAGAAGAAGTAGAAGAAGAGGAGGAGGAGGGAGGAGGAGGAGGATGATAGATGATAGAAATAGATAGATAGATAGATAGATAGATAGATAGATAGGCAGTGGAAGATAGGAGGTCCTGGCGTGCTGTGCTCCATGGGGTCACGAAGAGTCGGAGGCGACTAAACGACTCAACAACAACAGCAGGCAGATAGATGATAGATAGATGATTGATTGATAGATAGATAGATAGATAGATGAATGATAGATAGATAGATAGATAGATAGGTGATAGATAGATAGATAGATAGATAGGCAGTGGAAGACAGGACGGCCTGGCGTGCTCTGGTCCATGGGGTCACGAGGAGTTGGACATGACTAAACAACTAAACAGCACCAACAACAGGCAGATAGATGATAGATAGATAGATGATTGATAGATAGATAGATAGATAGATGAATGATAGATCGATAGATAGATAGATAGATAGGTGATAGATAGATAGATGATAGATAGATGATAGATAGATAGATAGATAGATAGGCAGTGGAAGACAGGAGGGCCTGGCATGCTCTGGTCCATGGGGTCACGAAGAGTCGGACACGACTAAACGACTAAACAACACCAACAACAAGCAGATAGATAGATGATAGATAGATAGATAGATAGATAGATAGATAGATGGTAGAGATATAGATAGATGACAGATAGATGACAGATAGATGAATGATAGATAGATAGATAGATAGATAGGTGATAGATAGATAGATAGATAGATAAATAGATAGATAGATAGATAGATAGATAGGCAGTGGAAGACAGGAGGGCCTGGTATGCTCTGGTCCATGGGGTCACGAAGAGTCATACACGACTAAACGACTAAACAACACCAACAACAGGCAGATAGATAGATAGATAGATAGATGGATAGATGATAGGCAGCGGAAGACAGGAGTGCGTGGCGTGCTCTGGTCCATGGGGTCAGGAAGAGAGCTTAAGGGCAGTTGGCATTTGATGGCATACACCAGGCATGTCCAACAGGTAGATCGTGATGTACTGGTAGATCACTTGACATCT
The DNA here is from genome assembly GCA_034642065.1 of Darevskia nairensis. Classification (NCBI taxonomy): domain Eukaryota; kingdom Metazoa; phylum Chordata; class Lepidosauria; order Squamata; family Lacertidae; genus Darevskia; species Darevskia nairensis. Next base: position 17,267 of record JAWWNI010001290.1, on the reverse strand, counting down.
GTGGTATATCACCAGTAGATCACTGGCTCCCCCCAAAGAAGCTCAATAACGTTTCCCTGAACCCCTAAAAAACGGGGTTTTCCTTCTCCCTAAAAAATCTCAACAATTTAGACCTGAACCCCTAAAAAAACCAGGGCTTTCCTTCCTTTAAAAATCTCAACACCTATGACCTGAACCCCCCAAAAGGGGGTAGATCACTGCCAGTTTTTAACTGTGAGTAGATTGCGGTCGCTTGGCCACCCCTGGCATACACAATGTTAGAAGATGAACAATTAAATAGTCCGGAGATGGTACGTTTGATGTTAAACGTCTCTAATTTAAGTGATTTCGCCAGTCGCAGAATGATCTCTAGCGGGATGTCACAGCTAACTTCCAGCGCATTAAACGGAAAAGCCAAAAAATCAAAAAGATCACCTGTTGCGATGGAAGGAGCCCCAACAAGGAAAAGTGTTTGCCAATTTTGTGAATGAGTCGGAGAGCGTTTAAAACAATGCCTTCAAATCAAAATGTCTTTCTTTTAAGGAAGCCCGGGCAACCCAGCGATGCCATTCAAGAGAGAGACTCTGTTTGCAAGCGCTTAATTGCAAAAACGGCTTCATCAGCAGATCCTTAAACCTTTGGCGCTCCGCAAATACTCAAGGAGATATGGAGTGGAATCCATTCATTCTACTTGGTGCATGGGAAACCATGTTAAAAAACAACAACCACACGCTCAAAGGAATGAAGGACCACGAATAACACACACACATATATAAAATATACAGGGCTTTCCTTCCTTAAAAATGTCAACACCTTTGACCTGAATCCCTAAAAAACGGGGTTTTCCTTCTCCCTAAAAAATTCAAAAAATTTGACTAAACGTCTAAACAACAACAACAACAACAACAACAACAACAGGCAGATAGATAGATAGATAGATAGATAGATGATAGATGATAGATAGACAGATAGACAGATAGACAGATAGACAGATAGACAGATAGATAGATAGATCTTGCTTTTTCCTGTAAGACTAATTGCAGTCGTTAACAGTCGTCAACAGCTATCAGCCTATCACCCCTTCCCACCACCCCTCTGAGTAATACCCCTCCCCACCCTCTCCCTGGTGACTTCTGTTTCAGTGTATCTGAAGAAGTGTGCATACACACGAAAGCTCATACCAAGAACAAACTTAGTTGGTCTCTAAGGTGCTACTGGAAAGAAAATTTTTTTTATTTTGTTTTGACTATGACAGACCAACATGGCTATCGATCTGTAACTTAAAAAAAACAACCACACGCTCAAGGGAATGAAGGAACATGAATAACACACACACATATATCAAATATACATTTTATATATGGTGGAATTCGAGAAATTCGACTAAATGACTAAACAACAACAGGCAGATGATATAGATAGATAGATAGATAGATAGATAGATAGATAGATAGATAGATAGATGATAGATGATAGATAGGCAGTGGAAGACAGGAGTGGCTGGTGTGCTCTGGTCCATGGAGTCAGGAAGAGGTGGACACGACTAAATGACTAAACAACAACAACAGGCATAGACAGATAGGTAGGTAGGTAGGTATATAGATAGTTAGATAGAGAGACAGATAGATAGGCAGTGGAAGACAGGAGGGCTTGGCGTACTCTGGTCCATGGGGTCACAAATAGTTGGGCGCGACTAAACGACTAAACAACAACAAGAACAGGCAGATAGATAGATAGATAGATGGATAGATAGATAGATAGATAGGCAGTGGAAGACAGGAGGGCCTGGCGCGCTCTGTTCCAGGGTGTCACGAAGAGTCGGACAAGACTAAACGACTAAACAACAACAGCAACAGGTAGATAGATAGATAGATAGATAGATGATAGATGATAGATAGATAGATAGATAGATAGATAGACAGACAGATAGGCAGTGGAGGACAGGAGGGCCTGGCGTGCTCTGGTCCATGGGGTCCCTCTTTACAGAGGTCCCCTAAGCTGGCTCCTGTAGTCCACCCATGGTCTGGCTCCGTCAGCTCCACCGCTGAGCGTTTTACGGCGTTCGAAGGCTTCAGCTTCTTGGGCCGATGATAAAAGGAGATAGGGGCGAATGCCGCTGTGTGCCGTACCGTTTTGCGCGTTGGTATTCCTTGCGGAACGAACCGTCCTCTTATTCCGCTAGCGTTGGTCTATTCGCTTCTTCAGAGGACGACGTTAAACCCACCCACAATTACTTAACGGGAACCAATTAATATTTGTTTGAGGACCGAAAGCAAAGAGTTGTAACGAACAGCGTGAGCACAGATTTATAGTTAGAGATTGCTGATGTCAACGCATTGAGTTACTATTTTTGTACCGTTAACTCTACAGGTAGGAATTAAGTGAAATTAGAGCATTAATTCATGCTTCACCATTGGCGTTCCCGTCTTCCCTTTGAAAAACACAGGCTCTCCGGCCTTTTGTATCTGATTTAATTCAATTGCGTGGCGGAGATTGATCCAGTTGTTCCAAAGAGCAGTTTTGGGTCTTACACGCTGGGCCCTTGTGAGTTATGGTTGCTTGGGCGATCTCTCGGATGCCGTAATGCGCTACTGTCAATTTCACAGCAGGGCTTGTCGTTCATAGCTTAGGTTTTTTATATACATATATATATATATATCGGACATGACTAAACGACTAAACAACAACAACAACAACAACAGGCAGATAGATAGATAGATAGATAGGCAGCGGAAGACAGGAGGGCCTGGCATGCTCTGGTCCATGGGGTCACGAAGAGGCGGACGCGACTAGACGACTGAACAACAACAAGGAAAGAAGGATAGAATAATAGGATGCTAGGAGAGAAGGATGGAAGAATAGAATAATAGGATGCTAGGAGAGAAGGATGGAAGCATAGAATAACAGGATGCTAGGAGAGAAGGATGGAAGCATAGAATAACAGGATGCTAGGAGAGAAGGATGGAAGCATAGAATAACAGGATGCTAGGAGAGAAGGATGGAAGCATAGAATAACAGGATGCTAGGAGAGAAGGATGGAAGGATAGACTAATAGGATGCTAGGAAAGAATGATAGAATAATAGGATGCTAGGAGAGAAGGATGGAAGGATAGAACAATAGGATGGTAGGAGAGATGCTAGGTGAGGATAGAATAATAGGATGCTAGGATAGAAAGATGGAAGGATAGAATAGCAGGGTCAAGATACAGTATTAACTATATATAAGGGTCTGGTGACTTCTGTTTCAGTGTATCTGAAGAAGTGTGCATGCACACGAAAGCTCATCCCAAGAAAAAACGGAGTTGGTCTCTAAGGTGCTAGAATAATAGGATGCTAGGAGAGGAGGATGGAAGGATAGAATAACAGGATGCTAGGAGAGAAGGATGGAAGGATAGAATAATAGGATGCTAGGACAGAAGGATGGAAGGATAGAATAATAGAATGCTAGGAAGGAAGGATAGAAGAATAGAATAATAGGATGCTAGGAAAGAAGGATGGAAGAATAGAATAATAGGATGCTAGGAAAGAAGAATAGAATAATCGGATGCTAGGAAAGGATAGAATAATAGGATGCTAGTAGAGAAGGATGGAGGGATAGAATAATAGAATGATAGCAAAGAAGGATGGAAGGATAGAATAACAGGATGCTAGGAGAATAGGATGGAAGGATAGAATAATAGGATGCTAGGAGAGAAGGAAGGAAGGATAGAATAATAGAATGGTAGGAGAGAAGGATAGAATAATAGGATACTAGGAGACAAGGAAGCAAGGATAGAATAATAGGATGCTAGGAAAGGAGGATGGAAGGATAAAATAACAGGATGCTAGGAGAGAAGGATGGAAGGATAGAATAATAGGATGCTAGGAGAGAAGGATGGAAGGATAGAATAATTGGATGCTAGGAGAGAAGGAAGGAAGGATAGAATAATAGAATGGTAGGAGAGAAGGATAGAATAATAGGATGCTAGGAGACAAGGAAGCAAAGATAGAATAATAGGATGCTAGGAAAGGAGGATGGAAGGATAAAATAACAGGATGCTAGGAGAGAAGGATGGAAGGATAGAATAATAGGATGCTAGGAAAGGAGGATGGAAGGATAGAATAACCGGATGCTAGGAGATAAGGATGGAAGGATAGAATAATAGGATGCTAGGAGAGGAGGATGGAAGGATAGACTAGCAGGGTCAAGATATTAACTATATGTAATGGTCTGGCGACTTCTGTTTCACTGTATCTGAAGAAGTGTGCATGCACACGAAAGCTCATCCCAAGAAAAAACGGAGTTGGTCTCTAAGGTGCTAGAATAATAGGATGCTAGGAGAGGAGGATGGAAGGATAGAATAACAGGATGCTAGGAAAGGAGGATGGAAGGATAAAATGCTAGGATGCTAGGAGAGAAGGATGGAAGGATAGAATAATAGGATGCTAGGAAAGGAGGATGGAAGGATAGAATAACAGGATGCTAGGAGAGAAGGATGGAAGGATAGAATAATAGGATGCTAGGAGAGGAGGATGGAAGGATAGACTAGCAGGGTCAAGATATTAACTATATGTCATGGTCTGGCGACTTCTGTTTCAGTGTATCTGAAGAAGTGTACATGCACACGAAAGCTCATGCCAAGAAAAAACGGAGTTGGTCTCTAAGTTCCGACCGGAAGGAATTTTTTTTTTATTCTGTTATCTTCAAAACGGAAGCGCTACTAGATCCCCAAACCATTACAACGATGTCAAAATTAGGAAAACATATTCGGGAGCTAAATAGATGGCCGAAAATTATTTCTACAGGATGGCAGCCAGGCATTAAAAAAATAATAATAAATCCTTGGCTGTCGCTATTTATAATAGTTGTAAAGGCAACTTTCCAATAAAGCGAGGAACGTTGAAAGGGTGTCCTTTAAGCCTTCCTTGAAGCCATCTTCCATAATGGCAGGATTTGCTCTGGACATCATTAAAATGTAAAGTTAATGAGGATACGATTGCAAACAGGAGAAATGTAACCTATTTTCCAGGCAGGACTTCTAAAGCGGCAATCAGAGGCAAAGATGTCTTTGATGTCTTTTTGTCTCTTCTCATTAATTTCCTTAAAAAAAAAACAAAGGCTGTTTAAACGGAGGAAAAAACGCACGGGACTTAAAAACCCGGTAATTACAGCCGAGATGCAACGAGGTCATTGGGTTTTGTCAAAAGTTTGAAATCAATAAGAGGAGAATGCTTTTAGAAGATGTCGATTCTCCCGTTTAAATTCCCTGTGGAAAGCTTGGGGGTTCAACCCCAGAGCCTAGGGCTTGGTCCCAGCTCCTGCCCACCTAGCAGTTCAAAAGCACGTCCAAGTGCGAGTAGATGAATAGGCGCCGCTCTGGCGGGAAGGTCAATGGCGTTTCCGTGCGCTGCTCTGGTCCGACAGGAGCGGCTTAGTCCTGCCGGCCACCTACCCGGAAGCTGTACGCCAGCTCCCTCGGCCAATAAAGCGAGATGAGCGCCGCAAACCCAGAGTCGTCTGCGACTGGACCTCATGGTCAGGGGTCCCTTTACCTTTAGGCATAAGCGGACAGGTGAATTCTGTATCCAGGGCAGCTCCATCTGGGACGCAGGCTGAGACCCTCCCTGGCCGCGGACTGTCTCGCCAGAGTGGTGCATGCTCTGGTTATCTCCCGCTTGGACTACTGCCATGCGCTCTACGTGGGGCTACCTTTGAAGGTGACCCGGAAACTACAACTAATCCAGAATGCGGCAGCTAGACTGGTGACTGGGAGCGGCCGCCGAGACCACATAACACCGGTCTTGAAAGACCTACCTTGGCTCCCAGGACGTTTCCGAGCACAATTCAAAGTGTTGGTGCTGACCTTGAAAGCCCTAAACGGCTTTGGTCCAGTATACCTGAAGGAGTGTCTCCACCCCCATCATTCTGCCCGGACACCGGGGTCCATCTCAGAGGGCCTTCTGGCGGTTCCCTCCCTGCGAGAAGCCAAGTTACAGGGAACCAGGCAGAGGGCCTTCTCGGTGGTGGTGCCCGCCCTGTGGAGCTCCCTCCCACCAGACGTCCAAGAGAACAACAACTCCCAGACCTTTAGAAGACATCTGAAGGCAGCCCTGTTTAGGGAGGCTTTGAATGTTTAAGAGATTATTGTATTTTAATGTTCTGTTGGAAGCCACCCAGAGTGGCTGCGGAAACCCAGCCAGTTGGGCGGGGTATAAATAATAAATTATTATTATTATTATTATTATTATTATTACTATTATTATTATTATATCTATCTCTATCTATCATCTATCTATCTATATCTATCATCTATCTATCATATATCTATCTATCTATCTATCTATCTATCTATCTATCTATCTATCTATCTATCTACCTATCTATTATCTATGTATCTATCTATCTAGCTCTATCATCTATATCTATCTATCTATCTGTATTATCTATCTATCTATCATATATCTATATCTATCTATTATCTATCTATCTGTCTATCTATCTATATCTATCGTCTATCTATCTGTATTATCTATATCTATCTGTCTATCTATCATATATCTATCTATCTATCTATCTATCTATCTATCTATCTATTATCTATTTTCTTTCTGTCTATCTATCTATCTATCTATCTATCTATCTATCTATCTATCTATCTAATCCAGTGTTTCTCAACCTTTTCTGGGCAACGGAACACCTGTCTGCATGAAAAAAATCTCGCGGCACAGCACCCACAAAATGGCGGCGGCTCATGGGGGGGGTAGTAAGGAAGAGGAGGATCGGGGGCCAAAGCAGAAGTGCCCCGGCGGCACCTACCCATGCCGTATTTTTCATCCTCTGCCGGGGTCCACATGCTGCCGCCTCTGCCGGGTGCGCTCCTGGAGCCGGCTGCCCCCTGCCAGAGCGGCGGCGCTCCGGAGCCGCGGTGCTCATGGGCGAGCGGAGGCGGCTTCTCCTGGTGTGCCCAACAGAAAAATGGCGGTGGCTACCGGCAGCCCTTGCGTCTTCTTCCTCTGTCTTCCTATTGGTCCCTGGCAACCAATCGGAATCGGCGGGGAGCTCCAAGCTGGTGCATGCGCGGTAGGTCGGCGGTGGGTTTCTGCGCTTCTGCGGCTGCAGTGGGGTCCCGAACCACGGTTTTCTCGCGGCACAGCAGCCGGTGTCTCACGGCACACCGGTTGAAAAACGCTGATCTAATCTATCTATCTATCTCTATCTATCATCTATCTATCGTCTATCTGTATTATCTATCTATATCTATCTGTCTGTCATATATCTATATATATCTATTATCTATCTATCATCTATCTATCTATCATCTATCTATCATCTATCTATCTATCTATCTATCTATCTATTTATCTATCTATCTATCATCTGCCGGATTTGGGTATCCAAGGGACACGGAAGCGGCCGCCGAAAAGAGCAGTCCGAAGCACGCGGCCGATTCCCACCCTGTCAACTGGAAAATTGAATCCAGTTCCAGTTTGAGATTAGCCCTGAGGCATGCTGGGAAGGGCAGGTAGTGTCTTAAACGGCATGAAATTGCCAAATGTGATTAAAAAACCCCACCCGTTTCGACTCGAAGGTCTTTGTTACAGAGGTTTGCCAACCGCTGGGAATGAACAATGGTCTGCATTAACCAATATATTAACCGCTTTCGGGAAATTAAGGCTCGGTTGGATAGGCGATAAATAGGGGCAGGGAATGGGTCAGGAACAAACCAGATCTGTTCCTCCAAAAAGAGGTTTATATAAGCAGTTTAATGCTGTTTTGCAGGCGTTCCGTCTCCAGAATGTGTTCTAGGAAGGAGCAAAAGTCCAGTTTGAGGCGAAATGCCATGCACAAACTTGTTGTTGTTCAGTCGTTCAGTCTTCGCGACCCCATGGACCAGAGCACGCCAGGCCCTCCTGTCTTCCACTGCCTATCTATCTATCCATCTATCTATCTATCTGCTTGTGGTTCTTGTCATTTAGTTGTGTCCAACTCTTCGTGACCCCATGGACCAGAGCACGCCAGGCACTCCTGTCTTCCACTGCCTATCCATCAATCAATCAATCCATCCATCCATCCATCCATTATCTCTCTCTCTCTCTCTCTCTCTGCCTGTTGTTGTTTAGTCGTGTCCGTCTCTTCGTGACCCCATGGACCAGACCACCCAGGCACTCCTGTCTTCCCCTGCCTATCTATCTATCTATCTATCTATCTATCTATCTATCTATCTACCTACCTATCTACCTATCTATCCATCTATCTGCCTGTTGTTGTTGTTGTTGTTGTTCAGTCGTTTAGTCGTGTCCGACTCTTCATTCATTCAACTAAAATCTTGGTTTTTTTATAATTGTTGTTGTTTAGTCGTTTAGTCATGTCCGACTCTTCGTGACCCCATGGACCAGAGCACACCAGGCCCTCCTGTCTTCCCCTATCTATCTATCTATCATCTATCTATCTATCTATCTATCTATCTATCTATCGATCTATCGATCTATCGATCTATCGATCTATCTATCTATCTATCCATCTGCCTGTTGTTGTTGTTTAGTCGTGTCCGACTCTTCGTGACCCCATGGACCTGAGCGCGTTGTCAGACCAAGGTTTGGGCACAATGGGGAGCAAATTCCGTGCTCCCTGAATCGACGCCAACTCCTTTGCGAAATTCAGGGCATCTAGTTTTTTAATCGATCATTGTTGTCCTTATACCTACAATCAGGGTGGGTTTGATTTCAATCAAACGGATTTAAATCACGATTTCAATCACTCGTCAGTAAGGCTCAGGGTGGATAAAAATCCAAAAAATCCGATTTAAATAAAAAAAAATTTAATTTTTTTTTTAAATCACTAGTCAGTAAGGCTCCGGGTGGATAAAAATCCTAAAAATCCGATTTAAATAAATAAAAAATAAAATAAAAATAAAAATTTAAATCACTAGTCAGTAAGGCTACGGGTGGATAAAAATAAAAAAAAATCCGATACTTGCAAAAGAAAAAAGAAATATACAAAGAAGTTTCAGACAAGAATGTAAAAGGATTAAAAGCAGTAAGAAAAGAATGTGTGATAAACTTAACCGAAAAATGACAATACAAATACATTGTGAAAAATTGTGTTTTTATTTATGAGTGTATAACATTGAAAAATGGAATACAGTGAAACAATGTTCTTGATGTTCTTTTGTTGTCGTCTAAAATTCTTTATTCTTTACTTCTTCTATCTTCACCCTTCTTTACTCCTTTTTTTCTTCTTTTTTCTTTTCTTGTCTTATTTTCGATTTGATGTATGTAGATATATGTATTTTTGTTTTTAAAATCAATAAAGATTTAACAAACAAAGAAAAAAATCTGATTTAAATAAAAAATAAAAAATAAATAAATTTGGGCTCGCGGCGCAGGCTGCGTTGTTAACCAGACGCTTCGGATTTCTGCAACCACCCAAAAAATAAAAATAAACCCGTTTCCCCGAGTTTTGATCATTATGGAGGGGGCAGGGATATGTAAACCACTTTTACGGCTCAATTACGGCTCCGCTCTGACAGAGTTGAGGCTTCTGGGGCAGAGAATGATTTTATGGCGTATACCTCATATACTTAAAAAAAGGCAAACCCAGCCTAGCCTCGCCCCCAGGCCAAGTTTGTGTTGCTAATAAATTGGTTAATTGGGAGGTTGGATCGTTAGCAGATGCGGGGTTTTCAGGAGAACGAGGCTTGGTTTCAGCGAAGGATTTGGGATGTACAGTGAGGGGACTTGAAAAAGACGGAAGGAAGGAAGGAAGGAAGGAAGGAAGGAAGGAATGGATTGAGGGAGAGAGGAAGGAAAGAAGGAAGGAGGAAGGAAGGAATGGATTGAGGGAGGGAGGAATGGATTGAGGGAGGGAGAGAGGAAGGAAGGAAGGAAGGAAGGAAGGAAGGAAGGAAGGAAGGAAGGAAGGGATTGAGGGAGGGAGGGAGAGAAGGGAGCAGAGGAAAGGAAGGAAGGAATGGATTGAGGGAGGGAGGGAGGAAGGAAGGAATGGATTGAGGGAGGGATGGAGGAATGGATTGAGGGAGGGAGGGAGGGAGGGAGGGAGGCAGGAAGGCAGGAAGGGATTGAGGGAGGGAGGGAGGGAGGGAGGAAGGAATGGACTGAGGGAGAGGGAGAGGAAGGAAGGCAGGCAGGCAGGAAGGAAGGAAGGGATTGAGGGAGGGAGGGAGAGAAGGGAGGGGAGGAAAGGAAGGAAGGAATGGATTGAGGGAGGGAGAGAGGAAGGAAGGCAGGCAGGAAGGAAGGAAGGGATTGAGGGAGGGAGGGAGAGAAGGAAGGGGAGGAAAGGAAGGAAGGAAGGAAGGAAGGAAGGAAGGAAGGAATGGATTGAGGGAGGGAGGGAGGAATGGATTGAGGGAGGGAGAGAGGAAGGAAGGAAGGAAGGAAGACAGGAAGGAAGGAATGGACTGAGGGAGGGAGAGAGGGAGGAAGGAATGGACTGAGGGAGAGGGGAAGGAAGGAAGGAAGGAATGGATTGAGGGAGGGAGAGAGAGAGGAAGGAAGGAAGGAAGGATCTACTTTCACTTTGACATGCTTTCGAACTGCTAGGTGGGCAGGAGCTGGGACTGAGCAACGGGAGCTCACTCCGTTGCAGGGATTGGAACCACCGACCTTCTGATCGGCAAGCCCTAGGCTCTGGGGTTTGACCCACAGCGCCACCCGCGTCCCTGTTCCTGGTATAATGAAGGTTTAAAACTAGGGCTTGCTAACGTTAAAATAGTTCAGTGCCACTTTAATTAGATATATACCAATGGCGCTGTGGGTTAAACCCCAGAGCCTAGGGCTTGCCGATCGGAAGGTCGGCAGTTCGAATCCCCGCGACGGGGTGAGCTCCCGTTGCTCGGTCCCGGCTCCTGCCAACCTAGATAGATAGATAGATACAGACAGACAGACAGATAGAGATAGATAGATAGATAGATAGATAGATAAATAGATAGATGATGGATAGATAGATAGATAGATAAATAGATAAATAAATAAATACATAAATAAATAGGTAAATAGTTATAGATATATAGATAGATAGATGATAGATAGATAGATGATTGAGATAGAGATAGAGATAGAGATAGATAGATGATTGATAGATAGATAGATAGATAGATATAGATAGATGAAGAGATAAATGATTGATAGATAGATGATATATAGATAGAAAAAAGGTAAATAAATAGGTAAATAAATAGGTAAATAGATCTAGATAGATAGATAGATATATGATAGATAGATAGATAGATAAAAAGGTAAATAAATAGGTAAATAAATAGGTAAATAGATATAGATGATAGAGATAGATAGATATAGATAGATAGATGATAGATGATAGCTAGATATACTTTATTGTCATTGTACATAGTACAACGAAATTGAATGCCAACCCACATTTACAGCCACATACAGTGGTATCTCGACTTACGACGATAATGCGTTCCGACGCGATTTTCGTAAGTCGAAAAAAATTCGTAAGTCGAATCCCCATAGGAATGCATTGGGGGGGGGGAATTGTAAGTCGAAAAATCCGGGTCAAAAATTCGTAAGTCGAAAAAATTCGGATGCGGCGGCCATTTTGTTTTACCGGAAGTCACTCATAACTCGAAAAAAACGTAAGTCGAGTTACTCGTAAGTCGAGGTACCACTGTATACACATTTATCTTGGGACGCGGGTGGCGCTGTGGGTTAAACCACGCAGCCTAGGGCTTGCTGATTGGAAGGTCGGTGGTTCGAATCCCCGCGACGGGGTGAGCTCCCGTCGATCGTTGCCGGCTCCTGCCCACCTAGCAATTCGAAAGCACGTCCAAGTGCAAGTAGATCAATAGGTCCCACTCCGGCGGAAAGGTAAACGGCATTTCCGTGCGCTGCTCTGGTTCGCCAGAAGCGGCTTTGTCATGCTGGCCACCTACCCGGAAGCTGTACGCCGGCTCCCTCGGCCAGTAAAGCGAGATGAGCACCGCAACCCCAGAGTCGTCCGCGACTGGACCTAATGGTCAGGGGTCCCTTGACCTTTTATCCTCTTGGCGTAGGGTTTGGCCTCTTGGTCCAATATAGAGAGCCGAAGGGCACCATTGGCATTTGATGGCCTACGCAATGTCAGAAGATGAGCAATAAAATAGTCCGGAGATGGGACATTGGACGTTGTCGGGGGCAGACATGGCGTTGTCTGGGTGGATGTGGCAGCAAAGTTGGCATCTGGGTTTATTGCAGGCTCTGGTACCAGTGTCCGTTTTAAGTCTGGCTGTTGTATTATTGTGGGTGAGGAGTTGTTGTTGTTTAGTCGTTTAGTCATGTCCGACTCTTCGTGACCCCATGGACCAGAGCACGCCAGGCCCTCCTGTCTATCCCTGCCTATCTATCTATCTATCTATCTATCATCTATCTATCTATCTATGTCTGTTGTTGTTGTTTAGTCGTTTAGTTGTGTCCGACTCTTCGTGACCCCATGGACTAGAGCACCCCAGGCACTCCCGTCTTCCACTGCCTATCTCTCCATCTATCTATCTATCCATCCATATATCTATCTGCCTGTTGTTGTTGTTGTTGTTGTTGAGTTGTTTAGTCGTGTCCGACTCTTCTTCACCCCATGGACCAGAGCACGCCAGGCCCTCCTGTCTTCCACTGCCTCCCTCAGTTTGGTCAGACTCATGTTGTTGACTTCGAGAACACTGTCCAACCATCTCGTCCTCTGTCGGCCCCTTCTCCTGGTGCCCATATGCTTTCTATTCTATTCTGTTTAGGGAAGTTTTTAGTGTGTCTAGGGAAGTTTTTGATTTGTGATATTTTTCTTCCTCATCTTCTTCCTCATCTTCCTCTTCTTCCCCTCCTCTCCTCCTCCTCCTACTTCTTCGTTGTACTACGTACAATGACTAAAGTATCTATCTATCAATCTATCTATCATCTATCTATCATCTATCTATCTACATATCTATCTATATCTATATCTATCTATAACTATATCTATCTATATCTATCTACATATCTATCTCTCTCTCTATCTATCTATCATCTAATCTATCTATCTATATTTCTATCTATCTATCTATCTATCTAATCTATCATCTCTCTATATCTATCTACATATCTATCTATCATCTATTTATCATCTCTATATCTATCTATCATCTATATTATCTATATCTATCTATCTATCTATCTCTATCTCTATCTATCTATCTATATCTATCACCTATCTATCTACATATCTATCTATATCTATATCTATTTACATATCTATCTATAACTATATCTATCTATATCTATAGCTATCATCTATTTAGCATCTCTATATCTATCAATCATCTATATTATCTATCTATCATCTATCTATCTATATATCTATCTATATCTATCATCTATCTACATTATCTATCTATCGATATCTATATTTTAATCTGTAACATGTTAATGTACTTTGATATTTTTTGGAAGTCGCCCAGAGTGGGTGGGGAGACCCCGCCAGGTGGGTGGGGTACAAATAATAAATTATTATTATCCTATCCTATCCTATCCTATGCTATCCTATCCTAACCCATCCCATCCCATCCCATCCCATCCCATTCCATTCCATTCCATTCCATTTCATTCCATTCCATCGTATCCTATCCTTTCCTATCCTATCCTATCCTATCCTATCCTATCCTATCCTATCCTATCCCATCCCATCCCATCCCATCCCATCCCATCCTATCCTATCCTTTCCTATCCTTTCCTATCCTTTTCTATCCTATCCTATCCTATCCCATTCCATTCCATTCCATTCCATTCCATTCCATTCCATTCCATTCCATTCCATAAAGAGTCGAAGCACGATTGCACGTCTCCGGCAATTTGCCCCGGGTTCGCTTCTTCCATTAGAACAACCTCAAGTTAGCCGTAGCCCCAGATCTCCCTAATTTCATTTTTGTGGTCTTTCCGCAAAGAGGCTAAAAGGAGGGCCGGGAGGAGCCCTTACTCCCTCTCGTCCGCGCCGTGGCCTCATCTGGCCTCATCGGATCCCCTGCCAGGGCTGCTATCATCCTCAGATCAAATATTAATGTGCGATGCTCTGCCTGCTCCCTAATCCGCAGCCAATTAATATTATCTGTCAATTATTTACAGATCCCGAAGTGCGGAGGCGATTCCCGGAGGACTACGGTGACCAGGTTTGGCATGCGTAATTAATTTTTCTTACACGGCGAAAAATGCGTCTCGGGGTCGCTTGTCGCTTGTTCTTTTCCCTCTTTTGAAAAAAACAGCCCAAAACAATTAAAAAACTAAGAAAGACAACACACAATAAAAGAGCAGAGGCATATTGTTTAGGTATAACAGACGGAGATATTCCAATATTCTTATTTTCTTGCCCCGGATCATAGTATGGTTTCCCTGAATTTTGATTTTGTGTAAATGGAAAGGACGTTTGTAATTATGTGTACTATGTATTTTTAAAGGGTAATAAAATTTCTGATAAAAAAATTCGAAAAAAAGAAAAAGAAAAAACGACACACAAAAAAAGTGAGAAAGCATTGGGGGGAAGGGAATTGGGGTTCCTTCCCCGCCCCTAGAGAGCACAAGAAGGGAGGGAGTTGCTTCCCCCCTCTCTCCTTCCATCCGTCCTTCTCCCTCTTCCACTCTCTCCCACCTCTTCCTTCCTTCCGTCATGAATTTCACTGCTTCCTTCCTTTTCTCTCTCAACCCTCCTTCCTTCCTTCCTTCCTTCCTTCCTTCCTTCCTTCCTTCCTTCCTTCCTTCCTTCCTTCCCTCCCTCCCTCCCTTCTTCCTTCCTTCTCTCTCTCTCCCTCCCTCCATCCCTCTCTCTCACTCC
>JAWWNI010001289.1:0-133097 GCA_034642065.1 Darevskia nairensis | reverse complement strand
GAAAATAGGGATACATGGAGGGTCTGTGTTTGTGTAGCACAATAAAGTCGGAATGGAATTACTTCCACTATCTTTCTAGATCAGCATCTGTATCGATCTGTTGCACTATATTTTTCTTAATAGACTCCCAGAATCAGGAGAGGCATGAAACGGGCAGAGCAATGACAGGCTCTACACAGACACAGTCTCTGATTGCTCGGAAAAAGCCCTGGAGAGGAGGAGACATAGACAGCTTGGGGAGGTGAAGACCTTTAGTCTCAGCAATTGATTTCATGGAGTCATATCTACAGGAAATGAGCTGTTGTGCTCATTAGGCCTGAAACTCAGCCAAGTCTGTGAAGATAGTGTTTTTTGCTAATAAAGAGGTAACTCCAACTTTGAACTGTGTAATTTACTGAACAGCTCGCTCTGTGACACTGATGTAGGGCCACGGCACTTCTATACATGCCTACTGAGAAATAAGCTCCATGGGTGCTAGCCAACTAAATTCTTCTCAGAGCAATCCCATTGAATTAATGGACAAAAGCGAGTCATAATGGGTCTACTCTGAGTAGGACCAACACTGGCTATAACCCACTGGATTCAATGGAACTTACTCCCAGGTATGTGTGTTTAAGATTGCAGTCTCTAATAACTGCATCACAGGGTCAGAGTCTAACCCGTTAGGGGTAAAATGGTTGCATGCAAGAACAATATATTGTCTGAATAAATGTGTTTTGATCAACGGTGTGAATTGATGAGGCTACAGCAAGAGCCCTACTACCTGCTTCTATGAGCAACCGGGACCCGAAATGGCTTTTAACTTTTGCTGGTTCTGTCCTAATTCATTTCCTGCTCATCACCTGTCCTGACTCCTTTTCTGCTCAAACCCAGTCCCTGCCACCCACCAGGGCCCCAAACATCCCACAAATGCCATCTCATATATCACAGCAATAATAAACACCCTGCTAGTATAAATTATGGATAAGGGGAAATTGGGATTCCCCATCATTACTGTTGCTAACCCTCCACCCAATTTAAATCCAATAGATTGCTGGGAAAGTCATGTTAAGTGCTGGGTAATCCACAATTGACTCCCAACTGGGTTTCTGTTGGGCCTCTGAAAGCCTGAGTAAGTTGATATCCACATGAAAAGAATTCTTGGGCTGAACCTAACTCTTTCCATTTGGAAGAGTGAGCGGGTGTGCGTGAGCATGACCTGCACATCCTCAAGGCACCGGGCTGAAGAAAAGCGAACATAGGAGGAACATATGCAGCTGGATCCAATATCCTCAAATGAGCTATTCATTAAACGTGACGATTTCCAGCTAGACAAGGAAAGATTGAGTCATCAGACTGCATAGGTTTTGTGCTCCCACCCCCCCTAAATCAGAGAGGGAAAGGGGGCTTGAGGTGTGTGGGGTGTCAATCAACACAACAAGCAGAGACGCAGAATGACCTTGCGGGTGACTGCATTAGACTTACCGCAAGGGGATTAAGAGAGCAGGTTGGTAGCTTAACTCCTAGCTTGATCAGGGCAAAACACAAGAATTAACCTGGATGGGGTCAAAGTGGAATGTGCGTGGTCTCAAACCACTTCACAGACCTCCTTAGGGGAGCCCAACCAGCATCTGGAAAACTATGGCTGCTCTTACTCATTTTACAATATAAAGAAAACGAAAACGGGGGGATGGGATGGGAGAAAAGGGGCTAAGTGCCCCTTTAAAGGGAAATGGACCCTTGACCATTAGGTCCAGTCGCGGATGACTCTGGGGTTGCGGCGCTCATCTCGTTCTATAGGCCAAGGGAGCCGGCGTACAGCTTCCGGGTCATGTGGCCAGCATGACTAAGCCACTTCTGGCGAACCAGAGCAGCGCACGGAAACTCCGTTTACCTTCCCGCCGGAGCGGTACCTATTTATCTACTTGCACTTTGACGTGCTTTCAAACTGCTAGGTTGGCAGGAGCTGGGACCGAGCAACAGGAACTCACCTTGTCGCGGGGATTTGAACCGCCGACCTTCTGATCGACAAGCCCTAGGCTCTGTGTTTTAACCCACAGCACCACCCGCGTCCCTTAAGTGCCCCTTTACATAACTGCTTATCTTTACATAAGAACATCAGAAAAGTTCTGCTGGATCCAGCCAATGGTCCATCTAATCCAGCAACCTGTTCTCACAGTGGCCCATCAGATTCTTGCAGGAAGCCCATAGACAGGACAGAAAGAAAGCAGCTCCTCTCTCACTGTTATTCAAAAGAACATCAGAAGAGCTTTGCTGGAGCTGGCCAGTGGCCCATCTAGTATTCATGGAAGCAGTCTGAATACGTCTAACACAGGGTTTCCCAATTTATGCCATCTAACAGGGTTTCCCAATTTATGCCATTTTTAAGGGTTAAAAGTGCTTCACATGTAAGACCAGGGTTTCCCAAACTTGGGTCTCCAGCTGTTTTTGAACTACATATCCCATCATGCCTGAGCACTGGTCCTGCTAGTTAGGGATGATGGGAGCTGTAGTCCAAAAACAGCTGGAGACCCAAGTTTGGGAAACCCTGGTCTAACATGTGAAGCACTTTTAACCCTTAAAAATGGCATAAATGCTAGAACTAGGAAAGTACCTTCTCCCAAGTGAGTTCATTGGTCCGTCTCGCTGAGTGTTGACAACTAGAGATGGAAGTGGGGCCGAATGAAATCTGGTTCACATTTAAAGTCAAGCCACTTAAATTCACACTTTCTGAAATGGGACGTGAACTGAAACTCAGCCATCCTTTGAAATTCACACTCGTGCGAATTTCGCAACGCACTTCCCAAGACAAGCAGCGTATGCAAAAGGGCATTTACTAAGTGTGCACAAAACGAATGCATTGGAATTATAGACAAAAATGCATTATGTTGGAGGGAACATGCTCGTTTTCTCCTGCTCTGGAGGACTCGAACCAAGGGCTGTTACAAGAAAGGAGATTATGACTAAACATTCAGGGGGGAAACTTTCTAACAGTAAGAGTGGTTCAGCAGTGGAACGGACTCCCACGAGAGGTGGTGGACTCTCCTTCCTTGGAGGTTTTAAAGGAGAGGTTGGATGGCCATCTGTCATGGATGCCTCAGCTGAGATTCCTGCATTGCAGGGGGTTGGACTAGATGACCCTCGGGGTCCCTTCCAACTCTAAGATTCTATGATTCCATAAATGTGCATATCAATGTGTATGGTTGGAGAAATGCACACCAAAATGATGAATTTTCATGGGGACTATATTTTTTTTAAAAAAATATTAATTGTGGAAATGCTGAGAGCTGAACGTAAGATCGGGGGGGCGGGGGGGGGAGAGAAACTGAAACTGACAGATTCACCCATGCCTACTGACAACACTGACTTGCAGTGGCTCTCCTGGGTCCAACGCAGAAGTCTTTCTCAGGCCTACTTGCAGATGCCAGGAATTGAACCTGAGTCCTTCTTCTTGCAAAGTCAATGCTCTACCACTGAACTTTGGTTCTTCCCCATGCAATTTGATGCCAGGTCAAGGTCTCTGTTTTCCTGTAGGATGGAATCTGCATCTTCTGTCTGTCTCTTCCTTCTAGTCCCCTTCCCTCATTCCACCCCCCCCCCAAAAAAAACCTTGAGCCAGCAGGATGAACTTGAAATCTGAACCATCTTCATTCATTGTGCCTGATAAGAGTGAACGAAAGATCCCTAAGCCATACACCCAGTGCTGTGACTTGACAGGAGCAATTATAAGCTTAACCAAGATTGGAGAAATGTTTAAGACAATGGGCACTATAACAGATGGACGGGTGGAGGGTTGAGTGCACTGTAAATGTGATGGAATGAGCTTAAATTAATAGCAACCTTCCAAAAGATATTTGCCAAGCGGCCATTTAACAGAACTGCTCTACATTGAAGATTTCAAGCACTTGTGAATGGATTAAATTGGATTTCAAGGTCTCCAGCATCTGAAGTGGCTGAAGCACTAATGTGACTTCTCTGCTGTTGATATTTTAAACAGAGGTTTGAGGAGACATCCACAAGGATGCTTCAGTGAAGGAAAAGAAACAGAGCAAGCACTGTAGAGCAGCAAGCTGAGAAAAATCTATCTGTTCTGGCTTCTTTCAGCTTCTCATTTTATCCAGGCTTAAGCTGAGTTTGCCTTATTTCCAGTTTGTGATTATTATTTTTGAAAAAGAAAGTATGCAATAACTGAGTAGCAACAGATAAGAGAAGCTAAAGATGAGGGAGAGATTTGGTTCCATACCCTTTTTCTTAAGAACCTACCTAATTTTGCACATTCCCAAACAATGCATAACCTACAAAAACGGCACTCCTATGAATTTTGTAGCCATGTCGCAAACTTTGTAGGGGAAGGTGTGCATAAATTGCATGTATTGGTGAAAATGGCATATACAAATGCTTCATATTAGGGGAAACTGATTGCAAAACAAATGCTTATATTAAGAGAAATGTGTACTAAAATGCTGGCAAATTTTACTGATGACTTTTAAAGATAATAATAAGTGGAAAGAGAACTGAATTTAAAATCTGAAAGATAAGAAACTGAAATTGATAGATTTGTCCACTGCTACAAGAAAGCGAGGCTGCTTCCAAGCTGTTGGTAATATTCAGCTGGGATTCAGTGGCAGGTCAACAAATTCAGGTTGTGCAGTTTGAATTGATTTGGTGTTCTTGTGCAACAAACCACCTTCCAAAAAAAGCCCCAAACTCTGGCATTTTACAGTTAGGAAATTGGTGGGAAATGCACCAGAAAGTGTGGGGAAACACTGTTTTGACATAACCTCTCTGGAAGCAAATCAGAATGCACGCTCAGTAAACAGTGGATGTTGTATAAACTCTATGCAAACTATCAGGATAGATGCTCCATAAACAGGCCATCTGGGTGTGACCTGAGACAATCCCTGGCCTGGAGAATATGGTGAAGGCTAAGAGACCAGATGATGTTATGTCTGTACCAGCTCTTTGACTCTAGTGGGCCAATCTATACAATCAGCATTAGTGGACAGGTAAAGGTTTAAAGGCAATGTACGGGCTTCCTAGGCCTGGGAATATTTACCCACAGAGCCTCCATCTTGCTAGGATTCATACTCTGTTTATTTGCAGATGTTTAAACCATTTCACAGGGACGTGGGTGGCGCTGTGGGTTAAACCACAGAGCCTAGGGCTTGCTGATCAGAAGGTCGGCAGTTCGAATCCCTGTGACGGGGTGATCTCCCGTTGCTTGGTCCCAGCTCCTGCCCACCTAGCAGTTCGAAAGCATGTCAAAGTGCAAGTAGATAAATAGGTACCGCTCCGGCGGGAAGGTAAACGGCGTTTCCGTGTGCTGCTCTGGTTCGCCAGAAGTGGCTTTGTCATGCTGGCCACATGACCTGGAAGCTGTACGCCGGCTCTCGGCCAATAAAGCGAGATGAGCGCCGCAACCCCAGAGTCGGACACGACTGGATCAAATGGTCAGGGGTCCCTTTACCTTTACTTTTTAAAGGTTTACTTTGAGTGTAGCAGCTCGGATTATGGGTGGTGGCAATAGGAATGAAGCTTTTGTTGGACTGTAGAGATGGGTGGATTTGTCAGTTTTGGTTTCTCTCCGTTTCTCACTTTTCCACTTCTCCACATTTCCACCTCAGTTTGCTGTCTTTTTTTTTTTAAAAAAGTCCTCTTTAAAATTCTTCAGTATCTAAGTCCTGATACACATGCTTGTATGCAATTTTGCCTGACTGTGATGGCCTGGGATTCAGACTCGGATGCTGAACCTGAGGGATCCCAGCCTGCACAGGATTCCCCGCCTCCAGAACCAGCAGAACTAGGGCTTGAGTCTGAAGGGGCCTCACCTGTGCTAGATCCTCAGGTGCAGGCATCTGCTGAGTCTGCTCTGGCTCCTGATGGGATGGAGGACCCATTGCCTGCAGGTGCTCCACTCCCAGCCCTGTCAGGGGAAGCTGAGGTTACCTCTGGGTCCTGTAATCCTCCAGCCTCTCCTGAGCTGCAGAGTCTCAGGGCAGAGAGGCGAAGGGAACTGAGTTTCCGCAGGAGGAGTGCTCGCCTCCAAGCCAGGAGAGGCGAGTCACCAGAGGATCGGGGCCGCCCTCTGCCTTGGGGCAGATAAAAGCCGGCCAGCCCCAGCCCCAAGTTGCAGGAGCAACATTGTTGCTGACCAGTTCCTGCTTGAAACCTGTCCTGCTTTTCTGCCTGAGCTCCTGACCCGCCCTGGTTCCCTGCTTGCCTACCCGTTCCCGACTTTGCCTGACTCCCTGCCCTGCACCCAGCTTCAGTGACTACGGACTGCCTTTATGTTGCACCTCTGACCACGAACCGGACTTGGACCTCGCCTTTCGGGTAACCCACGGGACCAGCACACTGACACACACATTTCCCCCATACAATTTCCCCACATATAATTTCATTGTTTGTATATTATAGTGGGACCTCGACTTACGACGATAATGCGTTCCGACGCAATTTTCGTAAGTCGAAAACATTCGTAAGTCGAATCCCCATAGGAATGCATTGAGCGAAAAAAATTCGTAAGTCAAAAATTTGTAAGTCGAAATTCGTAAGTCGAAAAAATCCTATTAAAAGCAGCCGCGACTTCCATTCGTAAGTCGAAAAATTCGGTTGCGGCGGCCATTTTGTTTCTCCCGGAAGTCATTCGTAAGTCGAAAAACACATAAGTCGAATCGCTTGTAAGTCGAGGTCCCACTGTATTTTCACTAATATATGCATCTTTATGCAGATTTAACTCTGCAGATTTGTACACATTACTTGACTGGAGAACTGCATTGAAAAATTCAGTTAAGTGTACATTTCGAAGACTGTCTATGTTTCAGTTTGCGCATTGTTTTAAAAGGTGAAAGTTGGGTAGGATCACCTTTAAATGCAAACTGGATCAAATTCTTCATCCATCCCTGCTGGACTGTACCATTTCATACTGTAGAGGGAGTGAGCAAATTTCCTGTTTTTGTTGCAGCTAAGCCGAGCCATTCTTCCCAAAATGCCATGGGTTTTCTTTCCAAGCAGTGTTTTGCTTTTCATAGCAACACCATTACTGACACACACCTCAGCAGGGCAGTGTCAAGGAAGAGTTTCTGACACCAGCTTCCACTTTTAAGATCAGTGCTCTTGAATCATCCTTTGTCACTGTGAGGAGTTTGATGCTAAACAATGAGGATTGATGAGGAAGATAAGTGTCAGAAACTATTAAGGAATGTTTAGTTGCTCATTCTGTGCATGAGTGATAACAGCACAAATGTGCTGAAGGAGGTTTTGAAACACCAGGAAAGGTATAAAATAGGATTAGGATTTGGAAGCATGAGATTGATAGGGGGAGAATTGCTTAGGAGTCTACAATGGACAAGATTTCCAAGTAGACTCACTAGAGGTTGATTTAAGACACCGTGAATTACAGCCTGAGCAGTATGTTATAATGTTCATAAAAATCATGTTGTACAGGCCTCCCACTTCGGAATATAGGTGAGTAAAATTGCATGCTTAAATGTACTTTGAGCCACCATTCCTCCTCTGCCCAGTCCCTGACAGAGTCCCATATCTGTGACAGCCAGGCTTCAATGGGATTTACTTTAAGAGTCCTCCAATTGTTACTCTGGCAAATGGGTAATAAGAACTTTAATAGGCATTCCTTGAACTTCTAAAAGAAAATAAGATAATAGTGCTATTTTGGAGTAAGTATTTCCTAATCTGGTTTGTGGTCTGGAAAACATTTCCTCAAAAAGGGAACAAACTTTGGACACCACCACCATATGTGTGGTACAGTGATCCAGGAAGTTTACAATCTCGTCAGCATAATGGAGAGGTATTTTGGCTGATTTTATGCAATTTTGCAGGGTGCTTGCGCCATCGGTGTACCTCTTTAAAAGCGTACGTGGGGACAAAGCCAACTGAACTAGTACCTTATGTATTTGGGAAATTATTCATTTTCCTAGTGGGTTAATGGGGGTCAACTATTTGCTCAAAGGTGGTTAAAGAGTATGTATCTTGAATGATTGTTTTTGGCTGGTTGAGAAAATGTATGAGTGGGTGGATTTCTAATCATCTAAAGGCTTTGTCTCCTAGTCAAAAGTTTAATTCTGGGGCTATAAGTGGGTTGTCATCTTTTCTCCCCCTTAAGCCATTTACTTAGAAGTGTGTCCTATTGAAATTAGCAGAATTTGTTTCCAAAACAAGATAGTGAGTGAGGGAGCAGTCCTAACACCCAATCCACATTCCCAGATTTGGCTGGTGTACCCTTTCATTGGCCCCAAAGGATAGATTATACATAATGTGCTGAAACTACAAAATGCCCCACTAGGGGAGCACCAGACTGTGGGTTGTATCCTACTCATTGAAGTCAAGGAGCATGACTACCATGATTTTATTTATTTCAATGGGTCCACTCTGAGTGGGACTAGCATTAGCTATAATCACAGAAGCGCATGATTGGAATGTACCACGAGGATCATCTAGTCCAGGGGTAGGCAACCTTCGGCTCCCAGATGTTTTGGGACTACAACTCCCATGATCCCTAGCTAACAGGACCAGTGGTCAGGGATGATGGGAGTTGTAGTCCCAAAACATCTGGGAGCCGAAGGTTGCCTACCCCTGATCTAGTCCAACCCCCGTAGTGCAGGAATCTTTTACCCAACATGGGGCTTGAACCCACGACCCTGAGATTAAGAGTCTCATGCTCTACCAACTGAGCTATCTCCCGCCCCCCTTATTTGCTTTTAACTGGAGATGGCAGGGACCTTCGGCACACAAAGTATTTGTTCTGTTGCTAAGTTGTGGTCCCTTCCCAAGCTGTGAAAATGGTGTCCAAACATTTCAGGGTTGCACGGTGCTGAAATGCAACATTTACACGGCGGGCCCAAAACTGAGATCAATAGGAGTTGATCAGATTATGCTGGCGCAATCGATCTAACTAACTGAAATGGATCGTTCCGCTTCCTTAACGGGGCTGTCGTTTCTCCCCTGTTCTATTTCCATTCACTGGACCTTTGACATTACAAGCACTCCTGCCTCTTTAATTACAGGCATTTAAAAA
This sequence comes from Darevskia nairensis, assembly GCA_034642065.1. Classification (NCBI taxonomy): domain Eukaryota; kingdom Metazoa; phylum Chordata; class Lepidosauria; order Squamata; family Lacertidae; genus Darevskia; species Darevskia nairensis. The sequence continues at coordinate 124,084 of JAWWNI010001289.1, read as the reverse complement.
CCAGTGGCAGGGAACTTGTCACTTAATGCAGAAAATGAGCGTGCTGGCAATGCTAACACATTCATCTCCTGGCTCATTCCTGGAAGCAGTAATCATAGCTTGAAAAAGCATAGAGGGTTAGGGAGAGACGGGAGAAGCCAGAAACAGAGGTGATAGGTGGCTGATAATATCTGTTTTGCTGGGAGCTGCGCAGGTTTTTAAATTTCAAGATTGGTTGTGGGGAGGGAATAAATAGAGAGGAGCTATTCCAACTTCACTGCGGAGAGAGGGGGATGCAGCAAGATCAAGCAAACCGAGCAACGCAAAGCAAACGAAACATTTTCACACGTTACACCGGTTGACAGCTAGAAATACATGTGGGCAGCAAAGTCCTGGGTCCCAGTGGAGGCTGGCCCTGTAGGGCAAATGGGGCACTGCCTTCCAGGGGCCCACGGGGCAGTGAAAGGGATGGTCAGAGGCACAAGTGAGCACAGCAATGCATGTCGAGTGTTAAAACTGGTATGTTAGTTTCTATACCCTTTCACCCACCTCTCTCTATGCTCTACCCAGGGAAGCAAAAGATGTGATCAAGAGTTGAAGGACACATTCCAGCCAGTCAAAGACACCCGAGGAGGGCACAGAGCAGGGCCATTAGGCCACTCCTAATTTCAACAGTCTTGATCAGGGGTGGGCGTCACGGACTGGTTGGATGCAGAGGAATGGAGGGAGGAATCAGCTGGGGAACCCCCCAGGGAAGGGGTTTCAGTGTCAGGGGATTGATGGTGGGATGATGATGAGTGGTCAGAGGGAGATGGCTGGGAGGAAGGGGTTTCGGAAGCTGAAGAGGAAACAGGGCTTGGCAAGCAGGGAGAGTCTGTAGAAGAGTTAAGTCTAGAATCAGAGGCAGAAGCTGGAGGCGAAGAGGGAGAGAAGAGACTGGCTGGTGAAGAGGCACAGATCTCTGCGACAAGCTCCCCTCCCACCGGTCTCCCAGTACCAGGAGAGGCATGAAGAAGGCAGAGGAGAAGTTAGCTTTGTACAGCTACAGTCTCAGAGTGCTTGGGGAAAACCCTGGAGAGGAGGGGACTTGGGCAGCTGTGGGGAGGCAGGGACCTTCAGTCTCAGCAGCTGCTTCATAGCAGGCCCGACCTGCCGGAGATGAGTTCACTAGGCCTGACAGTTCCCCCTCTATGTTTAATGGGACATGAGTTCACTAGGCCTGACAGTTCACTAGGCTGTGTTCACTAGGCCTGACACTCCTGTGTAGATCCTGTTTTTGCTAAGAGTTAACTCCAACTTGCTCAGTGCATTTTTCTGCTGGCTCGCTCCTGTCAGTGGGTGTCCATTGGGATAGACTCAAGGTTTGTTCCTCTCCGGTTCGGGAAAGCAAAAGTTAGAATGGACGTTATAATTTTGCTCTCTTCTCCCTCCAGCAGTTTCTTGTTAAGCGGCAGCCTCAAGATCAACATTCGGTGGAACTTGGTACTTGTGCAGATGGAGAGTCATTTCTTCCACCATGTTCTCTTCCTGAGAACTGCCACAGGGGCCAGATAGAGAGGCTCAGAGGGCCGCACTGACGTTCCCTTTCGCTGCTCTTATGTGCGAAATAGAAAGCTGAACTTTTCATGCTGAATCGGAGTAGAGACTACATTAGATTGACTCCTTTGGGCACTGTAGACAGGACAGGATATCAGAAGGCTTCTTGTTCCACTTGAGCCTTACTTGAGCAAACAAGATAATCTGTGTTCCCACATCCTTGCTTTCTCTTTGATGCCTGGGTTGCTCCTATGTGATAAGAAGGCATGTGGGTGGCGCTGTGGTCTAAACCACTGAGCCTCTTGGGCTTGCCGATCAGAAGGTTCGAATCCCCGCGCCGGAGTGAGCTCCCATGTCATACCATAATGAAAGGTTAAGCATCTTTCTCAGAAGTGAAAAAAAATGAGTTTCAGAAGAAGTTGAAAAGAAACTACTAGAAAATACTATCAATGCAGGTGTTTTCTGGGGTTCCATGAGATGTAAGGGGTTTTCTGGGGTTCCATGAGGTGAGCTCCCGTTGCTCTGTCCCAGCTCCTGTCAACCTAGCAGTTCGAAAGCACGCCAGTGCAAGTAGATAAGTAGGTACTGCTGAAGCAGGAAGGTAAACGGCGTTTCTGTGCGCTCTGGTTTCCATCACGGTGTCCCATTGCACCAGAAGCGGTTAAGTCATGCTGTCCACATGACCCGGAAAGCTGTCTGTGGACAAATGCCAACTCCCTCGGCCTGAAAGCGAGATGAGCGCTGCAACCCCATAGTTGCCCTTGACTGGACTTAACCGTCCAGGGGACCTTTACCTATACCTACGTGATAAGATTTCTGGAAAAAGCTACCTCCCCACATCATGAAATGCATTCTGCCCCTTCTGTGCCCTCCCCAACCTTTTTATGGTATAACCACTGCAACGACAACCTTTCTATAAACGACAAACTCAAATAACCCACTTCTTGAATATTTTTATTTCAAAGCTGAATTTGAGAGTGCTTAACAGTCAAGGCTATTTTTGTCAACATAGCTATGGTAGAGAAATTTGCACACACACACCCATTTCGTTTTCTTATAAGCACTATTAACTGTTACACGAGATGCTTATTTTCAAAGCTGCAATTGAAAGATTAGAAAGAAACTCAGTAAGCTGTAATAAGCAAGGAAAACATGCTTATTAGGAAAGGACATGAAGTTCAGCTCGGTTCAGGAGGGGTTGCGGAAAGTCTACTTCAGGTTACATTTGCTAAGTTCAAAAGATTTAAGCAACTGAGAAGGGAAACACACAAGGAGACACATATACACACCTGCCACACAACCTTACCATCAGAAATTAAGAAATATTGTCCTAGAGAAATATTGTTTCTATGTAGGTTAGTGGTAGAGGGTCTGCCTGGCCTGCATAAGTTACCAGGTTCAATCTCCAGATAGGGCTGTGAGAGACACCTGTCTGAAACTCTGGAGAGTTTTTGCCTGTCAGTGTCAACAGTGCTGAGCTAGGTGGATCATAGGCTTACTGTGTTCCCATATTGTAGGATTGGGAAATTTTTGGCCCTCCAGATGTTGCTGAACTACAATTCCCATCAGCCCTAGTAATCGGGTAATGTTATAATGCTGCAGTCCCACACCCAAACAGGAAGCCTTTGACCCCTGGCATATGCTTCCTCCCTGCAGACATTCCAAGGGAGTTTTCTCTCTGTATGTATCGTTGAATGTCTGCCTGCTTAAGTACAAGGCCCGAACTAAAAACGACAAAACCTTCCTGTTCCTTTCTCCTCAAATAATACACAGTTTTGTTCAGTTTTCCTCAGTAAAATGTTATAAGGATTGCTCTCTCTCCCCCCTCCCATCTGTGTCATTTAAGTGACTTTGCTAACAGGGGTGCACCCTGAGAAGACCAGATAGAGGCCTAGAGGCCCACATTTGCCCCCCCTCCCTGGGTCTTGAGGAGTCTCCTCTCTGCATTAATGAAAGGTCCTCTTGGGGTCTTACTGGGAGAACCGAGTGCTACCTGTTGGCACAGTTCTATGGGAAATCCGAATGGGAGTTTCATAGCCAAGGTCAGCAGGAACCTGTGAAGAGCTGCAGCTTGGCAGAAGTTAGCTCAGAGCTAACATGGATTTCCAGGATGCATCTGTCACTGAGATGCGCTGCTCAAGTCTACAGCTGGATTTTTCAAGGTCAGATGCTTGCAAAATACACCAGGAAGCTCATCTCTTCTATCATGAATTGCCTGAAAGGACTTCAGAGCAAAAGTTGACTCCTGACCTTCCCATTATACATCGTCCAATTTTTAGCGTGGCCTTTTGATTGTGGCCCTGGCTGAGCTGCTGCCAAGCTGCTGTAATCTTTCAACCTTCTCCTTTTGAACTCTGCTGCCCTCTTTGGTCTTTCTGAGCTGTGCTGCAGAGTCTCTTGATCTCCTCTGGGCCATTTCTACCCTAGCACAAACTTTTAAATCTTGCCTTTGTCAAGTCTTGTTTTTAGTTGCTTCTCTGGACCACAGTCCTCGGTTTGTGCATCATTCCCCCTACTCCTCCTCCTCCTCCTCCCACCCGGCTAAAATATTAGACTTCTATTTTTAAAATCTTTCATTTATTGCTAGCTTTTTGTCCAAGCGCTGTGATCGAGCCAGACGCCCCAAAGCAAGAAAAGTTTCTCTGTGCTCCAGAATTCCGTCAAAGAATTAGCCCTTTTAAATGCAAACAAAGGACAGCTGGACATATAAAGGGCCCCGTTACCTTCAGTAGCTTAGAGCCTCATCAAACCTAAATCCAGCCCTGAATGGAGGCATGCAAGGTAGCTTATATCCAACATTTTGGAGCTTCTGTTTTGCAAGATTCTACTCCCACATAGCAAGGGGAGGGTATAATGTAGATCAGGGGTCAGCAAACCTTTTCAGCAGGGGGCCGGTCCACTGTCCCTCAGACCTTGTGGGGGGCCGGACTATATTTTGGAAAGAAACAAACAAACAAAAAAACGAATTCGGATGCCCCACAAATAACCCAGAGATGCATTTTAAATAAAAGGACACATTCTACTCATGTAAAACACGCTGATTCCTGGACTGTTTGCGGGCCGGATTTAGAAGGCGATTGGGCCGGATCCAGCCTCCAGGCCTTAGTTTGCCTACCCATGATAGTCCACTGTAACCTAGATCATATTTCTCTTCCACGCTGGATGACTTGCCACAAAGGCAGCAATAGGGATGAAGTTCCTGCAGCCTTTCATGGGTAATTCCGTGCATATGTGCGTGCCCATGAGCGCTTTAACAATAATGTATAGATCCTAAAAACAGCCACAAGGCTGCTAACATTCTGGGGGTGGAACAAAATTAGCAGTAGCTTCACCTTGCACCATGACGGCTGCTTTCGCTGCTAACAATCCAGCCCTACGTTTCAAATCTTGGCAGCAAAATTAAGGCAGACTCTACTTAACTTGCCCTGAGGTATTTCACCAGGTGCTGAATATTTAATTTTAATTAGGGTTTGAAATGTGGCCTCTAACAATCTCCCCCTCCTCTCTGTATTGGATTTAGGCTCAAAGTGGAATTCAGCAAATTACATCAAGTAAAGAGGTAAGCATCTCTAGGCGTTTTCACACAGCTGGTCGCCGGAAGACATTGCGTGGCTAGGCGGAGTCCCCCCGAACCCCAGGCAGCCCCTGAGGGAAATAACGACACGTGACGACGTTCTATGGGATTAAATTGGCCACAACTTTATTAATATTCAGATGTAGGGAGACCTTGGCTCAGGCGTTGGGTGTTTATCCTTCCCAGCCCCCCAGCTGGGGTTCTGGGTACTTTTCAGGGTTATCCAGCATGTGTGAGGGGTGGGCTAGCTCTGGAGAACATATGTTCAAGCAGATAGCCCGCCCCCCTTGTTCGCCGCCGCTGGAGGGGGAGGGCAATGATGACCTCTGGGCGTATGGTCAATGCCTCCCCCTAAGACCCCTTTAACGGGAACCCTGGTATCGCCGCCGCAGTGGGGGCGGGGGTCACCGCCCCACGCCCCCTCCCATTTTATGTAGATGACTAAAGGATTCCGCCCAAGGCCTGCAACCGCCAAAGTTGTGACGAATTGCTACGGGAAAGGTGAAACCTGCCAATGCAGGGAAAGTCCTTTCCGGCCCTTTAACAGCGACCTTGTCATAGCAGCGTCTGCGTGCCTGTGTGGCTGTGGAAATAAAAGATTAATCTGCATAACAAGCATTAGTTGAGGGAGTGGAGGGTGGGGAAGCTCTGGATCCTACAGCCGCTTCCCAGGTAGTGACTGACTCCTGCAAGGTGTGTTCCCTCCCTCTACCTGGCCAATCCCCCTGGCAACACCTCCCCAGCCGGGATTGGGCGGCTGCTGGCATAGGTGGAGTCCAGGTATCCAACCTGGGAAGGCGGTGCCAGACCCAACTGCCAGGAGCTGCCTGTGATCCCAGAGGGCTGCTCGCAGCCACGCAAAATGCGCACCCCTTTTATTGTGGAGAACGGTCATTTCTTTAAATTGGGGCTGACAGTTGCTTCACTGAGCACTTATGGCTGGTGGCTACTAGCTAGTCAATACCTCCCCACCAGCTTGGTTGGCAGCGGGGCTAGAGAGAAGGAGTTTCGCAGTTAGAATGAAGCCAGAGAAGGAGGGTACATCTAGGTGGGAGATTATTGTGAGACAGAATCGTAGAATTGTAGAGTTGGAAGGGACCACAGGGGTCATCTATTCCAACCTCCTGCAATGCAGGAATCTTTTGCCCAACGTGGGACTCAAACTCATCACCCTGAGATTAAGTCTCGTGCTGTACCAACTGAACTATTCCAGCAGTTTCTTTAATAACCTCCACATGACATTGTTGGTATCAAAATACCAGCCTCTGTTCCCCCTTCTCCAGATTAATGGTAATTTACCTTTTCCAGGGAAAATCCGATCCCACTGTCAGCAATGGGAAACCTAAGTTAGTTGTGTCCATTGATGTCAATGGGTCTACTCTGAGTAGGACTAGCATGGGCTGCAACACAACTTGTTTAATATGGCTTCTCAGTGGTGTATTTGCAATTAAGCCCAAGCCCAGAAGAACCTGCAGACGGAGGTGCAAGAGGGTTTTTAACAATTGCTGCTTTCTGTGCTAGCTGGCAAGAAGCAGCCTTGTCTGCCTGGGTAGCTCAGTTAGTTAAAGCGTGGTGCTGATAATACCAAGATTGCAAGTTCGAGCCCCGTATAGGACAGTTGCATATTCCTGCCATAGCTGTCAACTTTCGGATTTGAAAATAAGGGATTTTTCTGAACTTTTGGATTTGAAAATAAGGGATGCCGCGAGGGCGGTGCAATGGCAGCAAGTAGCCTTGCCACCCTGCGCTCCAGAGGCTGCGTGCGAACGGGTGAGCGAAAGAGCGAGTGCGTAGAAGACAGGCAGGCTGTCTGTCTGGTTGGGCGTGAGGGTCTGGCTGCACAAGACATGCAAGCTCCGCCCCCAGTCGGTCTCAGACTCCTTATTGGCAGCCGAGGAACGCAGCTGAGGAGCCTCCCTGGCCGGCAGGGAGGGAGAGGAGCTGCTTCCTTTGAAATCCGGGAAATTTAAGGGATATCTACAATCCGGGATAGCAGCGGGGAAACGGCATTGGAATAAGGGAGTTTCCCGCCAAAAAAAAAGGAGGGTTGACAGCTATGATTCCTGCATTGTAGAGGGTTGGACTAGATGATTCTCAGGATCCTTTCCAACTCAATATACATTTCTACGATTTTATGGCTTGGCTTGGCTGGAAAAGGATGCAGATCTACAGAGTAGCATTGTCTTGCCTGGGCATAATTTCAGAGGAATCCCCCTGTTGGAAAGAGCTGCAAAAGAAGTGAAAACATGCATGCAGTTTGGCAGCGAAACTCTTTTCCATTCCTGCTCCCCCTCCCCCCTTTTTTTTGGATATAGTACAGGAATCCTTTTGTGGGTTCTGCATGGTGAAAACTGATATAAAACAGCTTGGCTTGATTTTATGTATTCCCCCGCTCTCTCCCGCCCTCCCATGTTAAGCACTGGAACAAACTGGTCAGGAAGATTGAATGTTTATGCAGGAGGACGTCATGCAAGTGGGGCATGCCAATTCTCCGTGAGTTTATAAGGAAGCCAGCCAGACGAGGTCTCCAGTCTGCGCTTTGACCCCTGGTCGCCTTTTAATTTTTCAAAGTTTATCTAGCCCCATCTCAGCAGTGCTTGAATGGAAAGTGATCTCCCCTCCTCCTGGCTTTTGGCAGAAGGAGATTTCCCTCACATGGGAAAGTGTTTAATACCAATTTAATGGTCTGTCTAGCCGCTGTTACATCCCTTCCCTCTCCATTTCTCTCTCTCTCTCTCTCTCTTACTGACAAACAACACTGGAACAATGCTGTCAGGGGGGAACGGGCCTTCTTCGCTGCGATGCAAAAAGCCACCCTCGGCCCCCCATTTAAGCTTCCTTTAAAATTTGTTTTTACAATAAGTTGCGTAGCGAAAGACGAAAATCTGTAAAATGAAACGTCGTGAATTAGTCAGCAGTTTTTAAAAAAAAATATTGTCGGCTTGCGGCGAATTTGGGGGAAGAGGGGAAAGGAGAGAGAGAGAGAAGGGATGAGAGGACAATTTGATTTAGTTCACATTTAAAGGCGAACCTACCCAATTCCCCCTTTCGAAAACAAAACGAAATGAAACGAAGTGCAGTGGAAGATTTTGCAGTTCAATTCTCTGGCCAAGAAATGTGTACAAAAATACATACACCAGGGTGAGTCTTGCCTAGAAAGAAAGTAACATTCAGAAATGCTTTATATTAAGGGAAATGGCTTTGCAAAAATATCTGTTTTAGGCAGAATTGCATACCAATCTGTTTATATTCTGAGAAATCCACATGAAAATGCTGATGGATTTCCACAGGCATTTTTTTTAATTAAAAAAACACAAACTAGTGTGGAAATGTGGAGAATAGAATTTAAGGCTGGGAGAAATGAGAAACTGAAATCAACAGATCTGCCTGTCCCTAACAGCTAACGATAAAAAATTTCTCCCACTTTAAAAAAAAACAAAAAACATCCACACACATATTCTCTATCAATTAATGAGAAAAGAAATAGCTTTTGAAAATGATCAAGCGGTGGGATGAGGTGGCAGATTTCAGTGAACTTAAAAGATTCATTTAAGGAAAGTGTATTTTTATGTGTTAAAAAATGGTATGTAAGTTTTAAAGAGAAGCTCAGCTCATGCTCCAGGAATTTTTGGGCGGCCAAAATAAAGAACAACACAGCTTTTTGAAGACAACTGAAGGCTCCCCTGTATTGGGAAGTTTTTAATGTTTGGCATTTTATTATGTGCTGGAAGCTGCCCAGAGTGGTTGGGAAAATCCAGCCAGATGGATGGAGCATACATCATCATCATCGCCTTTTCTCTAAACTAAAAAAATCTTCAAGTGCTTCAACCTTACTTTAAAGGGAGGTCACTCTGTCCCATGGATCATTTTCGGTTTGGTTCTTTGGTTGCAATTGTTTCACTATGACCTGGGCTTACAGAAGTATTGGGTTGGTTTCACAGGTTCCTACTTCCAATACTGTCACATCTACAAAACCCTAGAGGCAGGCCTGCTGGTTTGTTTCCAATCAGAGCATGTCCTGTGACTTCTCGTTGAAATTCTGGATTTTTTTACACCGCAGATAAAAGGTAAAGGGACCCCTCACTGTTAGGTCCAGTCGCGGACGACTCTGGGGTTGCGGTGCTCATCTCGCTTTATTGCTGAGGGAGCCGGCGTACAGCTTCCGGGTCATGTGGCCAGCATGTCTAAGCCGCTTCTGGCAAACCAGAGCAGCGCACGGAAACGCCGTTTACCTTCCCACCAGAGCGGTTCCTATTTATCTACTTGCACTTTGACGTGCTTTTGAACTGCTAGGTTGGCAGGAGCAGGGACCGAGCAACGGGCGCTCACCCCGTCGTGGGGATTTGAACCGCCAACCTTCTGATCAGCAAGCCCTAGGCTCTGTGGTTTAACCCACAATGCCACCCGTGTCCCTTGCATTAATGACACGTTGCAGATACAACTATGTACTTGTGAGGTTGGGGAGTCTGAAGGAGCCCCCCTAACATACATAATAGGAAGCTGCCTTTTACTGACCAGCTGTCCATCTATGTTAGTGTCATCTACAACGACTCTCCAGAGTTTCAGGTGAGCATCTATCTACCTGGAGATGCCAGGGATTGAACTTGGGGACTGGATACTACTCAAAAAGACAGACTAAAGACACCTATGTTGCAGGTACTCTTTCAAAGGAAAGGAAAGGATGCAAAAAAATAATAATACTGATATATTTGCTGATTATGTCTTTTTCTTTTAAAAAAATAACTTTGAAAACATTGCCTAAGAGAGAGAAGGCAAGACAGCTCTGTGAATGTACAGTAGTGGTTGAACAGTATTCTCCATCAAGACCTTTTCTTTTCCAACCACCCCACAAAGTGTTTTTTCCCTACCCTTACTGATCAAAGGGATGTTTTCAGCTGTTTGATGTTCAATGTGTCCCCCAATTCCCCTTCCTCCTTCCTTTCTTACTTCTGTTGTCCCCCCTTCACTAAAATGCATCAGCCAGCCTCAGGCTTCCCTCACCTTATATATTCTTCTACAGACAGAAGGAGCAACAAAGTCCTGTTTTGAATCAGATCATGAAGTTCAAATGCTGCGCTTTTTATTTCAGCAGCTCCTGGGCTTACTAACTTTGACTTTCCGGCTAACTTGGCAGCGCATATTGTTGGGTACCTTAATGGGGAGTGAGAGAGGGTTGGAGACTCGCTTGTAACCTTCAGAGTTTTCTAACTTCTCAACTGGTATGTCAGAATATATTATACAGTGTAATTTATCTACTAAATCTAAGGCCAGCCTTTTGGTCTGACAGACTCATGAGATGGCTTACAGTAATCTCTGTGCAAAACCTTATTTTGCAATGTTTGGGTTTTTTACGAGTTTGTGGAACATTTCGTGCTGATGCATTTTTAAATTCTTTGATATGGTTTTAATTGTGTTTTATGGCTGTTTCTCTTTTATTTTTGAGTTGCTTTGGAGGGGGAAAATGTTTTTTTTTTTAAAAAAAAAAAGTAATGAACATAACTAAAATAAAGAACAAAACATGAAACCTATATGGGGCAGTTGTCACAAAACTGGGCTCAAACTTTTGGGTTCAAATGTGCATTCCTCTTCAGCCAAGGGTGTCCAGTCTTTCTTTGTGTATATTTGGTAAAATGCTAGTGATTATTTTCCCATGAGAAACGGAGAGAAACCGAAATAAACAGATTGGTCCTAACCTGAAGCCTTTAGTGACTACAGTCAGCTGATGATGGGCCCGTTCACAGTTTACAGTATTTTCCTGCGTATAAGACTACTTTTTAACCCAGGAAAATCTTCTCAAAAGTCGGGGGTTGTCTTATACGCCGGGTCGTATTTCTTATACGGCGAGTATATCCCAAACTCTATATTTTAACTGGAAAAGTTGGGGGTCGTCTTATACGTCCAGTCGTCTTATATGCCGGAAAATACGGTATTTATTTGTTGTATTTGCTAGCCACTTTTCTCACAGGGTGCCCCAAAGTGACTTGCATTAGCAAACAGGTAACAGCTTGGCCAATGTGAGAACAGGATGCTGGACTAGATGGGCCACTGGCCTGATCCAGCAGGATCTTTGAAATGTATTCGGAGTTGAGTGTGAATTTCATGCTCTTTATTCAGCTCGTAGTAGGAAAGAATGAGACTTTCCCCAAAACGTCTGCTATATATACATTAGTTACACAATGGGCCTTGTGTGATTGGCTAATTCCGGGCTGCTCCTGTAGGCCAATCAGGTTGCGGATTCACTTCCTCCAGAAGTCTGATTGGCTGCTCCTGCAGGCCAATCAGGCTGCTGATTCACTTCATCCAGGAGCCTGATTGGCTGCTCCTGCAGGCCAATCAGGTCGCTGATTCACTTCCACCTGGAGCTGGATTGGGTGGCTCCTGTGGACCAATCAGACTGCTGCATTCTGGATCCTATTGTTCTAGGATTCAGCTCAGTACATAACACTCTTCTTATGTTCTTAGACTGAGCAGGCACATAGGTCCCCTCACCTGAGACTTGCCCACAAGGTGAGATGTCTTGTATTTCTGTTTAAGTTATACTCATGCTTCCTGAATTGGCATCTATGCATGCAAATTTTATGCAAATCTATACCCCCCTCTTTTTTATGATGTTGTGGCTGATGTATCACCAAGCGTAACATCCTGTAGGGTTCCCAAACCCTGGAATAAAAGTGAGCACAGCAAGAGATAGCAAGGAAGTGTGGCAGAGGTGACTTGGGAAATGACAACAGGCCGGTTTTGATTATAATAATTACTGTAAAGGGCTATAAATTGCTTTCACATTTACAAAGCAAAACAAATAAAAGCTACAACTTTTAAGAAATAGGTCACTTGTCCTGCCTCTTCCCCATCACAACCCCACACCCTCCAAGTGTCCCTATTTTCCAGGGACAGACCCAGATTTACAGAAGCCGCCCCGTCCCTCTTTTCCTTAGGACATCCCTATTTTCGTCAGAGAAATGTTGGAGGGTATGGAATAGGATGTCCCTATTTTCATCAGAGGGTCTGGAGTTTTGGGACCCCTGAGCCAGTGATATAAGTAACTATACAGTCATACCTTGGTTCCCAAACTCCTTGTGACTCGAAACGTTTTGGCTCCCGAACACCGCAAACCTGGAAGTGAGTGTTCCGGTTTGCGAATGTTCTTTGGCACCCAAACATCTGACGCGGCTTCCTGCAGCCAATCGGAAGCTGTGCCTTGGTTTGTGAAAGTTTTCAGAAGTCGAACGGACTTCCAGAAACAATTCCGTTCGAGAACCAAGGTATGACTGTGCAACCTTTAGAAGACATCTGAAGGCAGCCCCATATAGGGAGGTTTTTTTAATGTTTACTTTTTTTTACTTTTTATGTATGATGGAAACCATCTGGAGTGGCTGGGGCTACACAGTCAGATAGGTGGGGTATAATTATTCTTATTGAAAATTATTCTTATTATTAAATAGGACATGCCTATTTTCATTGGGGAAATGTTGGAGGGTATACAAACCACATCTGTTGGTACATTTTCTGTCAAACACACAAACACACCGAGAGAAAGAGAGAGAGATGAAACCACTTCCTGACCTGGGCAGAATCTGCCTTGCACCATCACTTCAAAAGTAATCTCTGCTGTCCCTAGAAAACCTCCCAGTAATCCACATCAACCCTAAGGCTGCAGAAGAGTCATTTCCTCCCGGCATGCAGAACTGGGTTTCTCAACACACCGGCCATTTGGCAGCAGGCTCCCAAAGCCACAAAAGGAAGAGAATTAGCTGTGTCAGCATCTTCTCTGGCTGCGGAGTGGGACTCGGTCCCCTTTCCATTGCCAGAAAGCCGTTGTTAAAAGCCTGCATGAAAGCCTGGAGGAAAGTAATTCTCACCAGCTGTTCCTCTGCCTGAAGGCAGCCGCATGGAGCGGGAGCTAGCTGGAACATGCAGCAAGCAATGCAGCGCTGTGCTGAAGGCAGCGGAATATATATGGCCCGTGGTATATTGGACAGACGCCTCTAAGCCAGACACGTTACAAGGGAGGGGCTACGGGTGAAGTCAGAGGCCAAGGCCACATTCATCCCATCCATCTAAAGCACTATGACGCCCCTTTAAACAGCCATGGCTTCTTCTCCCAGAGAATTCCAGGAGCTGCAATTTGTTAAGGGAGCTGAAGGTTGTTAGGAGGTCCCCTATTCCCTTCACAGAGCTACAACAGACCCTCCAAGTGTCCCTATTTTCCAGGGACAGTCCCAGATTTACAGAAGCCGTCCCAGTTTCTGATTTGATCCCAGAATGTCCTGCGTTTCCTTAGGACGTCCCCCAGCCGTGGAGTTAAGTAACTAGACAACCTTTAGGAGACACCTGAAGACAGCCTTGTATACGAAAGTTTAATGTTTAATGCTTTATTATGTTTTTATATGTGTTGGAAGCCGTCCGGAGTGGCTGGGGCAACCCAGTCAGATGGGCAGGGTATAAATGATAAAATTATTATTGTTATGGAATAGGGTGTCCCAGCTTTCATTGGAGAAATCTTGAAGGGTATGCTACAATTCCCAAATGATTTAACACTCAATCCCTCTCCACAGGGAAATTAGCAGGACCTGAGCGCAACAGCACTCTCTCTGCTTGGGGTTCCCAAAAACAGGAATTCAGAGGTTATAGTGTCTCCAATAGTGGAGGGAGAACATAGCCATTGAAGCTGGTAGCCCACCAATAGCCTTATCCTCCATTTCCAATGCTCTTTTAAAGCTAGCCAAGTATTGTTGTTTAGTCGTTTAGTCATGTCTGACTCTTCGTGACCCCATGGACCAGAGCACGCCAGGCACTCCTGTCTTCCACTGCCTCCCGCAGTTTGGTCAGACTCATGTTGGTAGCTTCGGGAACACTGTCCAACCATCTCGTCCTCTGTCGTCCCCTTCTCCTTGTGCCCTCAATCTTCAGGGTCTTTTCCAGGGAGTCTTCTCTTCTCATGAGGTGGCCAAAGTATTGGAGCCTCAGCTTCAGGATCTGTCCTTCCAGTGAGCACTCAGGGCTGATTTCCTTCAGAATGGATAGGTTTGATCTTCTTGCAGTCCATGGGACTCTCAAGAGTTTCCTCCAGCACCATAATTCAAAAGCATCAATTCTTCAGCGATCAGCCTTCTTCCAAGTATAGGGTTGCCATATTTCAAGTTGTTGAGCTTTCTTTAGGAAAACCCCAAAGTTTGTCTTAAAAGCTTTTTTTTTTAACAAACAAACAAACAAACAAACCCTGCCAAAACCCCCACAAACTTTCAATTACCTAAGATTCGGCACAAAGCACCACCTTTTGGAAATTTCCTCTGGACATCAATTCTGCCTTTGAAGTCCTGGGGACTTCAAGTGGTTGGGCATCCCCACATCTGGTAGGAATGAATTCTATAATTTAACTCTTTTTGGGGGTCTGTCTTGTCTTGAACCTTACAACATCCCTGCATTTTGATTCATTGTGGAGAAAAACAGAGGACAACAAGGCCTCTTCCACTTAAGTCTTCCTTCCTTATGCTTTGACCATTGGATCTGGGATCTGTTTTTACTTGCTCTGCTTATCCACTTAATACACACACTAGAAAGAACAAGAGCATTTTGTAGTATTATTAGGCACAGAGAGGATGAAGGCATATAGCTGTCATCTAAATATTTTCCATTGAACCCGTAATTAACTATTTCTAAGAGCTTGGCTGCACTACAAAGAGAGAGAGCCAAAGAACGAAAGCATATTAAATTTCCTCTGCTATCAATCAGTAGTTCTCCCTCAAACACAAAGTGTCCCTTTGAGGCGATTCTTGTCTTATTGCTGTTATGCTCAAAGGAGGTGGAGGCAAAAACAACAAAACAGACTCTGTGGCATTAGGAGTACTTTGCATTACATACCTTGAGAAAGCGCAACGTTTTAGGAGTGCTAACGGAGCCATTTTGCTAATCCGGTCAGATAATTGAATCTAATTAATTTGTAGGTATTGTGGCTTACAACCCGTGCCAAAATTCACCTCCTACTTGGGTGCAGAAACAGCTTAATTAGCACCAGGAAACACACCATTCTGTTCTTAAATTAGAGATGTTATCGCAAAGATCACTTTGGGATAATGTGTTTCTTTCCATCCCCATCTAAGCAAATTGCACTTCTAGATTATATTTATTGTGCCTCTGATAACTCAGCAGCTCCCCTTCAGGGTCCAAACCTATAAGAACATCAGCGCTCCAGATCATTATTGTCTCACTTCAGCATTTTCCATATGCCATGGATTCATACGGAGCAAGCTGTTTGGAGTTGTATAAACTTCCTTTAGAACAAGGATGGCAAACCAAACCTTGCTGAGGTCATCAGTGTTCGTTCAGAAGATATAACTTCACCTGCTGAATTTCATTTGTTATACAGTTGTAGGAGACATGCTGGACATGGTGGTGGGATAGAATTGTAACCAGGGCCAAGATTTAGAGATAAAATAATGCTGGTAGAAAGGGTAATTTACAGAATAGTATATAGAATGAGTAAGTGAAAATATGATGTATGATAAGTTAAGATAGAAATTGAGTAAAGGAGATATAAGTGACAAGGTTGGAGAAGATAGTAAATAGTTAAGATATAAGTTTTGTTTAAGATAATAATATAGAAGAGGTAAGGAGATATAGGAGATAAGGTAGTATAAGTAATATTAGTATTTAGAACATAACATTAGATGCTGAGAAGAAATTGCTAAAGATGATATACAATGAGACGCAGAAGGAAAGACAGGAGGAACTCAAACCAAAATTTTAAGGAAAGAACAAAGGGAAAGTAAGAGTTTTGTGTGTAATTTGTGTTTGTGTATTTTCTTTTTTTCTTTTTTGTAGTTTGTGTGTTATTGTAATGTGATAAAATATATGTATTGTGTAAAACCCAATAAAAATATTTAAAAAAAAGAAAAAAAAGAATTGTAACCAGGGCCATCTTTACCCGGGGGTCCAAGGTGTGCAGGGCACCTGGGCGCAAAATTTGGGGGGCGCCAGGCGCCCGCAGCTGAAGCTGCCTAAGCTCTTAACTATGTACCTGTTCTGAAATAATAAATAATTTTGATCAAGCTAGAAAAACAAAATACATATATACCTAGGTATTACCGAAATGTATACCTACTGTTTCACTAAAGGACTATCGACTTTGTGTGCTCATTTACCAAAGACGCGCCGCGCCGCTTGTCATTCACAATGGCGGCGCTTGTGAGACTCAACGACGGTGCTTGTCATTCACAATGGCACTGTACACACGAAATTAACTCTTGCATCAAAATATGTGTAAGTGTGGTGTCTGACATAAGCATAATAAAAGTTAATTTGGGGGCCAAATTTGGGGGCGCTGGGCGGATCTTTGCACCCCAGCAGCACATATGCTAAAGACAGCGCTGATTGTAACCACTGCAAATTTAGGACTCTCCTTCTTCCTAATCCTGTTCAATTGGGCTTCCTAACCCTGTTGATCTGGCTGCATCTCATGTCATTTGACTTAGGGAAACAGAAAGAGGACTTAGTTATAACACCACTATTCTCATGCCAAGAATTACTGCCCAGCCTTCCCTGCTGCCTCTCTACCCCAATAAGGCAGTGCTCCATCTGCCATTTCCTGTATTCATTAACTGTGAAATAGCCAACTTCTGTACAGTTTTAAGAGCCAAGTGGGTCTTTGTTCATTACATTGGAAAAAGCACTATTGTCCTGCAAGCTGTTAGCAGCAGTTTACAACAGCCCAGTTTGGATGATTGTACCACAGTTTATTAATCTGAAATACAGTTTGTATAAAACTTTTGCTCATGCACAGAACCCATTGGAGTGAACTGTGATTAATTTTCTTAAAATTTGTTTGTTTGTTTGTTTGTTTAGTCGTTTAGTCATGTCTGACTCTTCATGACCCCTTGGACCAGAGTATGCCAGACACTCCTGTCTTCCACTGCCTCCTGCAGTTTGGTCAAACTCATGTTGGTAGCTTCAAGAACACTGTCCAACCATCTTGTCCTCTGTCGTCCCCTTCTCCTTGTGCCCTCCATCTTTCCCAACACCAGGGCCTTTTCCAGGGAGTCTTCTCTTCTCATGAGGTGACCAAAGTATTGGAGCCTCAGCTTCAGGATCTGTCCTTCCAGTGAGTACTCAGGGCTATATTAAATTTAGATATCACCCTTCATCTGAAGATCTCAAGGCAGTTCACAAGATAAAACTGGGAATCCCGTAACTAACATTAGTTTTCCATTTTGTCCCAACAAGGAAACCATGGTTACTAACTTTTGGGAAGGCAAGAATCTTAAACAAACTTCAAACCATGGCTTACTCTCCTGCCTTGTTCTGGAAACCATGGTTAACTACTGTATGGTGAGTTAATACTGGATTAATCGTGCCTTTCAGTATAGTGAGGAGTGAAGGGTGAGTAAAATTTTTCAAACTTTCCAAAGCAACATGAGAACTGAAACACAGCCTTCTTTTCGAATTTTGCAGTGGAGCTGTCCACCCAAATAGTGTGTAAACAAAAATGCATCAGAATGCAAATGTCAGTGAAAATAACTTACAAACTGCATTATATTAGGAAAATTGCTTTGCAAAAGTGTGTATATTAGGAAAAATTGCATAGGAAACTTGTGTATACTAGGAGAAGATGCTAGTGAATTTTCATGATGACTTTTGCAAAATTTGCAAACTGGTGTGAAAATTTGGAGAGCTGGAATTTAAGATTCAAATCAAATATCTTTATTACGGTCCATGACCATAAATCAATTTGTATAAAATGCAATAGTGTAAGTTGTATTATCTTACAGATAGAGATAGAAATACGGGCCAATTCACAGAATTGATGCTTACATTTAAAACCATATTTAAGCCTCTTAAGTTTTAAAATTTAAGTTCATAAGTCTCTGCTGTCTATTAGGAATTTAAGATTGTAAAAATGAGGAGCAGAGAGAAATTGAAAGCACAGCTTCGGCCATCCCTACCTTTGGTCTCCAAGGTCCTAGTCTAAAATTCTAACACTGGCTGATTATAAAATCAATTACTATTTACTGTCAATCATTCTTCGTATAGCTGTCTCTTAAAAATTCAAATCAGAAGCATATTCAGAAATCATTCTTTGCTCATGATCATGACAGCCACAGAAATATTCAATAGAGGCAAAGCATAGCATTCCAGTCCCAATGTTTTTTTCTTATTATTCAAAATTGCTACCACCACACATAATAAGATTCCAAGTTAATGAACTGAATACAGAGGCTGGAGTGTATATAAAACATTCTGTGTCTGAAATATGTATATCCTTGTGGTGGGGAGGAGACCTAATTGTTTTCCTAGTGGCACAGTGACCTAGACAAGTCTGGACTTGCCTAGTAGCCTCAATCACCCATTCGACAACAGGAAGAGTGATGAATGGGTCAAGTCTCCCTCTTGCTCTGGCTGAGCTGCCTCTGCCATGACACCATCCATCAGCGTGACACTTCAAGAAATTCTGCTCAGATTTATCGACAGGGCATTCTGCAGGCAGAAGGCAAAGGCATATATCCCCAAAGCTGAAAGAAGAGATAACCAGTAAGGAGCATTACACCATTTACTTGTCCGAGAAGTAAATTGATAAATTCTACTTGGCTCAGACAGCTAAGTTCGAAGTGTAAGATTGGAAATGTATGCTTCTGTTTTAGATAAATCACAGTTGGTTGTGTCCTCTTGACCCTAATCTCTGGTTAATCTAAAGCAGGCTTCCTCAACCTCAGCCTTCCAGATGTTTTGAGACTACAATTCCCATAATCCCTGACCACTGGTCCTGCTAGCTAGGGATCATGGGAGTTGTAGGCCAAAAACATCTGGAGGGCCGAGTTTGAGGAAGCCTGATCTAAAGCATGCTTAGTTGAAACTAACCAGCCAGCTTTATACACTATGGTTTGTAGTTGGTTTGTTTCAACTAACCACGGTCAAGACTAGTCACAGTTTGCCTGGGTTTGGTCAACAGGGATGACTATGGCTGATGAAAAATGGAAGCACATGCTTCTGATCTTCCCACTACCTTTCTAGAAAAAAGTAAGAAGTGTGGAGTGCACAAATCTAAGACTCATTCTCATAACCATAGTTTATCATTATGAGCGAACGGGGCCAATAGGTCCTTTCCTGTTTGGACATCTCTTACTGATTTATTTGGACCTTAATGTTTAAATACCTTTGGTCTTGAAGAGTGTTGTGTTTTTAGAATGCATTCTAGAAGCTGGGGCTGGTGTAAACATCATCTTAAGAGAGGCGTTCTGCTTCTCTCAGAGGAGGGCTACGTCTTCTAGAATAAAACCTACTGCTACATGTTTTCACCATTTTTTTAAAAAAAAATTATTTGGTTTTTTATAATACACAAAGAAAAGGAAAAACACCCATTACACCTATACCTTACAAAAACAAATACAGGTAGACTTAATACATACTGACTCAGAGACACAAATGACTTCCCGTCTACTCCATAATTCAAGTACACAAACTTGTTGCCGATACAAACTATTATCATAATTTATCTGCATCTTAATTTATCTTAGGTCTCACATCATTCTTAAAGCTACTACTGAAGTTAATCAAATGCTGCGACAGAGTTAAAGCTACTGTAATTAATTTTCAAATATATTTTGAAAACTTCCCAATTGGATGCAAATACCTGTTTTGGTTTGTTCTTTATTTTTTCAGACAAACTGTCTAGTTCTGCATATTCAATCAATCTTTGAATCCATTCCTGCATAGATGGAAGTTTATCAGATTTCCAATTTGCAGCAATTAGGACTTGCTGCCACTGTAGTGCATAAAAAGATATCCTTTATTTTTTTTAGGAAAGTTCAAGTCCATAATTCCCAGAAGATAAGCTTCTGGGTTTTTTTATTGAAAGAGATTTTTAACAGTTTTTGCAATTCTAAATGGATGCCCTCCCAAAACACCTCAATTTTCTTGCATTGCCACCACATATGGTAAAAAGTGCCTGATTTTTCTCCACATCTCCAGCAATCGCCTAGGATACCTTTATACATCTTGGAAAGTTTCCAAGATGTTAAGTACCATCTATGTTGCATTATTAAAAAGTTGTCTCTTAGGGTATAACAAGCTGTGAACTTCCAATTATTTTTTCCATAAGTTTTTCCATTGGGACATATTTATTGTATACCCAAAATCTTAATCATGGCTACAAGGAGAAGTCAGTACACTAGAGGGTTTTGGTTTTGGAATTTACTAACTCAGATTCGAATCTAGATCTGTTACAAAGCCCTTTTGTTTGTCAGATTTAAATTTTTCAAATATTTGATGGTACTGGAACTAGTCGGAGATGTGCTCTCTTAATTCCTCAAAGCTTTTTAGCTTTAATTGGTCATCTTCCTCTTTTAGAAGTATTTTATATGTGGGCCAGGTTTCTTGGGTATTTCTCTTTTCACTGCAGAAGCTTCTATTGGGGATGTCCACCACGGGACTTTGGGTTCTAACAGGATTTTGTATTTCTCCCAAACTGCAAATAATGATTTCCTGATTATATGATTCGTAAAATTTCTGTGTATTTTGACTCTTCCGTATTTCAGGTATGCATGATATTCCCATCAATTGTCAAAGCCCTCCAAATCTAGGAGGTCCGGGTCTTGCAGATTGCACCTCTCCTTTAACCAAGTGAAGCAGGCTGCCTTATAATATAATTTCAGATCTGAAATGTTTTCACCTTCTAAAAACAAAGTGTGTTCAGAAAGTTTTACCCAGATGCAAGTTTAATTGATAGCCCAATTTAATTGACTAAAACTCACATTGTCAATTTTTTTTATATTTAAAAAATACTCTAATCAGATTGCAATCTTACCAATAGGTATAATTCCAGTGAACACAAAAACCATAATCACTCCTATTACAGTACCTTCCAAAACAAATAAAAAGCCTAACCTTGAAAATAAAGAGTATCTGGAAACTTGAGATACTGTATACAATTAGAATAATAGAATTGTAGATTTGAAAGGGACCTTGAGGATCATCTAGCCCAACCCCCTGCAATGGAGGAATATGCAGCTGTCCCATATGGGGACTGAACCTACAACCTTGGTCTTATCAGCACCATGCTGTATCCAACTCTGTTTTGTTTTATTTCTCTTTTTTATTGTTTAGTGTTGTTTTTATTTTGAATTACATAGAGAGGGCACCATCATTTTTTCATTGCTTAGGGCAGGGGTCAGCAAACTTTTTCAGCAGGGGGCCCTAGGTTAAAACAGGTAGGTTAAATTATTCAGTCATCAGGAAAATCAAATGAAAAATAGCCCAGGTTAGGTAGACAATTTAGAGCATGATGTGCAGAGGGGAGGGAGGATCCTCATATAGGCCTTAAATCGAGTCTGTTCTAGAGCACAGTGCTATGTTGTCTTTTATGGGCTGGCCATATGGAAATCAAGTTTTTGCTGTGTCCCACACAGCTGTTTTCCCAATCCTGCCTCCTGAACCATTTAATTATACTCCATCACAAAACCCAAAGCTGAGTCTTGACAGGAACAATGATCACCTTACTTCCATTGTGGCCATCGGGGGGGGGCATTTCTATAGGCAACCAAGAGGTCGGGGGGCTGGGGGAACCACACAAGCCTTTTAGACTTCTGGGGATGAGGAAGAGAGAGAGGCAAAAGCATTTTATCACTCACATCACACCCCCTGCCCAATTCTAAGGCCAAACAATTGCATGCATATATATATATATATATATATATATATATATATATATATATATATATATATAACCAACCCTCCTCTGACAAGGACATGTTCACAAAGAGGCCATTCATGGGAACTGTGCTGAGGCGAATGGAGGGCACAAAGGTCAGAGGGCCCTGAACTTTGATCTATGGTTTCGAATTTGGCAGGCTTTGAGAAGGCTCCTGCTTCACTGGGTTTCCTTGATTAACCCAGTTAAGAATGGCCGGAGAAGGGTCTGTGATCTGACTCGGATTAGAGATGGCCTAGACGGTGTTCTGCGAAGCTTAAAAATCTCATCAAGCAGCATAATGAGAAATCAGGGAGAGAAAGGGGAAATGGGGAAAAGGGAGGAGGGTCTCAGCTTTGGGTTTTAATTATGCAGGCACAGATCTGAAATGGAAGGAGTTACCTGGGAAGTTGCATGTGCGGGACAATCAGGGCATTGTCTGCCTGGCAGAAGTGATTTCTATTTTTTATTTTTAAAAAAACTAGAATTGGACAAAAGGTATTGATTTGATGGGTATGTCTCGCCCATTTCAAAAAGGCCGTCTCTTGTCCCCACAGGAACATTCTCCATTGTTGATATACCACTTAGAAGAAAGAGATCTGCATCCCTAAACTTAGGAGGAGAGCTTAAAAGATGAGAAGAATTAAACAGGACAAAACTCTGTTATTTCTTATGTTCATATCTGACCTTTTCTGTAAGGAGCTTGAGCTGGCATGCAGGCTTGTTCCCCCCCCCTGCCCCCTGTTTTATTCTCACAGCAACCCTGTGAGGTAGGTGAAGCGGAGAGACTGTGAATGGCTCGAGGTCCCCTAGTAAGCTTCATTGCTTATTTCGAATTCGAACTCGCATCCTAGTCCAACACTCTAACCAGCACATTGGTTCAATTATTCAGAGTGAAAAATTCATCACAATTCACATAGCCAGACCATGCCCTGAGTCCTGGCATGGCTGTCCTAGAGTGGGAAAATCTGTTAATTTTTGGTTTCTCCCCCCCCCCCCCCATTTTCCCATCTTAAGTCCAGTTGTCCACATTTGCATATAACATTTAGGTGTTCCCCCTCCTCCAAAGTCCTCACGAAAATTCATTAGCATTTTAGTGCAAAATTCTCCTCATATACACATTGTTACAAAGCAATTTTATGCATACTTTACCCAAGTATATGCAGTTTTGCACTCATTACTTGCAAAACTTAGGATTGCGAAATTTGGAGACGTGTGAATTTCTAAGGATATGGTTGCATACTGTTTCAGAAAGTATGGATTAGGTATTGTATTGTAATTTTATCTTGTGAACCAACCTGAGATCTACGGGTATTGGGTAGTATACAAATTTAATAAATAATAATGAATAAATGAACGACTGAGAACTGAATCAAATTTCTCCCTCATTCCTATCTGTCCCACTGTTGGAACTCAGGGTCTAGTTCATCCTCTGATAGTGTGTGTGTGTGTGTGTGTGTGTGTGTGTGTGTGTGTGTGTGTGAGATTTTTATTAAGCTTTCTATTTTACAATTTAAAATATTCATTAAACAGCCTTAAAATGTCAATGACTTCCCTTCTTCTTTTTCAATGCTTCAATTTGCATATCATAAATCCCTGCATATTTTACATAAACTAAACCATTAAGTATTCCATTAATACATCCATCAAAACTTGTTTACACTGTTGAATTTATCTTAATGCTGCCAACGTTTTCATGGGTCTAGTTCATCCTTGATCCATTCTTACCAGGGGAAGTCTGCCTTTCAATCCTAAAGTAAGCTGGCGCCAGCCATAAAGAGCAGCCACTTGGGTGCTGCAAACCTAAGGCCACATCCACCTCATCCCTATGTTGACAACAGCCTCTGTAGCTTGGTACTACCTGTAACCAACACGTTCACCTTTCAGGGTCTCAGGGTCCTCCATATGGCTCTTCCTCAATCGTTGGACACTTGCTAAGGTGGGGCAATGGGGAAAGCTGTCCTCTGCACCTCCCACCAGATGTACCTCTGAGAATGCTATAGAATCAGCAGGCCCTCATCTGTGGACTGCAGTGACCTTGGCAGTGTATGCAATCTCTCAGATAGCTGTTTAGGGCTTTGTAGACCAGATCTTGGCTCAGCAGATAATCCCCAGCCAGTGCAACTCCTTCTGTGCTGTTATCACATGGCATGGTAGGAATGCAAGTGGTCCATTGGCTCTGTGATGGGAAGGAAAGAGTCCAAATGGAGCAAATGTTGGCTGTTGACCCATTTTCTTCTTTTAAGCACGTGTGCGCGCACACACACACAAATTTTCAATTTTATACATTTCAATAATTTTAAAATCATATTAACATTTCAAAACTTGACATGCTTCCCCCTCTTTCTGCAGTTCCTTAAGTTTATTTTTAATATTTTCTGCTTATACAAATTAACTTAGTTTGCTCATTTAGTCATCTACTTTAAATATATACTCTCATAAAACTGCACATTATTACAATAATCCTACCAATGTTCTTTTCTGTTTGTAAATATTCAATAAACCATTTCCATTCTTTTATAAAAAAAGTTTGTTACAGTATCTTGATTTCTTATTTTTCAGTAAGTTTCGCCATTTCTGCATATTCCATAAGTTTTTGTATCCATTCTTCTTTTGCTGGGACTTCCTCTTTTTTCCATTTTTGGGCAAGAAACTTTCTTGCTGCTGCTGTCACATACAAAAATAAATTTCTATACAGTCTATCCTTATAATTCTCAAAAGGAAAGTTTCTGGGTTGTTGTTGTTTTAACCAACGTTATTTTAAACATCTTTTTCAATTCATTATATATCATTTCCCAGTAAGCTTTAACAGTACTACAAGACTGCCACATATGATAAAAAGAACCTTCTTTCTCTTTACATTTCCAACACTTATTTGATTTGGATTTAAACATTTTTGCCAACTTACTCGGTGTTAGGTACCATCGATATATCATTTTCCTATCATTTTCTCTTAGTCCATAGCATGCTGTAAATTTTATATCCATATTCCACATTATTAACATTATAAATTTAATTAATTGCTTGCCTTTCACCCAAGGTGTCAGGGCAGTGGCGTAGCGTGGGTTGCCAGGAACTGGACAGAGTACGCATGTGCATCCAGCTGTCTAATGGTGTCCATGTCACCCAGGAAATTGCAGCTGCAGCGATAAGAAATTAAGAGTTGTTCCATTGTCTGGAGAGGCCATTTCCTGGTTCGCATGGAGAAGCTGTTTTCAATGGATCCCAGCAATGCTATATTGAGGCAGCACCGGGTGTTGAAATTTTGTGCCCCCTAACAGTTTTGCACCCAGGGCAACAACCCTGTGCCCCACACTGTGTCAGCGTGAGTCACAATAATATAAAATGCAGTATTAAAGGTAAAGGTAAAGGGACCCCTGACCATTAGGTCCAGTCGTGGACGACTCTGGGGTTGTGGCGCTCATCTCACTTTATTGGCCGATGGAGCCAGCGTACAGCTTCCGGGTCACGTGGCCAGCATGAATAAGCAGCTTCTGGCGAACCAGAGCAGCGCACGGAAACGCGGTTTACCTTCCCACCGGAGCGGTACCTATTTATCTACTTGACTTTGACGTGCTTTCGAACTGCTAGGTTGGCAGGAGCAGGGACCGAGCAATGGAAGCTCACCCCGTCGCAGGGATTCGAACTGCCGAGCTTCTGATCGGCAAGCCCTAGGCTCTGTGGTTTAACCCACAACGCCACCCACGTCCCTAAAATGCAGTATTAAGAACAGCTTAAAACAAAATCAGTCATGGGAGTAGGGTGGGTCCTAAGGCCACTATTCAGATAGCCAACTGCAAGTACCATGTGCTTGTTATTGCATCATACTCTTCATTATACAAAAGTATACTCAAGACCTTATAAAGGGGGAGGGAGGGGAGGGGGGAGGAATTGGGAGCGGATGGATGGGGAAGAAAAAGACACATGGAGGGGGAGTCTCTATGAAATCCCAGTCGCGAAAACACAGCCACACAGTCAGCTTCTGTAGTAGTCCCATCCATCATCAGGCTAATCCCTTGGCTTCAGCCATCGATGATGGAAAATATCTGACCTGTAATGCATTGCCTTGACTTCTCATGTATCAGCAAGGGGAAAGGTTCCCAGGAAAGAGCCTGAAACTATTAAGGGGAAGAGCAGGAAAAGGTCTCTTGTAGGTGAGCAACAGGGTAGCAGCAACAGACAGCATTGTTCTCATCAAGATGGCCAGGGCTGAACAAAACAGGAAAAGGCGGTGGAGGGGTGGAGACGCCAAATACCTCTCAGTCTCCATGAGAGAAAGGGGTTTATATTTAAAAGTAACTATTATGATTCGTTGGAATTCACCCTGGAGGGCAGGAAATTCCCTGTGAGAAAAGGGGGATTTTCCAATTCCACAACACTAGGCCTGACTGTGATGACATCCCTGAAGTCAACTTGTTTTAGAGATCACTAGACAAGTCTAATTGATTCTTGCTTGGAGAGAAGTCAAGAGCTTATAGCTCCAAGCATTTTTGTTTTATTTTTTAGTCTGCTCGCTGAACACATTATACTTTTGAAGCACTACGATGCCGTTTTACATGGCTCCCCCTAAATATTCACCGGAACTGTAGTTTGTTATGGGTGCTGAGAATTGTTAGGGCTCCTCCATTCCTCTCAGAGTACTACAGTTCCCAGGGTGACAGCTGCCCATGCAGAGCTTGTCTGAGGTCCAGAGCAGGAATCTTGTTAGAATAAAGTTATAAACACAAAAAAGCAGCTGGTATCTGGCGAGGGACCCTGTTCAGCTCAACTCCCTGAGGTCTGGGGCAACTGTACCCGGCTGCCCACCTCCTGCAGGAGCTTGGTGATAGCAATCAATCCCTCTCCCCAATGAACTCTGGGAATTGCAACTCCGTGAGGAGAATATGGGAATATCTCACAGCCATCAGTTCACGTAATTCTTTGGGAGGAAGCCATGACTGAAATAGCCCTCAGAGAACTGCAGTTTTCAGGGTTCCTTGGGATTGGTTATTAATCCACTTTGGGAACTGCAGCTTTGCGAGAGCAGTAGGGATCTCCCAATGATTCTCAGCGCCCTTAAGAAACTACAATTTCCAGGATTCGGGGTGTGTGAGCTGTGTGGTATGAGGCTGCTTGAACTGCATAGGACCTTTATACAGTTCTCTGCTTTCCCTGATGAGCAAGAAAAGTAAAAGCATACAATGATCCAATAGGCCTTGAGGCATTTGCCTAGTGAAGCTTGAATGAATTTTCTGCTGGCTGTGAGCAATGAGAAGGTGGCTCAATACCAAAGTGGAGAGGAGGCCAGCGCAGTGCACATGCAATGGTGGAATCAGTCCACTGCATCTGCCAGTGTGTTTGCACCACACCAACCTCTCCTCCATTAGCCCTTCCCCTTCTTATCAGTAAGCAGCAGCAACTCAGCTATAAGGAGGTCAGGTGAGTGATGCTGTCCCACCATGCAGTCTGCTACTGACAACAAGGATACCACGGAGAGAGGAAAGGGTCTAGCAGGTGAGGTTCATAGGCCTTCTGTTGCATACATACAAAAGTGCATATGCAGGGGTGAAGTGTGTATAAAAATGCATATATTGTTGAAAATAACACACACAAACACATTATTATTATTATTATTATTATTATTATTATGTGAGCGGGTGGCACCACGGTCTAAACCACTGAGCCTCTTGGGCTTGGCAATCGGAAGGTCGGCGGTTCAAATTCCCGCCACGGAGTGAGCTCCCGTTGCTCTGTCCCAGCTCCTGCCAACCTAGCAATTTGAAAGCATACAAGCACGAGTAGATAAATAGGTACCGCTGCGGTGGGAAGGTAAACATAGTTTCCATGCACTCCAGCACTCATCATGGTTTCGTCATGCTGGACACATGACCCGGAAAAGCTGTCTGAGGACAAACGCTGGCTCCCTCAGCCTGAAAGCAGAGGTGAGTGCTGCACCCCATAGTCAAATTCGACTGAACTTAACCATCCAGGGGTCCTTTACTACAACATCATCATCATCATCATCATTGGAAAATGCTTTTCAAAAATGTCTGTGTTAGGCAAAACAGCATACAAAAAAGGGTATATTAGGATCAATTCACACTAAAATGTGAATGAATTTTCAGTATGACATTTTTTTAAAAAAATTGCATGTGGAATTGATGTGGAAATGTGGAAAGTTGCATTTAAGATTGGAAGAAATGATAAAATGGTACAGAAACTGAAACTGACAGATTCACCTATCCCTAGTGGAGACCGCCTAGAATTCTTTGAACATCACCAAAAGAGTCAAGATAATTTATGTCCAAATGCACGTGCAATTACATGAAGCTTCTTTCTCCCCAAGTACTTCCATTCAGCAGCTTCTCCCGACATTTCACGTTTCTCTTTGTTCTTGCAAAAGCTTTCTGCAGGCCAGTAGGTGTACTTTTATGAGCCGGTCTTAGGAAGAAAAAAAAGTGTTTAATGCCTGCCCTTTCGCAAACCAGGCAGGAAGAGTAAGTTCATATTTCAGGTTAAGGCACAAAGGCCCACTGGAAGTCATTATACCCTGGATGTGAAATAAGAGTGATCTAATCAGAGTAAGACTGTGGAGGAATGGAAATTAGCTGATGCATAAAACTACTAGTGGTTCTTGATGAGGCAATGGCATCTAAAATACAGATCATGGCAATGCCCACAATGTTCCGCCCAATTCAAATTCCATCTTGATTTCTAGTTTGGAACAAGCACAGAAAAAATGTAGTATAACCCCCCTTCTCCCAAAAATATAGAGTTAGGAATGGATGTGTGCATCAGTCTATTCCCATTCCATGCCCATGTTTCGTGTGTCCAATTATAAACCCGCTCTGTCCCATTTTCTGTAGTTTTGCTTTTACTTCGCTAGTGATGTTAAATTCGTGAGAATAATCTTTTCTCAAGAATGTTCTCGATTAATGAGGTGTGTACATTTAAAGCAGCTGTGTAGACAACACAGAATTTACAGTTTGTGGAGAATATTCTCTGGAGAATTTTCTAGTACCTCACATCACTATACATCGCACACACAAAAAACACATTTAAGTTGTACATCTTTTTGTACTCACTTCCCTTTAAAATATGCAGGTGGTTTAGTCCTAAAACATGCATTTTAGTCTTTTCTATGCATTTTCCCCAAAAAGTGTGCATATTGTACACATTCTTTTGATTCCAAACAACACAACTGAATTTGTAAATGTGGACAATCTGCTTGTTAACTGTGTTCCAGTCAATATATACGGTACGTCAGGAAAGTGCAAAATGTGGTTAATTCCCTGTTTAGGGAAGTTTTTAATCAGTGATATTTTAATGTATTTTGATATTTGTTGGAAGCCGCCCAGAGTGGCTGGGGAGACCCGGCCAGATGGGCGGGATACAAATAACAAATTATTATTATTAATTATTATTATTATTATTATTATTATTATTATTATTAGCTGTAAAATGCAGACAAATGATAACCTCCCACCCACGTTCTTACACATGGTACTGTGCAACCTCTAGCAAGTCACATGTAATATTGAGACTCAAGGTGGGGTTTAGGGGCTAAAAGGTCACATAGATCCAGGTTTTGTCACTGCAATAGCAGGTAGCAGTCACTGAAAGAGATTTGAAATATCTTGTAATTTAACTCACCAAAACTGTTGCTCCTTGTAAGAAGGGAATGCCGCGTATCATTATTTCTCATTTCCTATTACAGTAACATACGAAGAAGAAGGGTGGGGGGAAGGTTTTCTTCTATTTAAAAAAAATAATTTACAGCCCTGCTGATTACCTTACTCTCCACGGGTCACCTAAAACTTTGGTTGATTAATCTACTGATGAATCTGATTAAACGGATTGAAGCTTGCAGCATTGATTTTAAACAGAGTTGGGGAACGTATTTCAATGTTGAGGAATGCTGGAAACCTTCCAGGGGCCACATGCATGTGCTGGGTGGGGCCAGAAGCAAAAGTGGTCAGAGCAATGAATGTAAACTTTCCCTTTGTACAGCAGGATCGTTTCTACACGCACACAAACATATCCCGTACCCTCCAACATTTCTCTGATGAAAACAGGGATGTCCTATTCCATAATAATAATATTTTTATTATTTATACCCCACCCTTCTGTTTGGGTTGCCCCAGCCACTCTGGGGGCGGCTTCCAACATATATAAAAACATAATAAAACACTAAACATTTAAAAAGCTTCCCCATACAGGGCTGCCTTCAGATGTCTTCTAAAGGTTGTATAGTTACTTATCTCCTTAGCTCACGGGTTGCATAACTCCATGCCCTCCAACATTTCTCCAGTGAAAATAGGGATGTCCTGGGATCAAATCAGAAACTGCGACAGCTTCTGTAAGTTCAAGAGTTTCCCTGGAAAATAGGGGCACTTGGAGGGTCTGGCATACCCCTCCAATGTCCATAGGG
The DNA here is from genome assembly GCA_034642065.1 of Darevskia nairensis. Classification (NCBI taxonomy): domain Eukaryota; kingdom Metazoa; phylum Chordata; class Lepidosauria; order Squamata; family Lacertidae; genus Darevskia; species Darevskia nairensis. Next base: position 93,907 of record JAWWNI010001289.1, on the reverse strand, counting down.
ACGCTGGTGGCGCTGTGGTCTAAACCACTGAGCTTCTTGGGCTTGCCGATCAAAAGGTTGGTGGTTCGAATTCCTGTGACAGAGTGAGCTCCCATTGCTCTGTCCCAGCTTCTGCCAACCTAGCAGTTCAAAAGCACACCAGTGCAAGTAGATAAATAGGTACCGCTCTGGCGGGAAGGTAAACGGCGTTTCTGTGCGTTCTGGTTTCTGTCACGGTGCCCCATTGCACCAGAAGCGGTTTAGTCATGCTGGCCACATGACCCAGAAAGCTGTCTGCAGACAAACGCCGGCTCCCTTGGCCTGAAAGTGAGATGAGCACCACAACCCATAGTCACCTTTGACTGGACTTAACCATCCAGGGGCCCTTTACCTTTTACCTTTACCCATTGTCCATTCAGGCAAGCAAGAAGCATTAACGGAATCCAGTGACATATTCCAGCCAGGCGAAGGCGGAAGAAGTGTGCATGCACATGAAAGCTCATACCAAGAACAAACTTAGTTGGTCTCTAAGGTGCTACTGGAAGGAATTTTTTTATTTTGTTTCGACTACAGCAGACCAACACGGCTACCTACCTGTAACATTCCCTTTCCTGGTGACTCAGGAAGGTGTGTGGCTTACAGAGGGACCTGAGAGCCAGATGGAGAGACCTGAGAGCCGCATTGGGACCACCGTGCCCGAAGTTCCCCACCCCTGTCTTAATCAAACATTTCAGTAAGCCTTTTGTATACATTTGACTAATACAGAGAGAGAGAGAGAGAGAGAGAGAGAGAGAGAGACAGACAGACAGACAGACAGACAGACAGACAGACAGACAGACAGACAGAGAGATCCGAATAGGGAGCATATTGTACTTCTCAAACAAGTTCATTTGGCAGCCTGGTAAATAGGAACTGTGCAGCAGCATTACAGTCTTTCCTTGGATTTTCTGGTTTATCGCTAACAAGCTGAGGTTTCTGAAAACAAGCCTTTGTAGGCATTGCGGTGCCATCCCTAAGTCCACGTGAATAAAAGGAAGCTGCTCTGCGCACCCATTCCAGACACATCTGTACTTAAATAAATGGGATGCAAATACCTTATATAGTTGAGCAACCTAACGAATTGGCCCATTTACATCATGTTGGTTCCTTCAAATGCGCTGGCAGGAGACTCTGGTGTTGGAAAGACAAAGAGGAGAGACTAGTCAGGATTATTATTTTTCAACAAGCAGCATAGTTGTATGTAATCCTCTCTGCACCCACAGTCTTCCTTGGATTTTCAGTCTAAAGGAAGTGCTTATAGACCAGCCAAGATGACTCGCAATGTGTGATTGTGATGTGCTTTTGCATGTTCTGTGTGTCTGTGCAGTCCCCATCACAGCTTGTCAGCTGTCCCAGTGGGGCCAAGGCACCCCAAAAGCTTGGCGGCTCCTGGTCTAACCACTGCATCACACTGCCTCATTCCATAACTAAAGGAATAGGTACTTCATATAGTAACCACTAGGTGGCTTCCTCTGCAAACATTGCCGTACTGGCAGAATGTTTACTTCAAAATTAAAATGCACATGCACTGCCTTGCTTTGTCAGTAGTTGATGCCATGGATTTTAATGGCGCGGGAAAGCCTTAAAAACTCTTGAAGTGCTGCTCATAACTAAAGCAATGTGGGACTGCCTTCCTCGATAAGCCTGAATAGACTATAACGATACACCTGTTCAAAAATGGGGATTAAAAGGGCATATGTTGATTTCCAGCACAGTTTAACTTGCTATATGTGTGGCAATTGTTATCTGAAATTTGACATATTCATAGACCTTACCAGATGCACCCTGTGGGCCATGTTTCAAGTTATTAGCTTAGCAGATGCATTTTTATAAGCTACAGAATTTTGAGGCTTATCACACCAAAACCTTTTATTTGACTATTCTCCTTAACTGAAGGGTCTCTCTCTCTCTCTCTCTCTCTCTCTCTCTCTCTCTCTCTCTCTCTCTCTCTCTCTCTCTCTCTCTCTCTCACACACACACACACACACACACACACACACACCTGAACAATAGTGCTTAAAAAACAACATGTCAGCTGCAATTCCTCATCTAGCTTGCAGCAGAAGAGCAACGACTGGGTCTCAATGGACCCAGAGTTAAGAACATAACAGAGCTGTGTTTATTAATTTACTCACTTTGAATCTCGGTGTCTTAGCCTCTACAATACACAAACTCTTTGGCCAAGAATTTGCATGCCCTTAAAGAACATCGGTACCAGTAGGAGTGCCAGAACCGCTCTGCTGATGTGCCAACCTCTTTGCCACTAAGTGGCAGTCATTCTGCTGCCAGGAGGCCAGGTGCAGTGGTGGTGACTCCTCCCTGTCACCCACTCTTGATCACATGTGGTCTGAAACACAGGCCACATTCACACCATATTTTTAAAGTGCTATGGTACCACTTGGTTTCCTGCAAAGAATTATGGGAGCCTTAGTTTCTGAAGGGTGCTGAGGGCTACCAGGAGACCCCTATTCCCCTCCCAAAGCTACAGTTCCCAGAGTGGTTGAGAAATCCACCCCTCTTCCCAGAGAACTATGGGAATTGTAGCTCAGGAAGGGGAATAAGGGGTCTCTTAACCACTCTCCACACTCTTTAACAAGTCATAGGAACCATAATTATTTGGAGGAAGCCATGACTGTTTAAAGTGGTGTCATATGGCTCTAAAACTATGGTGTGAGTGTGGTCGTGTCGTGAGCCTACCAAGCAAGTTCCTGGCTGAGATAAGAGTTGAAGGCTCCGAGACACCATCTGTCATAGAACCCATGCAGCCATCAGGGCAAACCTTTGTTGTTGTCTTTCTGAACAACGGTCCCCCAGCAACACTGCCATTTTTAAGGTAAGCAACTCTTGACCTTGCTTCTAAAGACCCAGCCTTCATTGCGCATCCCAATTGCCTGAGCACCAGGGACACACTGTAAACCAGAGGCAAAGGCATTGTGCCTGTTTGAACGAAGCTTAAAAAGTGAGCCAGAGACAGGTCTTTCTGCTGTGATGAAAGTTGGCCTACAAACCTTGGCTCGATGCCGATGGTTGACTGGGAAACTGGAATTGGCAGACACAGAGTCTTTGAAATGAAAGGCAAGATGGAGGACTGAGAGCTTCTCTAAATAATTAATTTCAGGTTACTGTGCAATCCAGGAACCCTGTTGATTTTAAAGCCATTAATTGCTTGTTAGGCTCCATTAAGTCACTGGGAAAAGCACGTTGGATTTTTATTTTTTTTAATGCAGAGATTAAACGGCAGCTTTTGCACTTTGGCTAAGGTTTTTGGTTTTTTTTACAGAGGAAAACATCTAAAGGAAAAAAGGAAAAGATGGTATGCAAATATATTTGTCCATATGTATGAATTTTGGAAATGACCTATTTTATTTTGAAAATCATATCTGTCTGGGTCCTCGTATATTGTAAAATCAGAGTGTCCCATTCCTTACAATGGATTGCTAGGTGTAGAGATACAGCCCAAAGCTGCCATCCTACCCCCAGTTATCTGGGAGTAAGCCCCATTGAGTTCACTGGAACTTATTTCTGAGTAGATGTGTGCTGCAGCTGCACAGGCCAATTTAAACAAGCTCAGCTGCTTAGAAGCAAGTCCCCCTGTTCAGTGGGGCTTACTCCCCAGATTAAGGAGGGGGGGAGAGAAGGATTGCAGCCTATATGAGACAATGAATGTATGAGTGTGTTTATTAGGTGTCTAACCCTCTTTTCACACACACAAAAATTCCCAAACCTACTTACCACAGTTATTAAAATTCAAATATGCAATGCCGGTGGCAAATGTGTATAAATGTTCACAAATGGAAAATAAAGGCATGGCGGGCTTACACATTCAAAGACAAAGGGAAAGGCGGAAGGTCTGAGAGGAAACACTAGAGGAGGAATGTGAGATTGACAAATCTAGGATTGGTGAGTTGCTTACAGGTGTAGCAGCAGCAGCAGGGGAGAAGGCGGTCACTGTAGTTCTGATCATAGCTGTCAACCCTCCCTTTTTTTGTTGGAAACTCCCTTATTCCAATGCCGTTTCCCGCTGCTATCCCAGATTGTTGATATCCCTTAAATTTCCCGGATTTCAAAGGAAGAAGCTCCTCTCCCTCCCTGCCGGCCAGGGAGGCTCCTCAGCTGCGTTGCTCGGCTGCCAATAAGGAGTCTGAGACCGACTCGGGGCGGAGCTTGCATGCCTTGTGCAGCCAGACCCTCCCGCCCAACCAGACAGCCTGCCTGCCTGCTGTCTACGCACTCGCTCTTTCACTCACCCGTTCGTGCGCAGCCTCTGGAGCGCAGGGTGGCGAGGCTACTTGGTGCCATTGCACCGCCCTCGCAGCATCCCTTATTTTCAAATCCAAAAGTTTGGAAAAAATCCCTTATTTTCAAATCCAAAAGTTGACAGCTATGGTTCTGGTTTCTATCCCAAATTAGGACTCAAGGCGGCTTACAACCTTTGAAAACAATACTATAAAATGCAAAGTAATCAAAAGGAACCAGGTGAAAATTAGAATACATCAGAACATTTGTAATTGGCAATTAAGATACAGCTCAGTGATTAGCATCCTTTGCACCTTGGTTTTCAACGGCCCGTCTGCATAGGAAGGGTTTAGCCTGCTGGTGGAAGGATAATCATAGAATTGGAGAGTTGGAAGGGACCCCGAGGCTCATCTAGTCCAACCCCCTGATATGCAGGAATCTCAACTGAAGCATCCATAACAGATGGCCATCCAATCTCTGCTTAAAAGCCTTCAAGGAAGGAGAGCCCACCACCTCCCGAGGGAGACCGTTCCACTGTCAAACAGCTCTTACTGTCAGAAAGTTCATCCTGATGTTTAGCCGGAATCTCCTTTCTTGTCATTTGAAGCCATTGGTACGAATCCCAGCCTCCGGAACAGGAAAAAACAATCTTGCTCCATCTTCCATGTGACAGCCCTTCAGATATTTGAAGTTGGCTATCATATCTTTTCTTAGTCTCCTCTTTTCCAGGCTAAACATACCCAGCTCCTTCAACCTTTCCTCATAACATAGCATGAGCCTTGATGGATCCAATGAACAGGTCTATCTTAGCCCAGCATCCCATCGCCTGATTGGTGGCCAATCAGGTTTCAATGGAGAGCCCATGGGCAACAGCTCTCTTCCAAGTTGTTCCCATCAGTGGCTTACTGCCCCCGAACCTCATGGATGACTATAGCAGCCATGACTAGTTGCCACTGAGAGACTTCTCCTCGGCAATGGATCTGCGGATCTGCACACAGGAAGATTTTGCTTGTCCAGAGAAGCACAAGCCCCCTTTCCATGGAAGCCAATTTAACTGCTGAATCTGGGCATCTTAAATGAATATACTTAATTCAAAAGCCATTCATTTTATTTTCTTTAAAATATGATGGTGCTTATACTGTCACGAGTGCATCTGCATTTGCAGCTAAACCTAACTTAGAATTCCTGTAGGCAGTCTTTTCCTTGACAGTTTTATTAACATATGCCCTGCAGTGACATAAATCTAATGGTGGGTTTTTTGTTTTTGGTAATTAAATATTTATAGTGATCAATAAAGCAATGAGTTGCAAAAAAATTACAAGGGGGAAGGCACACATAAAATGGTTATTAAGGGATCTCAGTTTTACTTTTGCTCATTCTGTTGTTACTACTAATGAAGAAAATGTTCACCATGATAGGTTGAAGGAGGTCAAAAACATTGCAAGAATCTTAATTTGTCCATTCTCCACCCCACAAAAGATGCATTTTTCCAGTTCCCTCTCAATATATATATATATGTTAGTTAGTTAGTTAGTTAGTTAGTTAGTTAGTTAGTTAGTTACTTACTTACTTACTTACTTACTTACTTACTTACTTACTTACTTACTTTTAGTCCAAGTCCTGGACACTGAGAAGTTTTCAAAGAGCTATACAAAAGCTATTGCTAACCCCCGACTGTGGAAGCAGACCATGGCCATCATGGCTTGTAGATATGAATAGCTCTCTCCTCTGGGGGAGCCACACAGCAGACCATAGCTCAGGTCACCTCCCTGACCTTTGGAGCAAGGATGCTGTCTGGTCCACAGTATTCCAGATACTTTTGTGCATGCATGTCTGTTCTCCTGTTATAAATACACAAGAAAGGTCTGCCTTCTGGATAGAGCCAAAGGCCCATCTAGTCCAGAGTTCTGTTCTCACTGTGGCCAACCAGATACCTCTGGGAAATCTGGAAGCAGGACCTGAGAACAAGAGCACTCTCCCCGGTATCAAATCCCCACAGTGGAGGAAGCACATAACCATCATGAATGTGCCCAAGCTTCTTTTAAGCCATCCAAGTTGGTGGCCACCACATCATCTTATGGGAGGCATACTGGACCATTAAAACTGCTCATTTCCCACAGGTTCAGGTTGCCCAATCTGGGCAGTTAGAAAGATGCTTTTTAACTGCAAGATGGAGGGTTGGGGGATTAAGGTGGGTGGCTTGTAGTTGGGTATCTCCTGGCAGAGCTGGGAAAGTTGCCATGCCTGAAAGCCCAGAGCGTGTCAGTCAGTGTTCATAATTCCTGCAGATGATCTCAGCTATTTAGACTGTCCCTAAAATACACCAGACCCAAGTTGTTGAGATTTTGTAAATACAGTGGTACCTCTGGATGCGAACGGGATCCATTCCGGAGCCCCGTTCACATCCTGAGCAGAACGCAACCCGCAGCTCCGCTTCTGTGCATATGCGGGTTGCGATTCGGCGCTTCTGTGCATGACGTCATTGCGCGCATCTGCGCATGCACAAACCGCCAAACCCGGAAGTAACCAGTTCCGGTGCTTCCGGGTTCGGCGCGTTCATAACCCACGCCGAACGCAACCCACAGCGGCCGTAACCTGAGGTATGACTGTATAAGGAACTTAAACCATGACTCAATAGTGCAGTGGTGTCACATGTTATCGGCCGTGTGCCCCCATCAACAGCTCGGCTGCCACATTCAGCACCAGCTGGAGCATCCAATCCAAACCCAAGGGTGGCCCCAGATAGTGTGCACTGCGGTAATCCAGACTTAAGGCTACCAACTGATGGATAACAGGGGTCAGTCTACCCCTGTCCTAGAAGAGCCAGAGCTAGTGAACCAGATAAAGCTGGTAAAATGCACTCCAAGCCACAGAAGACATTTCAAACTATGATGACAAAGTTGCCAGCAGGGCCCCTCTCACCTAGCGCCAATCTTGCTGGAACTACGACTATCTTTTCCCTGACCCACTTCCAAAGATCCTTTAATAAGGGATGTTGGGGCGTGGCTCTCAGGCTCCACTGCCACTGAGCTGTGCTCATAGGAAATGGGTGGCGCTGTGGTCTAAACCACTGAGCCTCTTGGGCTTGCCAATCGGTGGTTCGAATCCCTGTGACAGGGTGAGCTCCCATTGCTCTGTCCCAGCTCCTGCCAGCCTAGCAGTTTGAAAGCACACCAGTGCAAGTAGATGAATAGGTACCGCTGTGGCAGGAAAGTAAACATCATTTCCGTGCACTTTGGCTTCTGCCACAGTGTTATGTTGCACCAGAAGCGGTTTAGTCATGATGGCCACATGACCCGGAAAGCTGTCTGTGGACAAACACCAGCTCTCTCGGCCTGAAAGCAAGATGAGCGCGCACCTCATAGTTGCCTTTGACTAGACTTAACCATCCAGCGGTTCTTTACCTTTTTACCTTTACTATAGAACATCCTAGCCAAAATCTCCTAATTGGTGCAGTTACCCTGTAGGTAGAGCTGGGCAATGAGAATCTGGTTTCAGGGAAACACTTCTTTGCCCTTTTAATTATTATTTTGAAGCCCATGAGTCATTCCTTCTCCATGTGTGTTTTGCGAGACATTCATCTAAACTTTATAACAGCTTTCTAAAATTAAAAAAGGGGAGGGGGAAGCAGGCCTCCCCATCATGCCTTAATGAAAGTTCTCTATTTGCATTAAGATGCAAATTAACCACAGCCTCTGGCATATTGCCACTTTTATTTCTTGTTGCCAGGAAGGCTGTGCTGTATATAAATCTTGCCCTTAGGAATTCCTTCTCGAGATCCAGACTAAAAAATTCTTCTTTGCTTAATTTAATCTCTTTATTACATGTTATACACTTGATTGGCAATTACCAGCTACTCGGATGACTGTATATTTTAATGACATATTTAGTCTTGTAATTAAAGCAAGAAATTAACATTTCAGTTGTTCGCACCTTTTTCTATTATTATTGTGTAGGCTTGCGAGCGTAAAAGTATGCCAGCTTTTTCATATAAAAATAGCAATGATGAAAAGAAATGTGAGTCCTGGTTGCTGTAGTTTGTTGCCTACCACTTGGCTTGCAGCACCCAATGGATGAGTTCCGCTTTCTTCTCCTAGGAACGGGTCATAGTGTCATTGCTGTGGGAATTCTGATTCCCAATATCACATAGGAGAGTGTTCTGAACTGCATTCTGTCTAGGATCTGTTCCATTCTTACCTTATGGCTTAGTGACAGGGTGGCCATTTGAGCATGGCAAAAAAAATGGGGAGGGAAGTCAGAGAATCATATAATTGTAGAGCTGGAAGAGACCCAAAGGGTAATCTAGTCCAACCCCCCGCAGTGCAGGAATCTCAGCTAAAGCATCCCTGGCAGATGGTCACCCAACCTCTGCTCAAACACCTCCAATGAAGGAAGAAGAAGAAGAGTTTGGATTTGATATCCCGCTTTATCACTACCCAAAGGAGTCTCAAAGCAGCTAACATTCTCCTTTCCCTTCCTCCCCCACAACAAACACTCTGTGAGGTAAGTGGGGCTGAGAGACTTCAAAGAAGTGTGACTAGCCCAAGGTCACCCAGCAGCTGCATGTGGAGGAGCGGAGATGCGAACCTGGTTCACCAGATTACGAGTCTACTGCTCTTAACCACTACACCACACTGGCTCTCACAGCAGTTTTAGTCAAAAACATTCTTCCATCCAATGATCTTGAGATCTTGAATAGGTACCACTCCGGTGGGAAGGTAAACGGTGTTTCCATGCACTCTGGCCTCCGTCACGGTGCCCTGTTGCACCAGAAGCAGTTTAGTCATGCTGCCCACATGACCCGGAAAGCGGTCTGTGGACAAATGCCGGCTCCTCCGGCCTGAAACAAGAAGAAGAGTTTGGATTTGATATCCCACTTTATCACTACCCGAAGGAGTCTTAAAGTGGGTAACATTCTCCTTTCCCTTCCTCCCCCACAACAAACACTCTGTGAGGTGAGTGGGGCTGAGGGACTTCCAAGAAGTGTGACTAGCCCAAGGTCACCCAGCAGCTGCATATGGAGGAGTGGAGACGCGAACCCGGTTCACCAGATTACGAGTCTACCGCTCTTAACCACTACACCACACTGGCTCTCCACAACCTCCTGAGGGAGACCTTTCCACTGTCAAACAGCTCTTAACATCAGAAAGTTCTTCCTGGTGTTTAGTCAGGATATAATGGTAGAACAACGGCAGTGCCTGGGTTAGAATACTCTATTTGAAGGAGTCCTCCTTCTGAAGGACTATCCAATCAAAGCCTGGTTTAAGAATAAAGAACCATAACGAAGAGGAGGGACCTGGAAGCTGGGCGGCCACATTGAGAGACCGTTGGACCACAGGCACACTAGTCTTTAGGCCTTCCCCAATATGGTGAGTTGCACTGCATTTCTATGTAAATTATAGCAATTATATCTAAATTTGCATCTATACATATAAATCAGCATGGAGAAATGTTATGCAAATTCATGCTCTCTCTTTTTTTGCGGGGGTGGGTGACAGACTTGTTTTCTCCTGCTCTGGAGGGTAGGACTCGAACCAATGGCTTCAAGTTACAAGAAAGGAGATTCTCAGTGCTCACCTGGCTTCTGTTTAGCTAGGGACAGGGGAGGAATTTGATTCAGTTCACAGTTACAGGTGAATGTCCCCAATTTGCTAATTCCGAAGCAATACACAAAACACAGCCATCCATGGATGAGTCAGTTAGTTAGAGCATGGTGCTGATAACACCAAGGTTGCAGGTTTGATCCCCGTGTGGGACAGTTGCATATTCCTGCATTGCAGGGGGTTGGACTAGATGACCCTCAGGGTCCCTTCCAACTCTACAGTTCTGTGATTCTATGATCCTTCAGAATTCACATTTTTCTGAATTTTGCAATGCAGTTCTCCAGGCATGTAATGTGTAGTGTACTAGTGAAAATAACCTCAAAATGCATTATATTAGAGAAGGTTGCTTGAGGGGGAGTTTATTTTTTTAATCAGGCCAAATTGTGTGCAAAAATGTATATATGAGAAGAAATTCACTGAAGAATTTTCATGATGACTTTAAAAAGAATGACAAATAGGTGTGAAAATGTGGGGAACTGAAGGTTGGAAAAATGGAAAAACAAAATTTACATATTTCCCCATCTCTTCCAGGGACAACCCCTATAAATTCCGTGTTTTGTCCCTAAACTTTGCCTTTTGCAGTGGATTTCGGACACAACTTTTAATGTTTTTTTTTGTTTTTGTTTTTAGTTTCTGTGTTGCTACTATTGGCATTATTCCTGTTTTGGACACCCCTGACCCCTGCCCTTTAACTCCTGTTAAATCTCTGAGTTGAGACTTACTGTTTTGCCTCCAGTACAGACTCATGCAAATGCAATGAGTATGAACACCGATACATCATGTACTGAACGCTAAGGTGCCATCTGCACTATCCCTTTAAAGCAGTGTCTTGCCACTTTAATCAGTCACGGCTTCCCTCAAATAATCCTGGGGACTGGGAATTTGTTAAAGGTACTCAGAGACCCCATTTCCCTCGCAGAGCTACAGTTGTCAAAGGAGTTGTCAGGGATTGGCTGGGTGAAGAGTTGTGGTGGGAGGCAGCAGCCTCAAGGAAGCCTCAAAGAAGGAAGGCTCAGAGCCCAGGGTGTGGTGGTGGGACACTGAGGACAGGTCAGGGGGGGAAGAATGGTTGGTTGCTGAAAAGACAACAGGCTTTAGTGAGCAAGAGGAGCCAGGTGCAGAAAGCAGTTCAGACTCAGCTGATGAAGCATCCCAGGAGCTTGTTGCTCCTACTGTACTAAGCTCCCTCCCTCCTTGTCTCCAAGGACATGGAAGGCTATTCGTGTAGCAGAACAATGAGCACAGATTCCACCCCAGGGTAGTTAGAGCCTGCTTGGAAAACATAATCTAAGGAAATCATGGCATCACAGCCTGTAGAATATCATGGGCATTTTCTGCTGTTGCCCCTGGGCGGCTCCCAATATAACATTAAAAACACGATAAGGCATCAAATATTAAAAACTTCCCTAAACAGGGCTGCCTTCAGATGTTTTCTAAAAGTTAGGTAGTTCTTTATTTCCTTGACATCTGATGGGAGGGCGTTCCACAGGGCGGGCGCCACTACCGAGAAGGCCCTCTGCCTGGTTGTAAAGACTAACCTTTTATTTTACTGGGTTTTCCCTGACCCATAACATTGGACTCTGGTTAAAGTGTATGGATCCACTGAATCTCTGTTTCATTTGTGCGTATAAATTTTTATATTTTAAAAATTGGCTTTAGATATTTGTTTATTTTACTTTGTTTTCATGGATATTGTTTTTCTATTGTACATAGTGTAACTGCATGGAGATTTTTTTAAACACTATGTGGTTTAGAAAGGGTTTTAAATAAAATAAACAATTTCGCTGCCCTCCACCCCAGCCCCAGACAGATAAAACATCTTGGACCATGTACAGAAAAACAAAATGGCGCCTGACAGCCAAATTGAGGTCACAGGAGCTCAGTCATTCCAGAGTGCGAGTCATTTTGACATACATAATGCATAAGTACGAACAAGTCTTTCCATTTAAGAAAAATTGCACTGAATCTTAACACTAATAGCAGCTCTGAGAACCTACAAACATCATATGCTCTACATTAAGGGTACCATATTTTACAGATGACCCAATGGGCTTTTTTTAAAAAAAAAGGCATTTGCTGCTCATTCTATTGACAGTTGCAATGACCTTTCTGCTGAAAAATCTTAATGATGGCAGGGAAAATATTACCATGGGATTCCAAAACCTTTGGGTAGTTGCATAGTTTTCAGAAGGAAGCATCTGCAATTATAAAGCTTCCAACCACTTTGTAAATGTGAAACCTTAGATTCGTTCTCAGCAAACTGTACTCTGCCCCCAAAGAGTCTACACTTGCATGGCAAGCCCAAAGATCCATCACACACACACACACACACACACACACACACGGTTATGGGACAGTGTGCTGGTCCTGCTGTTTTTTTTGCAGGTAAGATATGTATTTAGAGACTGCATCTAATGCCATTTTTGTGGGATTATACCCTAACATTTTATTACTGTAAAGCAGATTTATGTGAACTTTTGGAGTTCATTGTTGATGACTCATTAAAAAAAAAGAATCAAGAAACGAGGTTAGGTCAACATGAGATCTAACTGATGGTTTGCCAAATTCTGCTTCTGAAAATTACGATGGGTTTGTGCATACAGATGAAGGGGGGGGGGAGAAAGAGGGTTGGTGGAAGAGAGAGGTTTCTGGCTTTCTGGTTTCTACACTCAATCAACACAAAGCCAGCCAAACAGACAGATAATAAAAAGCATTAGAAATAAAAGCCACATTGAAAAAGAAGAAAAACCTTTACAGGCTATGTTCCAACATGAAATGTTATTTTTAGTGGTGGTTATAAACCCTAGAAAATTGGAAACTAAAGTCGAAATGCTGGCACTACCTTCAGTATAATAACATAGAAGCCATCGCAATAAAACCAGGTACAATATTAAATAATGCACTTAATCAAGTGAATTTCTCAAGGCCTTTTGACTCCAGAGAAGTGGGGGCGGTCTTCGTTGTTTGGCTCCTTGATCTCCTGTTGCAAATAGTTGGATCTTCCTTGCAGCATACAATTGTCTGCTAATCTTTTGCTTTTATAGGGTGGACTTTTGCATTCTGTATTATCAGTTCCTTGATTTATAGCTATTTTATGACTGTAGTGAATTGCTACAAATTGGTGGGAGTGGGTAGTCTCATGAAATGGCAAGAGACTCCTGCCTGAAAAGCACAAGGTTAGGGTTGCCAGACCCCCAGGGCTGACCTGGAGTCTCCTGGTTTGCCTTCCCCGCTCCAGGTGGCAGGTAGAAGTCTTGAATCTAAAGGTAGACAAGAGTACCTTAAAAGAAAAATAATTATGAAGATTAAGACTGTGCATGCAGCTTACTTCACTCTGATGAGAGCCAGCCGTAAATTACTGCGTAGTCAATAATTTAACCTCCTCCTTTCCTTCCCCCCTCCCAATTAACCTCCATCTCCAAAACTTGCTGCATAGACTCTCTGGGAGGGGTCTGTCCTCCTCCTTTCTCCCAATTAACACCCGTCTCCAGGTCTCAATAGTAGGAGGGCATGCAGAGGAAGAAAAATAACTGGATTGGGCTCAAGAGGAGAAGGGGGTTGTGAGTGTGCATGCACACCTAAGGCAAGGTGTAGGGTTCCAGAAGTGAGTGGAACATGTGAAGAGCAGGCACTAAGCCTAGTACACTGCTGCAATTATGGAGCAAGCGACACACCTACTGTACTTTCCCCTGCTGTGCAGCCGTTGAAAGTTGGAAATACATACCGCCGAAGCATCAGACATCTTGGTGCATTAAAAAAAAGCCTACACAGGAGTTCCATTAGGGTGTCAATCAAATGCTTAATTCTGGGAATACAGGAAATCTGCCCAAGGATTGTAGAAAGATTGTAAATTGTCTTTAATCTGTTTAAAATAACTCACTCTCTCTTTGCTAAACAGCCCCCTTTGAAGAATACTGTATATTACATAATCAACCCAGGGGAATATTTCTGGATCTGCTGTGCTTTGTGAAGAGCATTCCAGATCTTCTGTGCAATTATTCTCAAGTGTTCTTAGACATACAGTGGTACCTCGGGTTAAGTACTTAATTCGTTCCGGAGGTCCGTTCTTAACCTGAAGTGTACTTAACCTAAAGCACCACTTTAGCTAATGGGATCTCCTGCTGCCGCTGCGCCACCACAGCACGATTTCTGTTCTTAGCGGAGTTCTTAACCTGAAGCGTACTTAACCTGAGGTACCACTGTAATTCTGTTCTCCGTGTGCAAAGGCTCCTGGTATCTAATGGAGGAGGGGGAAGGAAGCTTTCTCAGGTATTCCCTTATGGGCAGGTTTTGGGAGACGTCACATGTCACTGGTGGGCAGGACAGAACTGGGCGGAGCAATCAATGCAAAAAAAATTAAGATATATTTATTCATTTTATAAGAAAAAAACAAACAAACAAATAAGAACATAAACAAAACACAAAAATTTCTTATACAAATCCACCATTTTTCACATCTTAGGGTGACTTCCCCCAGTTCCTCCTTCTGGGCTGCAACATCAATCCTCTTTAGCAATTTCCTAAATTTAACAATTACATTAAATTTACTAATCCAAAAATCTATCAACTAACAAAATTCTTACCCTATAACATTTTATATATAATTAAACCTACATCCTACATTATTACCGAAAACCTATAATACCGTATATACTCAAGTATAAGCCGACCCGAATATAAGCCGAGGCACCCAATTTTACCACAAAAAACCTGGGAAAGCTTCATAGGAGCCACTGCCTGCCTCACTCGAGTATAAGCTGAGGGCGGCTTTTTCAGCACAAAAAATGTTCTGAAAAACTAGGCTTATACTCGAGTATATACGGTAACTTCCCTAGGGAATCTATATTTTTAAATATTACTATATTTTTTCAAATAATTTTTAAATTTCTTCCAATCTTCCTCCACCATCTCCTCATTCTGGTTGCGGAGTCTCGCAGTCAGCTCGGCAAGTTCCATAAAGTCCATCATCTTCATTTGCCATTCTTCAACCGAATCAATGCAAATTTTTGCCCTCTGTACAGTAAGTGAGTTTCTACACACACTCATGAACTTCTCTATCCTCCTTGCGGACAAGCAAGAGGCATTGCCAGAATTCAAGGACACATTTCAAATGCTCAAGGAGACTACGAAGCAAGGTCAGGGAGGGTGTGTCCTGGGGAAAGTGTGGGGGGGTGAATTTTGAAAGATGGCATGGGTGCTGTGTTTCTGTTGACACATTGTTTCAAAAAGTGTGATTTTGGTAGGTTCACCATTTAAATGCAAATTGAATCACCTTTCTCCTCCCATTCCCTGTGTGCTGGCCCGAGGGTATCCGGGAAGCAAGGTCCAGGTCCGGTCCGGGGTTTGAAGAGTCGGCAAGTAGTCAGTCCAGAGTCAAGGCAGGGAATGGAGCAGGGAACCAGGCAAGGTCAGGTACAGGAACACAGGCAGGATCAGTCAAACAGCAATGTTGCTCCCGCAACCTGGGGCAGGGCCCGACAGCCTTTTATCTCTGACGAGGTAATGGCCAGTCCCTATCCCCCGATGACTCACCACCCTGTCTCACCCGAAGGCAAGCACTCCTCCTGCGAGTACTCAGGTCTCTCCTTCTTTCAGACCTGAGTCTCTGCAGCTCGGGAGACGCTGGTGGGTTACTAGACCCAGGGGCCGCCTCAGCCTCTCCTGACCCGGCTGGTAGTGGACCAGCTGACAGTGATGGTCCAGCTGTTGGTAATGAGGTATTCTCCGCACCTGGAGCCAGGACAGGCTCAGGCCCCTGACTCAGCTTAGCTGGTGCTTGTTGCAGGGGAACATGAACAGACTGGGGCTCCTCAGGATCAGGCCCCAGACTTGGTTCAGACGATGTCTGGGGCAGAGGATCTTGTACAGACTGAGACTCCTTTGGTTCTGAATCTGAGCCCGAATCCCAGGCCATCACACCCTGGCTGGGGCTGATGGGAGTTGTAGTCCAATGACATCTGAATGGCCATAGGCTCCCCGTCCCCCCCTGGCTTAGGTCAAGGGGAATGGGCAAGAAAAGAGGACTGGGTTAAAATGGGAAGCTCACAGTTAATTCATTATGTCTGACTACAACAGGGATGGAAGGCAAATGGGATAAAGATGGAGCATGCTGGTTCTCCTCTCCATTTTGCATGCCATTAAGAGGGGGGAAATTTGCAGTGATTTTGTGTGAGCAGGATTTATGTGTGCTGGGCATTCTTGGATTTCATGCTTCGGAACAGTTCTCAGGCTGGGTGGACTTTATGCTTCATGTGGGCAGGGATTTATTTCAGCCGGAGCTCACTGGAGCTCAGCTCCAGCACCTCTCAGATGGGTGCCATTGCCATTCTAAGAGAACAAGGGAGAGGTTCATGGTGAGTTCTGGAAGCTCTTTTTCTAGATAAATAGCACTGCATATGGGCCTACTGCAGAGAATAGCAAGCCCATGGTGCACTATCCTTCCCCCACCAATTTATTAAAACATCCCTGTTCTGATTCATCACACTATCTTCCCACCACAACTTCAATTAAAACATCCCTGTTGTGACTTCATCATACTTCACTTTTGGCCACCAGATGTTTAATCCCAACCTCAGTATCTTGGGTCTCTGGAGTATTTTATTTCATTAAGTGGCAGAGGAGTGGGACGAAATGGGAGTGTGGGTCAGGGCCAAGGCAAGGGACCATCTTTATGGAGGTTGGGGATCTGAGAGTGCTGTTAAATTTGATCGATTTTAGTTTTAACACAGACAGTGCACTCTTTTCTTTTAGTATATTTGCTTACCAATTTCTGAAACCGATGAGTTAAAATCTCTGGCTTCTGTTCAAATTATCTCCTCTAAACTGAAACATATTCGATCTACTGCTGCTTTATAGCCCGAATCTGGGTTGTTTTTCTTTCATTACCACAAGCTCAGTTAGCTTTTGAGCATTTTCAAAGCAAATAGATTATTTATTGCTCAAAACAGCTGAGTTTGTAGTTATGCTTAGAAGAGAGTTTTTACTGTAAGTTTTCTAATGCAAATGTACTATATACCGTAGGCTAAAATTCTGAAGATGGTCTAGTGAGTTGCATAGTTCTTTCTATATCTCTAAATGCCAGTCCTGGGGGTCACATCATACATTAGCATGACCAAGAAACATAAGCAAAAGTTTCCATCCCAGCTTGTATTTGTTACAATCAACACTGTTTCTATTCCACTGCAGTCCAGTTTCCACCAAATACTACCATATTAATCTCACTGTCTGCTATTTAACATGTTGCACGACTTAAGTAACTTTTTACATAATCTACTTTCATTTCAGTGTAAAAGAAACAATGAAACGATGCAAAATGCCACAAATTGCATGTCATCTGTGGATTTAAAACCACCACAACAATGATGTGAATGAATATTTGTTTAACTGATTTCCGTTCCTGACCACACAAAAACAAAAGAAATGCAACCGATTTCTGCTTCCTTTTCTGTTTCCACTGAAATTCTCCAATCTCCTTAAGCCACAGTAGTGCCCCAAATTCTTAAATGACTACAAAATGCCTTGGGAAAAGAAGCAGACCTGTCAATATAAGGGTTGTTCTTTGAGAAACTAAACTTCTATTCAGAGCCCGCAATATGTTGATATCATTAGATCAGAAGCCGGCTCAAATGTTGTTTTAGCACACGGAATAAAAAAACCCTCTGATAATTGAAGGCTTATTCAGGCATCAGTGGCTAAAGTATAAGAACATAAAAACAGAAGAAGAGCCTCAGCCTTGATAGCTCAGTTGACTAGAACATGGTGCTGATAATGCCAAGGTTGCAAATTCGATTCCCATAGGGGACAGCTGCATATTTGGGTTGAACTAGAATCAGGCATCCCCAAACTTCGGCCCTCCAGATGTTTTGGACTACAATTCCCATCATCCCTGACCACTGGTCCTGTTAGCTAGGGGTCGTGGGAACATCTGGAGGGCTGCAGTTTGGGGGTGCCTGGCACTAGATGATCACCAGTGTCCCTTCCAACTCTATGTTTCTATGAATCTATGGACAGTCTAGCCCAACATTCTTTTCTCACAGTGGCTACCCACTGTGGGAAACCCTTCAGCAGGACCTGAGCACAAGAGCACCCTCCCTGTGGTTCATTTATTCATTTATTGAATTTATATACCGCCCTATACCCGGAAGTCTCGGCTTCCAGCAACTGGTAAGGTAAAGGTAAAGGGACCCCTGACCATTAGGTCCAGTCGTGACCGACTCTGGGGTTGTGGCGCTCATCTTGCATTATTGGCCGAGGGAGCCAGCGTACAGCTTCCAGGTCATGTGGCCAACATGACTAAGCTGCTTCTGGCGAACCAGAGCAGCACATGGAAACACTGTTTACCTTCCCGCCGGAGCGGTACCTATTTATCTACTTGCACTTTGACGTGCTTTCGAACTGCTAGGTGGGCAGGAGCTGGGACTGAGCAACGGGCGCTCACCCCGTCGTAGGGATTCGAACCGCCGACCTTCTGATCAGCAAGCCCTAGGCTCTGTGGTTTAACCCACAGCGCCACCTGGGTCCCTTCAGCAACTGGTACTCAGAAGCATTTATGCCTCTAATCATGAAGGCAGAGCATAGCCATCACAGCTAGGGTCTTGATGGAAGTCAAAATGATAAGTTTCTCCAAGAGCCTTCTGGGTATTTCAACCAAAGCTTGAAAACGGAAATGCAAAATTTATACTTCCTCTTCTAATGATGTACAGTGGAACCTTGGTTCTCAAACTTAATCCATTCCAGAAGTCCATTTGAAAACCAAGGCATGGCTTCCAATTGGCTGCAGGACTCAAGCAGAAGGCGCGGTCGGACGTCCGGCTTCCGAAAAATGTTTGAAAACCGGAACACTCACTGCCGGGTTTTCGACGTTCAGGAGCTGATTTGTTCGTCAACTAAGCCGTTCAAGAACCAAGGTTCCACTGCACAGGAAAAGTTCTTGGGCTTAGTTTCTACATCCGTATACTGAGAGCAATAGTGGAAAAGTCCTAGGCAGCATGTTGGTACTTTAAAAGAAGAAGAAAAAGGATTTGCGACTGCCATAAACAGTAAGAGCCACTTGACGCAGATCATCTCATCATAGAGAGGGTAAAAAATTGTACAACATTATGTCTGAGCACAGTGAGAGCATTCGTTTTGCTAGAAATACACATGTTGGGATGCTGATGCGTGGAAAACCAACTCTTATTATTCAACTCTCAGCATGTTCCTAATTTAGTTGCACCCAGCCTGTATCTACAGCATCATTAACATTAACGAAAACAATGCTGGAGGTAATATACTATCTAATTAACAGAGATCTCAGCAGGAGCGGATCTAGTGTAGAAGAGGAGAATTTGGGGTGGGGGGGATCTACTCTCTCTTCTCTCGTTGTTTTTTGCAGTGTTCAACTATTAAAAGCAGCAGAAATGGTAATTAAAAGGGGGATGATGACAGTGCACACCAGAGAAGGTGGCTGCCAGAATTTTAAATAGATACCTTTATTTTACCCATTCGCACTTCAAGTAGTGCTTCCTCTCATCCTAATAGGAGCATAAGATGAGCCTGCTGGATAATAATAATAATAATATTAATAATAATTAATAATAATAATAATAATAATTTATTTGTACCCCGCCCATCTGGCCGGGTCCCCCCAGCCACTCTGGGCGGCCTCCAACAGATATTAAAATACATTAAAATATCACAGGTTAAAAACTTCCCTAAACAGGACTGCCTTCAGGTGGGCGCCACTACCGAGAAGGCCCTCTGCCTGGTTCCCTATAGCTTTGTTTCTCGCAATGAGGGAACCGCCAGAAGGCCCTTGGCGCTGGATCTCAGTGTCCGGGCTGAACGGTGGAGGTGGAGACGCTCCTTCAGGTATACAGGACCAAGGCCGTTTAGGGCTTTAAAGGTCAGCACCAATGGCCAATGGCCCATCAGATGCCTATGAGAAGCCTGCACAGACCCTCCAAGTGTCCCTATTTTCCAGGGACAGTACCAGATTTACAGAAGCCGTCCTGGTTTCTGATTTGATCCCAGGATGTCCCACTTTTCCTTAGGATGTCCCAATTTCCATTGGAGAAATGTTGGAGTTATCCGAGCCATTTGAAGGCAACCCTGTATAGGGAAGGGTTGGTTTTTTTCATGTTTAATGTTTTATTATGTTTTTATATATGTTGGAAGCTGCCCACAGTGGCTGGGGCAATCCAATCAGTAAAATTACTATGATGGAATAGGACGTCCCAATTTTCATTGGAGAAATGTTGGAGAGTATGCCTGCAAACAGGAACCTGAGGCAACAGAAACTTTGAGCTGATCCTTTTGCAAATGGGGCTTTTCTTCTTCCAAAAGAAGGTGCACAACTTTGAACTGATCCTCAAAAAGGGGGGCTTTCCCCCTTTCCTCCTCAAAAAACTAGGTGCGCGTTATGGTCCGGTGCGCGTTATGGAGCGAAAAATACGGTAGGTACCGCTCCGGCGAGAAGGTAAACGGCATTTCCATGCGCTGCTCTGGTTCGCCAGCTTAGTCATGCTGGCCACATGACCCGGAAGCTGTACGCCGGTTCCCTCGGCCAGTAAAGCGAGATGAGCGCCACAACCCCAGAGTCGGTCACGACTGGACCTAATGGTCAGGGGTCCCTTTTATCTTTACACCATTTCATAACCAAAAACGGAAACTAAACCATAACAGATTACCAACTAAAAATATATAAAAAAGCAATAAGGCCACTTCTGCAATTGGAGAATTTCATTTTTTTACATCAGAGACATAACCTAAAATGTTAAAAAGAAAAACAACAACCTGAGAAGTCTGTGTCATTGCTTATTCCTAGAAGATCTGCAACTGAGCCTTGGAGCCATGAAGGCTCATTCCGTCTTATGCTTTCTCCAGCTGCCTATATTGCTTTTAATTAAAACCGCATCCTGGCATGCAGCTGGTCTTCGGGCAAGTTTGCATCAAGAGAAATGCCACCGCTGTCTCCATCGGATTAAAGCCTTTACCTCTATGACCTGGCAACTCATCCAGATTCTGAGGACCATTTCTTGAAAGCCAGCCCTCAGAGCATCTTCCCTCCATTTCTTTTCTTCTTTTTTCATTAAAGCTTTGCTGTTTTAGCTTTAATTTGCCTTTTGTGATAAGAATATTGAACAGCTTGTGAAATTGGGAAGGAATGCTATTTAGGATTGGAAGTGAGGCCAGGCACAGATATGAATGAGAAGGTCACCTTGCTTACTTCTACTTTACAGAGGACAGTCCTCTATTCAAAAGGATGTCTGGTTTAAAAATAATGAACCATAAGTAGAGATAGATGGAGTAATGCCAGAAGCGTTGACATTGCCCATCAACTAGGAATGGACGGACCTGTCATTTTGGATTCTCTTGCTTTCTTGTTTTTCCAATCTTAAGTTTAGTCTTTTATATTGCCACATCAGTTTGCTTTTTGAAAAAAGAACAACAACAACAACAACAACTTCTCATTCATCAGTACAGACATACCTCAGAAGCCGAACGGAAGCCATTCCGGATGTCTGTTTGACTTCCAAAACATTCAGAAACCAAGAAACTCCAGGAAGCTCCTGCAGCCAATCAGAACCCGCGGGACCCACGTCGGATGTTCGGGTTCCAAAGAACATTCGCAAACCGGAACACTCACTTTCGGGTTTGCGGCATTCAGGAGCCAAAACGTTCAACTCAGAAGGCATTCAACTTCCGAGGTACGACTGTATTTGGGTGCAAATGTCTACCCCACCCCACCCCACCCCCCGGCCCTACCTGAAAAGGCTGGGGATTGAACCTGAGACCTTCTGCATGCAAAAGAGATGCTCTGCCACTGAGCTACGGTGCTTCCCCAAATGCCTTGGAGATTACCTGGAATGATGTGAATACTTTCTCGGGAAAGGATTATTTACAGAGGACTTTTGACACCAGCTCACTTTTAACTGTCAGGCCGATCAGCTCGTTCAGCGATGAGAAATAGCATGTCTTAAAAAATTGCATTGCAGAAACAGCAGGCAATTCCCCATATCCAGGGGGATGCCGTAAAAGGCTTGCCGAGCTGAGACTGAGATCATTTCCTCCCAATTTGTACTCTCTTCCTCCTCCCCACTTTCCCTTTTTTATTTGCTTGTCAGCCCTTTTTCTAGGTGAATATGTCTTTTGCAGGGCCGGAAATTATAGCTTCTGTGCTGTGTGTGCACACATGTGAGCCCCACTACACATTGCATTAAGCCCAAGATTATTTTTAATATTTTTTTACAGGAAATTTTACATGGAAATTGGGGAAGAAGAAGAAGAGTTTGGATTTGATATCCCACATTATCACTACCCGAAGGAGTCTCAAAGCGGCTCACATTCTCCTTTCCCTTCCTCCCCCACAACAAACACTCTGTGAGGCGAGTGGGGCTGAGAGACTTCAGAGAAGTATGACTAGCCCAAGGTCACCCAGCAGCTGCATGTGGAGGAGCGGAGATGCGAACCCGGTTCCCCAGATTACGAGTCTACCGCTCTTAACCACTACACCACACTGGATCTCTCCCTTCTGCCCCTCCAGCACAATGCAGATAATTGAGCTTCATCCACCCTCCCTGCCCCTTTGGAATGCTCTGCTCAGGTATTTATTGGAAATTCTGTAAAACGAACATAATTAGCATGAATGCACATTTGGGTAACACATTTGGGCACATTTGGCAGTGGAATTTGCTGCCAAGGAGTGTGGTGGAGTCTCCTTCTTTGGAGGTCTTTAAGCAGAGGCTTGACAGCCACCTGTCAGGAATGCTTTGATGGTGTTCCTGCTTGGCAGGGGGTTGGACTGGATGGCCCTTGTGGTCTCTTCCAACTCTATGATTCTATAAAAATGTTGTTAAAATTGAATGGCATGTGTTGTAGCCCTGTGATATTTTTGGTTGCCCTCTTCCAGCTCTACAACAATCTCTTGGAGATGGGGACCTATGGCTTTTCCAACATGGTTGCAGCTTGCATTGATATAATATAGCAGTTCTCAAACTTTACCCCCATGAACCACTTGAAAATTGCTGAGGTTCTTGGTGAACCACTTAAAAAATTGTCCGCCTGTTGTAGCAATTATAATGTACTGTGCTAGATATGGTATGATTTTTTAAAACTGCATTTCAGTTGCTTTCATTTTTTATTTTATTTTACTGTACAGTGATCCCTCGACTTACGAATGCACCGACTTCCGTATTTTTCTAGTTACGAGGGATCAAAGTGGCCGCCACTTCCGAATTTTTTCGACTTCCAATCGGAAGCCGCGGCCGTTTTAGATAGGGTTTTTTCAAGTTCCGAAGGTTTTTTCGAGCTATGAATGCATTCTCCAACGCATTCCTATGGGGACTCGACTTACAATTTTTTCGAGTTCCGACACTCCCGTCGGAACGGATTACATTCGTAAGTCGAGGGTCCACTGTATTACAATTTGAATTCCATAAAAATTGAATTGTAAGTGTTCTTCACAGGCATGCCATGGACCACCGGAGTGAAGCTTGCAGACTGCAAGGGGTTTGCAGATCACAGGATCACAGATTTCAGGAACTCCTGATATATTCCACTCGAGTGCAATGTGCCTGAAACATAGATCCAGATAGGTAAGGTTAAGAAAGTAACTCCTTTGCACACACCTCTTACTTAGTACTCAGAGTTGGTTTTTGCCCATGGCTGTTAGTACAAAAGCACCCATAAATTAAGAAGGACCCAATTTTGGGTCCTTATGATGAGAATATAAATTATGCTTTATGTAACTATCAGATACATAATTATGATCTCATTGAGCACCGCATACACAAGCTATTAGGCAACATTTTGAAAGCTACTGCTTAGTGAAGATAATTTTAATTGACTGCAGGGTATCTCTCAGTGGACACAAGATGGTTCGGGGGGAAATATTTTAGGAGAGAGAGAGAGAGCGAAAGAGAGAGATGGCTAGTGGTAGGGAGGAGAATGAATGCATTTTAATAACACTCTGCAATTTCAAATGCAAGATGCTCTTTAGGCCTAGAAGCAATTGTTGCAAAGCTGGAAATAGACCAAAGAAAAGAAAGCTTTTGTTGGCTGGTTAGTATAATTACGCTAGCTGTCTGCACTCCATTTGCACCTGAACTTGGCTGAAGTTTCCAGAGTGTTGTCTAACAGGACATCTGTTACTTATAGAATCTCCTTGTTTCTACAACTTGGGGTTTTACTTTGTGTTTGCAGAAGACACACACACACACACACTGGACAGGCATCACCTGTACCCTCATTCCTGTGTGTGGCTGGTGGTTGTGATGGGCGAGCGGCACATACTTGACCTCCCAGCAGGTGAGCCATTCCTGCTTACCAGGAGGGGGAGGGATGGTGATGAGACCAGGATGGTGCAAACGCACCAGCAGAGCCAGTTCAGCACTCCTGTCAGTGTTTTTGCACTCTGCTACCCTCCCCACCTCCTGCCCACCCAGCAGTTCGAAAGCACGTCAAAGTGCAAGTAGATAAATAGGTACTGCTCCAGCGGGAAGGTAACCGGCTTTTCCGTGCGCTGCTCTGGTTCGCCAGAAGCAGCTTAGTAATGCTGGCCACATGACCCGGAAGCTGTACGCCGGCTCCTTCAGCCAGTAAAGCAAGATGAGTGCCGCAACCCCAGAGTCATCCGTGACTGCACCTAATGGTCAGAGGTCCCTTTACCTTTACCCTCCCCCCCCACTTCTACCTTCCCTTCTCCCTTCCGGTAAGCAGCAGAGACTCACCTGCTTGGGGGGGGGGTTCAGGTAATTGCCTTGGAGCTCACTGCACCTACAGCCCTGATCTCCTTAGTAAAAAATTTTCTGGGAGGCTTATATCTCCTTGGCCTGGGACCCTAGCCCCCAAGAGCACCTACAGGTGCCTGACAATACAGCAGGTTCCTCATTTATAGAAGCCCCCTAATGCATGGACAGTTGCAGGCAGGTCTAGCATGGGACGTCATGGCAGTGGGCCTGCCCTCACCCTCTTGCAGGGAGCACCTGAAAAGGCTAAGAATGGTAAGGTAAAGGTTTATTGGCCGAGGGAGCTGGTGTACAGTTTCCAGGTCATGTGGCCAGCATGACTAAACCACTTCTGGTGAACCAGAGCAGTGCACGGAAATGCCGTTTACCTTCCCACCGGAGCAGTACCTATTAATCTACTTGCACTTTGACATGCTTTTGAACTGCTAGGTTGGCAGGAGCTGGGACCGAGCAACGGGAGCTCACCCCATCGTGGGGATTTGAACCGCCGACCTTCTGATCGGCAAGCCCACGTCCCTCGCTAAGAATGGTAGGCACACCCCAATAGGGCCGTGTAACATTTCAAGTCACACTTCAGCTCCTAGCGCAGCAAACCATTTGAAAACCACTGTTTCAGCACCAAGCAAAGCTGCTGCTCCCACCCCAAATAAAAATGTCACATTGTCCATCTATGCTGCGGCTAATGATTTAACTCGTCTTGAAGCAGCAAGTCTATTACAAACCTGTCTGGAGCAATTTCACGTTAAACCTGAGGGGATGCAACTCGGAGTTTTCCTAGCTTGCTCAGGGAAACAAGTTACAAAGCTTGGTCCAAATGAACAAGGACAATCTTTTTTGAGGTAAAAAAGCACAGGTGGCAAAAAAAAAATATTGAACAAGCTAGGAGAATCCTTTTCTGATGCTGTTGTGTTTTCTTTTTAAAAAAACAAAACAAATTCAGGATCCAATAAGGAAAACGATATTTTAAATTGGCCACAAGTCAACCATTGCAGCTGTACCCTGCTGGAAATCAAATATCCATTGATGAATGTGGGCAGATTACAACGCTTGCTGCTTTCTACATGATGGGTTTGCCGTAATTTGTGTTACAACTGTCTATGCTGCCCCTTGTGTGTAAAAAGGATATTATTTCTCAGAAGCTTTTATTTATTTTTACTTTATTTTATTTCCCCTTTGATAATGGTATTTTATGTAACCTGTAATGTTTTGATACACTTCCTTCTCCCCCTTTCCCCTTGATGATTGGTTGTCATCAATATTCTGCTTCACAGCATTGGATTTTATTTATTTAATTTTTTTAAGTGTGGGCAGGTGTAGAGCACCTCACAAAGCCCTATGAATGGACAGAAAATGTGCAACAGCAATGAAACAACCCATTCCCCTGATGATGATGATGATGATTACTGTTTCAGTTTATTGGTTGCTTCCTACATAAAAGAATCTCTAAACAACATGCAACATTTAAAACACCTAATTTGATAAGTTTTGAATTATGGTGCTGGAGGAGACTCTTGAGAGTCCCATGGACTGCAAGAAGATCAAACCTATCCATTCTGAAGGAAATCAGCCCTGAGTGCTCACTGGAAGGACAGATCCTGAAGCCGAGGCTCCAATACTTTGGCCACCTCATGAGAAGAGAAGACTCCCTGGAAAAGATCCTGATGTTGGGAAAGATGGAGGGAGAAGGGGACGACAGAGGACGAGATGGTTGGACAGTGTTCTCGAAGCTACTAACATGAGTTTGGCCAAACTGCCAGAGGCAGTGAAGGATAGGCGTGCCTGGTGTGCTCTGGTCCATGGGGTCACGAAGAGTCGGACACGACTGAACAACAACAACAATTTGATAAGACATCTTCCGCCTAGCTCCTTTGCTTAATAACAACATTTGTATATCTCTTTGAAAAGTGTTCAAAGCACTATCTAGATGTCAACATTACAACAGCCCTGTAAGATAAGCCAGCATTTGGTATGCCATCTGCAAAAAGTGAGATAATAAGAGAGAGAGAGAGAGAGAGAGAGAGAGAGAGAGAGGGGATCACCTAGTGAGATTTTTTTTCGCAAAATCACAAAATAAAACCTTGCCATTTTTGAGCTATTTTTATGGATAATCGGCAAAAATGACATTGCTGACATGGGCTACCATACGTACCGATTTCCCCTGACGTGTTTTTGTTTCGTGGGGAGCATTTGGGCCAATTTCCACCTGGACACTGCTGCCGACTTCAGTAGTCTGGCTATGTCCTGGAAATTCCGGACGTATGGCAACCCTGGGATAAGCGATTTCCAGTGATTTCCTGATTTGTAGCCTCTTAGCCACTATGGTGCACCAACCCTTTTGCAGAGCAGCACAGAGTCTCACAGTTCTCCATGCTATTTGTGTGCAGGGAAACTGAGGGACTGTTTTCCTGGGGGAGGAGTAGGAATTCTCCAATAGGTCCTCAGGGGTGTGGTTCACTGTCAGCAGAGGCAGTAGCACAGCTTTTTCCTGAGATATGTGTGTGAGAGAAAGCACTTGCATAACCACTGCAAGCAGCAGACGCAACAGTATTGGCAGCCTGGCCACCATTTTCATGCCCAATAATAATAATAATAATAATTTTATTTATACCCCGCCCTTCCTGGTCCAAAAACCGGGCTCAGGGCGGCTAAGAACAAATACAAAACAATGATTAAAAACAACTTTAAAAACAGCATAAAAAACAAACATCAGTGGGATCACCAGGGCTAACTGGTCAAGTTAGTCTTGCTAGGCCAGTAGGGAGACCAGGGAAGAATTTTAATGTGGGGACCCAGAAGGGTTTCTTCAGAAAAAAAGGGAAGGGGAAAAGGAAAAGGGGGTCAGGCTAGATTGAAGGCCAGGCGGAATAACTCTGTCTTACAGGCCCTGCGGAAGGAGATCAGGTCCCGCAGGGCCCTAGTCTCATGGGACAGAGCATTCCACCAGGTCCGAGCCAACACTGAAAAAGCCCTGGCCCTTGTGGAGGATAATCTGGCTTCTTTGGGGCCCAGGGCCCTTAAACTATTGTTATTCGTGGACCTTAAGGTCCTCTGTGGGACATACCAGGAGAGGCGGTCCCGTAAGTACGAGGGTCCTAGGCCGCATAGGGCTTTAAGGTCAGAACCAGCACCTTAAACTTGACCCGGTCCTCCACTGGGAGCCAGTGCAGCTGGTAAAGCACTGGGTGAATATGCTCCCATGGCAAGGTCCCCGTGAGGAGCCTCGCTGGAGCATTCTCCACGCGCTGGAGTTTCTAGGACAGTTTCAAAGGCAGCCCCATGTAGAACGAGTTACAGTAGTCAAGCCTGGAGATGACCGTCGCGTGGATCACTGTGGTCAATGCCCCGCGTAGGGTGGGGCAGGGAGAATGAACTTATTGGAATCATAGGAGCCAGCACAGTCTTTAGCATATGTGCTGCCAGGGTGCAAAGATCTACCCAGCACCCCAAAATTTAGTTTAGCCCCCAAATTAACTTTAATTATGATGTAAGAGTTAATTTCACGTGCACAGCGCCGTTGAAAATGAGAAGCGCCATCGTTGAGTCTGACAAGCGCCACTGTTGTGAATCAAAAGCGCCGCCACTTACACGGTGCGACTTTGGTAAATGAACACACAAAGTCAAACGTCCTTTAGTGAACAGTAGGTATACCTAGGTATATATGTGTTTTGTTTTTCTAGCTTCATCAAAATTATTTATTATTTCAAAGCAGGTATATAGTTAAGAGCTTAGGCGGCTTCAGCGGCAGGCGCCTGGTGCCCCCCCAGAATTCGGCACCCGGATGCCTGGCACCCCTTGCATGCCCAGCTAAAGACGGCCCTGATAGAAGCCAACTCCTAGGGACCGAGGTCCTTTCTGCCCCCCCCCAAGAAAAAAAAATGGTTCAACTTGGCACGCCTGATTGGAACTGTAGCTCTGTTGAGGGAATAGGGTTCTCCTGACAATTCTCAGCATCTGTAACAAATGACAGGCCCCAGCATTCCTTGCAAGAAGCCATAGCTGTTTAAAAGTGGTACGATGTTGCTTTAAATGTATAGTGTAGACCAACCTTGGGGTGCTCAATTAGGGCAGGAGGGCAACCTGCCTGGATAAGAGCGTGCAGATCATCTTCCCTTCTCAATCTGCTGCCTGAGACAGTGGGACTAGTGGGTGGGCTGTCTCTACATATTCTCTCCCTCCTCTAATTGCGTCAAGTATCTAAATGTGCTTTTTGTTAGCTATATCTCCTGCAAAAACTACAGCACCACAGTAATACGTCTTCTAATAATTGAATAATAAGCCTAAAGTACAGGAAAATCCTTAATGTTATTGATAGCATCTGCTACTTTTTTGCCGTGTAGTTTAAAGTAAAATGTTTTGATGGACGGTAGTTCTTTTAGGGGTGGCGAGGGCAACATACCAGATTTTTTAAAAAATTTTTTTAAAAAGAATCAATATTTCATTTACAATGCACGTAATACTTCAGTAGCTACTGTCTTAATGGATGGAAATGGATCACACCAGGGAGGTCAAAAATCAAATGATGTCATAAATAATAGATCCTTCTCCAAGGCAGTCAGCAGAAAGTCAGCCATGTTAGAGACTTTGGGGGATTCGAAGTGGTCAGTGGTTGATTCATGGGGACAGAAAATGATAAGGTTATTTATAAAATATCCCTTCGAGCAACACCAGCTCTAACATTGGGCAGAGTGAGGAAGTTTCCTCAGGGGGCAGAACTGAAGGGGACCAGTGTGCTTTGCTCAGGTGCAATAGAGGATGATAGTCAATTGTCAATCTCAACAGTTAATATACGGTACATTGAAATGGGGAGAGGATGACTCGTCCTTTGCCTCATGTAGCAAAATGTCTTGGACTGATCCTGAGTTCTGAATAATTATTTATTATCCTTTATTTATTTCATTTAGGGATGCGGGTGGTGCTGTGGTCTAAACCACTGAGCCTCTTGGGCTTGCCGATCAGAAGGTCAGCGGTTCAAATCCCCATGACGGGGTGAGCTCCCGTTGGTCTGTCCCAGCTCCTGCCCACCTAGCAGTTCGAAAGCATGCCAAAAAGTGGAAGTAGATAAATAGGTACCGCTGCAGTGGGAAGGTAAACGGCGTTTCCATGCGCTGCTCTGGTTTCAGTGTTCCATTGTGCCAGAAGCAGCTTAGTCATGCTGGCCACATGGCCCAGAAAAAATGTCTGCGGACAAACGCCAGCTCCCTCGACCTGTAAAGCGAGATGAGCTCTGCAACCCCAGAGTCCTCTGTGACTGACCTTAACCGTCCAGGCATCCTTTACCTTTACCTTTTTTATTTATTTCATTAAAAAAAAAATACGCTGCTTGATTGCAAATAAAAACGCACACCCTCAAAGCAGTTTACAAAGAGAATAAAATGGTCAATAAAAAAACAAAAAAACAGAGCTCATTAAAACATTCAAAACAGGCTCTTCTCACTGTAGATGTTTTGATCTCATTTATATGTTTTGCATTTTAAGGTATGTGCTTAAAAATATGTTGTGAAGCAGCCCACAAGTCCTTGACCACACACTTCAAGGCCAACTGAGCTGTTGACCGAATGATTCCAGAATCTGACAACTTGCTGCACCACTTTTAAAAAATATCATTAGAATGAGATCCAGCAATGTTTCCTAGCTGAAGTTCCTGCAGCAGTATCAATCTTATCTTAGAAAACAAGAGTCCAAGAGTCCTGATTTTGATGGGTTGCTGCCTGACTAAGCTCTTACTGAAATTGGCCCTCTGAATGGTCTGGCAAGAGGAGGCTATTATTCTTGCATGTAACCAACTGGCGGCCTAAGATGTTCAGAAAAACCACAGGCCCTTTTATGTACTGATGACACTGCATTTCTGTTTGCTTGTTTGTCTATCTCCAAACAAGTCTCTCTGCAGCACTCCAGGAAAATCTCAGAATGCAGATCTGGCCGTAGACATAATAAAATTACATGTCTATGTGGGTCTTGCCTGAAAAGAGGCTGAAAAGTATTTTGATCTGCAATGTGTACTTATACACATTGTGCACTTAAACACTGGCAAGAATTTCAATAATAGTGACCATAAAATTGGGCTGGGATTTGAGCTGGAAGCTTAATGTAGGTTTTCATGTTTCTAAAGCATATATTTTGTATTCAGCATTGAAACACAATATCTATCTATCTATATCTATCTATCTATCTATCTATCTATCTATCTATCTATCTATCTACCGACCGTATCTATATCGCAAACGATCTATACACAAACTAATAAAAATAGATTTTTATATTTCAATCCCAATTCAATCTTTACAGTCCACCGTGTTATCCTCAAGGGAACCAGGCAGAGGGCCTTCTCGGTAGTGGCGCCCGCCCTGTGGAACGCCCTCCCAACAGAGGTCAAAGAGATAAACAACCATCTGACATTCGGAAAATATCTCAAGGCAGCCCTGTTTAGGGAAGTTTTTAACCTGTGATATTTTAATGAATTTTAATATCTGTTGGAGGCCGCCCAGAGTGGCTGGGGGGACCCAGCCAGATGGGCGGGGTACAAATAATAAATTATTATTGTTGTTATTATTATTATTATAATGAACATTCTCCTCAATTTTGGGGCAGCAACTGTAAATCTCAGAACTTGCTCTGTCATAAATTTGCCAATTTGTCCATTTGTAAATTGTTTGTTCATTTGATACGTCGTGAGCCACTTTGAACACAATTTTATGGAAAGGTGACATGCAAATAAACAGATGGCGACCACAAACCTGTGTTGTATCCAATGCTTGTCCTACTCAGAGTAGACCCAACTGAAATGATTTGTTATATTTGTTTAAACAATTTATATGCTGCTTAACCGCAAGAGTCTGTAAGTGACGTACAAGAAATACAATATAGTGAAACTGAGTCAGTCATGTCCATTAGCCCCAGTGGGTTTATTCTGAGTAGGGCTAATGTTGGATTGCTGTTGTTGTTGTTTAGTCGTTTAGTCATGTCCGACTCTTCGTGACCCCATGGACCAGAGCACACCAGGCACTCCTGTCTTCCACTGCCTCCCGCAGTTTGGTCAGACTCATGTTGGTAGCTTCAAGAACACTGTCCAACCATCTCCTCCTCTGTCGTCCCCTTCTCCTTGTGCCCTCAATCTTCAGGGTCTTTTCCAGGGAGTCTTCTCTTCTCATGAGGTGGCCAAAGTATTGGAGCCTCAGCTTCAGGATCTGTCCTTCCAGTGAGCACTCCGGGCTGATTTCTTTAAGAATTGATAGGTTTGATCTTCTTACAGTCCATGGGTCTCCTCCAGCACCATAATTCAAAAGCATCAATTCTTCGGCGATCAGCCTTCTTACCGGTACAACCCACAAATCCAGGTTTGCTTAAAAAACAAAGTGTGCCATCTACTATATATCCATGTGTGTGTGTGTTCAGAGGTTCAGGGCAAAGAAGTGTGGGCTTCGTTCAGTCTAAATCTCTGAAGGGGGATTCTAAGTGCATTCACCTGAATGCATTTTGAATCTTCCCCTGGCTTCACTGCCCTGGGGGGAAATGCTAAATGTATTTACCTGAACTTCCTTAGCATTTCCCTTCAGACCTCCACACAGCATGCAGGATGTGTGCACTATCAGGAGCGGGTCTTGCGTGCATGCTCACACACCCCTCTCCCATGTGTGTCCACCCCAAATTCCTGAGGAGAGCTTGCATGTGTTTATGGCATGTGTGTATATATCTATAGCCCTGTATCTTCCTGGCCTGAGAGGGACTTCAGCATCTTTCCACCATATCTGCTGGGGAAGTGTTTCCCAACCTTGGGCCTCCAGCTGTTTTTGGACTACAACTCCCATCATCCCTCGCTAGCAAGACCAGTGGTCAGGGATGATGGGAATTGTAGTCCGAAAACAGCTGGAGGCCCAAGGTTGGGAAACACTGTGCTGGGGAACCATTGCAGAATGAGGAAAGCCCAAACGTGTGAATGCACGATGCCAGCTTTATTGAGCCAATGCTACTCGTTGAAATTTGGCCCCAAGTTGACCTTTCTGAAGGAGAGCACCTTTAACGCGCAGAGAGAAAGAGATCATCAATAATACGGACATTGGTCCTTTGCTCTCTCTAATCATCTGTGAAGGGCACCACTTTTCACCTTGTGTGGTTTGCATGGCTGTGCAAAGCCTTGATATTCATTGGGTGACCTATTTTAGTATTAGCCAATGGAATCGCAGCTGGCAAAGAACATGAGATGCTAGACAAGGGGAGGGGGGCAGTAGAGTGGGTTGGGGAGAGGTGTCATTTTTTTCCTGAGTCTTTCCCACCACCCATCAATAGAATTTTCAGTAAGGGTAGCACAGAGAATAGGTTGTTTTTGGGAGAGAGAAAAATATGCAATGAAGTGTATAATTCAGTAGTGTGGCTGTGTGAACAGGGATGAAGGCACAGGCTGAAGGCACTGCAATATTAGCAATCCATACTAACCCTGTATTAGAAATGAGGAAGAAATTCAATTTGGTACACATTTAAAGACAAACTTACCTTACCTCCACTTTCCCCAAAAAATGTACAGACAGAAACACAGTCATCTTTTGAAATTTGCACTTCTCTGAATTTGGTGCTGCAGCTCTTCGGCCAAGTAATGTGTACAGAAGTGCATATATTACACATAAAAATGCATATATTGGTGAAAAATACTATACGAAAATGAATTCCGTTAGGGAAAATGGTTTTGCCAAAAATGTGTATATTGAGCAAATGTGCATACAAAAAAACAGGGACATGTGCCCGAAATTGCCCGTGAATTTTCATGGGGATTAAAAAAAAAAAAAAAAAACCCCAACACAGCCACAAACTGATGTGGAAATGTGGAGAACTGAACATTAGTTTGGAAATAGGAGGAACTGAAATCTATCCGTAATAGAGAAACTTAGAGAAACTATAATAGAGAAACTTTTTGTAATAGATAAAAGATATAATGCAGTAGAAAAGGTTTGAGTAAAAGCATGGCAGACGTGGGGGTGGCTCAATTTATGAAACTATTTGATATGAAGATTCTGGCAAAAATGTTTGAAAAAATTAAAAAATGCTAAATAAAATACTAAATATATACTTTTAAAAAAAGAAAATAGGAGGAACTGAGAGAAACTGAAATTGGCAGAGTCACCCATCTCAAACCTGTATGAAACATGTTGAATTCTAGCTATCAGCATATCCCTATTTGGTATTCCTCTGGGAAGGAGAGTAGATATCATTCTGTCTAGCAAGCAGGCTGAACAATTAGAAGTGTGTGGCGTTGAATTCCCCCAATTGATTTTAAAAAGCTCCTCCTCCACTTTTACACATCATCTGTGATACACTGCCGTGAACCTCTTTTTTAATGGCAGTTAATATGTTTTACAGATAAATAGGTAGCAGATGTTTTATTATTTGGGGGGGGGATACCATCCATAAATACACTTTCTAGAGGATGTGGGTAAAAGCTCATTGGAGATTGCCCTCACTATAAGCTCCTGCACTATAAGCTAACATGTTTTTTATTTCAAGACTCTCATTTGCAAAATAACCTGTAGGATATGAAGCAGAGAAGGAGAATGGGGCGGGGGAGAGAGAGAGAGGCAGGGAGAGAATATACCCCTGTCTTATTCATTATTTCCGGCAGATTGTCGATGTCCTGTTCTGGAAAGTGCTCTTGAACGCATCAGCTTTTGATAAACTAGAAAGAAAGATCACTTATTGGAAGAGCTATTGTTATCCAGCGCCCCTTTTGGTCTGTTCAATGGGCAGACATCTGCTCCATCTGTGTTTCAGTGAAGGAGAAGGCGAAAAAAAGGGGGGAGGGGGGAAACCCTGAGGAATATCCCGCAGTTTGGCTCGGTGCTTAAGTCTTATAATGTCAGATATGGAGAATGCAAAACAGCAGGGGTTGCCAGGGATATGGCAAGGCTGTCCAAAGGATCTGCCCTAGTTTCTGGCTGAAAACTAGGTCAAAGAGGCAGTGTAATTCAAGCCTGGCGCAACACATATGAATGACTAAAATGATCCCTTGCATGTGCTGCAATTGACCTATGCGCGGCACAACCCACAGGGACCTTCCCCTGTGCCCGACCCACATAAGCAAATGGGGAAACATGGAAGTATGCGCTTTGCGCAGCTCCCGTTAACTATAATGGGCCTAGAGCAAGAAGGGGCTCCAGGCAGATCCTAGTTTGCAAAATCTGATGCCACTCCCCTTTTTATTCAAAGGTGTAGCATAAAGCAGTGTACCAGTTAAATTGAGTCCCCATCCCACCTCCTGCCCCAAAATGCAGTACTGTGGTACCTTGGTTCTCAAACTTAATCCGTTCCGGAAGTCCGTTCCAAAACCAAATCGTTCCAAAACCAAGGCGTGCTTTCCCATAGAAAGTAATGCAAAAGGGATTAATCCATTCCAGACTTTTAAAAACAACCCCTAAAACAGCAATTTAACATGAATTCTACTATCTAACAAGGTCATTGACCCATAAAATGAAAGCAATAATTGTACTGTAATATAAAATAAAATAAATAAGACAGTACTGTAGATGATTAAAATTAAAATTAACAAATTTTCTTACCTGCGCTGATGGTAGTCATTGTTTGAATGGTTTTGGTTTTTTTCAATCCATATCCACAGTCACACCATCGACCAATCAGTCGGTAGCTGAACTGGGTTCCACACAGTCACAAAAACAAATTAACCGAAAAAGCCTCAAAAACAAAAACGCAAAATAAAAAGCAAAAACAAAAGAGCCAGACTTAATCCGTTCCAGAGGTCTGTTTGACTTCTGAAATGTTCGAAAACTAAGGCACAGCTTCTGATTGGTGCAGGTGCCCCGGAAACAATAGCCGACAACTGCATCGGACGTTTGGCTTCCAAAAAACTTTTGAAAACTTACTTCCAGGTTTTCGGCATTTTAGAACCAAGTCGTTTGAGTACTAAGGCGTTTGAGGACCAATGCACCACTGTATATAATTCTCAAAAGAGGATGAGTTTATGTGACAGATTCTAATTTCACCTAAGTATGATGTGCAAAACAGTACAGCAGCCCAGTGCGCATGTCATATTCCATCCCCAATAAATGTTTTTATTGAGTTTTCAACTAGACAGAGTTACTGAAAAGAAAACCAGAAGAAATACTGCAAAGAAAATAAAACCCTCGGAGCTTGAAAAAAAATAATAAAGAGGTGTTACAATGCAATACAGATAATAAACTTACATCTGTTGAAGTGCATACATCATATTTCTGAACTCTAAGCCATGGCAACCACTCCAGATACATCCCATAGACTAAAACACTGGCCATCTTCTCCCACTGGGAGGAAACAAGTCTTCCCCACCCTACTTAAAGAATGTGGATAGCAAAGGCCACTGGCATAACTAACTACCCTCCCAATTAAAGACCAAACACCTGGCTGAATAATGTTTTTGACTGGCACCTTAAAAAACAGACGAAGATGAATGTGCTTCCAGGCATGCTTCCCTGGGGAGAGCGTTCCACAAAAGAGGGAGCCACCACCCAAAAGGCCTGTTCTCTATACCTTCCTCAGAGATGGCACACAGAAAATGGCTAATAATAATAATAATAATAATAATAATTTATTATTTACACCCCGCCCATCTGGCTGGGTTTCCCCAGCCACCTGGGCGGCTTCCAACAGAACATTAAAATACAATAATCTATTAAACATTAAAAGACTCCCTAAACAGGGCTGCCTTCAGATGTCTTCTAAAGGTCTGGTAGTTGTTGTTCTCTTTGACATCTGAAGGGAGGGCATTCCACAGGGCGGGTGCCACTACCGAGAAGGCCCTCTTCCTGGTTCCTTGTAACTTGGCTTCTCGTAGTGAGGGAACCGTCAGAAGGCCCTCAGCGCTGGACCTCAGTGTCCAGGCAGAATGATGGGGGTGGAGACGCTCCTTCAGGTATACTGGACCGAAGCCATTTAGGATGCTGGACTAGATGGGCTACTGGCCTGATCCAGCAGGCTCTTCCTGGGTTCTTACATTCTTTGGAGAAATGGGACCATCCAGCTGCATCATTGTTATGGCTTTCAGAGCCCCAGGGTTTTTGGCACCAGCTCTGGCTGGGCACTTCCTATGCGCACAGAGCCCCCTCATGCACAGGCGACTCCTTCCATGCGCACCCAAGCTGCTGGATTGCGGCCAATGTAAATAATCAACTTTCTAAGCAAATATACTCATTGCTTAGGGACTTATTAGAAACTGGCAGCTAAATAAATCTTCCTAAACAAACAGTGATAATAAAAACAAGCTTAGGAGAACAAGTTTCGTGTGCTGTAATACCCATATAAATCTGTTAAATGAATAAGACTCGGCAGCCTCAGTGGCTAAGAAACATCCTTTAATTTCCAACACACTCACACACACTCAACATAAAACGTTCAACCGAGTGGAAATCTGTGACAGGAATAATGTATTCAACTGTGCAGGAATACTACAGGTAAGGTATGCAAATAGACACGTGCTGCATCGAGGAGAAGTCAAAAGAACAGCTATGCTCATTTATCCTCCTTGTGGAATGGTGGGCCATTTTCTAATGCAAGCATTTTGCATCAATGAAGTGTTGTTGTTTTAAAAAATAATGTTAATAACTGTTTTGTTACAGAAGAATTTTGCATTGGGGCCCCTTTTTTAACATGTTGCCAATAGCAATTATGTGACCCATACAGAAGAATCACAGAATCACAGAACTGTAGAAGAGAAGAAGAAGAGTTTGGATTTGATATCCCACTTTATCACTACCCAAAGGAGTCTCAAAGCGGCTAACATTCTCCTTTCCCTTCCTCCCCCACAACAAACACTCTGTGAGGTGAGTGGGGCTGAGAGACTTCAAAGAAGTGTGACTAGCCCAAGGTTACCCAGCAGCTGCATGTGGAAGAGCGGAGACATGAACCCAGTTCACCAGATTACGAGACTACCGCTCTTAACAGTGGTTAAGAAAAACACCACACTGGAAGGGACCCTGATGATCATCTCGTCCCACCTCCTGCAATGCAGGGAACTTATCTAAAGCATCCATGTCAGATGGCTATCCAACCTCTGCATAACAACCTCCAAGGCGATCCTATACACACTTACCTAGTAGAAATCCTGTAGAGCTCAGTGGAGGCCCTTATAGTGACAGGCAGGTAAGAAATAATGGGTTGTGTCCATGTTCATCATACAAAGGGTAGACCCATTGACAAAACTGGCATAGGTTCATTAATTTCAGTGGGTCTACTTGGAGTAGAACTCAGCTGGCTACAGCCCCCTTATAAGTAACTAAATACAGTAAAGCACTTTGCAAATTAAGCCCCTGTCTGGAGGGACCCTATAGGCATTTGGCTTGCATGTTTAAATAAATATGGGGCTGGGTTACTCCTATGCATTCTGCTGCTGAATTTTCGACTTCCCTGTTGAAAATTCACACTTGGAAGCAAGGTGTGTAGCAAGCCCAGAACTTGTGGCTTACCACCACCACTTCCCTCTCTGGAGAAAGCTAAGCCAGTTGAGAAGAGGGCCCTTATTACATATGCAATTAAGCCAGCTCTGTTTTCGCACAGGATGTCTGCCCTATGGGTTATGCGTTTTCAGAGTGCGCGGCAGCCGGCAACAAAATGGCCTTCTTTTTAATAAAATCCAACTTAGCCTTGAGCCTTCCCGTAAATGTGGCATTTACATTTATAGTAAGCGCCTCTCTCTGGGCAATGATAATAAAAAGCCCTGAGTACAAAACAGAGAGTGGTCTCTACTGTTGCAGAGCCACACGGCGGGATAACAGAAGGACCATACAGTCTTTTGTACCGTGGAATCTGCCAAAGCTGATAAGCAACAGCAAAAGAAAGACTGAAAGCCTTTTCTTGTCATGTTTACATCCGTGTTTACAGTTTTGAAAAGAAGGAGTGGGGTATCAAAGTGGGTCCAGGCAGAAGCACAGACGAGGGTTTGAATGCTTTGGGATAGGCTATTTGAATGCTATGAATTTAACTTCTGAGGAAGCAGGTGTAGGGTTGTGCTGTAAGCCGCCTTGGGGTTTCAGTGGGGTTGAATCCCCAAATTATATTTATTGGGTTTTAGACATCAGTGGGGTTGAATCCCCAGTCTAGTACGTGTGCAAAAGATTGCAAGGACAATTGTATGCAGATCCTCCAAGTGTCCCAATTTTCCAGGGATGGTCCCAGATCTACAGAAGTCATCCCGGTTTCTGATTTGATCCTGGAATGTCCTGCTTTTCCTTAGGACGTCCCTATTTTCATTGGAGAAATATGAGTGGGTATGGTAGGAAGTCCCTATTTTCATGTTAGAGCCCAGGAGATAAGTAACTATACAACCTTTAGAAGACATCTGAAGGCAGCCCTGTATAGGGAAGTTTTTTTTTAAATGTTTTGTTATGTTTTTATATATGTTGGAAGCCACCCAGAGTGGTTGGGGCAATCCATTCAGATGGGCAAGGCATGAATATTATTATTATTATTATTATTATTATTATTATTATTATTGAATAGGACATCCCTATTTTCATTGAAGAAATGTTTTTTAAAAAAGAAGAAGAAGCAGCTTAGACTGAATTTTAGCACACATGAAAAACTTAAAAACAAATCCTTATTTCCTGATGAATAGCCTTTGGACTATACTGTAACTTAAATAGAAAACTATCTTCAGAAAGATTTTTCCTCCAAAAGCATTTTATTTTAAAAATCCAATTTA
Organism: Darevskia nairensis; assembly: GCA_034642065.1. Taxonomy (NCBI): domain Eukaryota; kingdom Metazoa; phylum Chordata; class Lepidosauria; order Squamata; family Lacertidae; genus Darevskia; species Darevskia nairensis. The sequence continues at coordinate 54,653 of JAWWNI010001289.1, read as the reverse complement.
AATTTTTAAAAAAATCAGATTTAAATCAAAATAAATCATCGATTTTTATCCACCCTGATTTTAAGCCATAGAGAGAGTCAAACTGCAGAACCAGAGCTCTCTGCATGTCTTTGAGAGCTGGAGCCGAAAGGAAATGCCCACTACACACAGAGGTGGCTCTTGCATTCATGGTAGGGGGGACAAGATGAGGTGAACAAGGACCATTTCATTAAGGGCAGAAGTGCTTAAGTGCGAAAGAGTTTACACTGGACTGGAGAAATCGCCAGGCACATCGTAGTGCAGGCACACCCCTCTTCTCGCTGAAGTCACCATCAACATTGGCTTTAGTACCTTTGCCGTCTCAGCATAAGTGGGATTATCAGACTCTAACCAGCAGAGAATGCTTCTCTTGTCCAACCCAATCCCCAGAGGTGAGCCAAACTAATATATTTACTTAAGTGTTTAAGAAGTTGGAGCTAGGTGGTGGCGGCGAGGGCCCTGCTTTAATAATAATAATAATAATAATAATAATAATAAACCCAGCAGCCATCTCCCTTCACCTCATTTTACATACCACAAAGGAGTGTTCTTCTGTGGGTTGATTCCAGCGGGGCTCTAAGCACACGAAAGGCCTGGCAACCTCGTAAGGAACAAGGAAAGCAATTAGTTTTACATTTCCTAAAACATTGTGGATCTGTTTTATTTTGGGGCGCTACATGGGTTTTGGCTATTAAAATATAACTATTTGCGTAAGAATGTGGGGGGGGGAGGTGGCTTGTGAAAGGGAGCCTTGTTGGGGATGGAAAGCAGGCATTTTTACAGGGCCAGTGGTCAGGCCTTCCTGTGTAGGGCTCAGTCAGAATATAGGCAGCTTTTAAGACTATTTTCCAGTGCGGGGTGGAACTGGCCCGGAGTTGAGCAATGTCCGGGAACACACTAAGGAAGCAGCATTCAGTAGGATTGATCGGGAGGGGGGCAGGGGAAGAGACGCAGCACCTCCTTCTTCCCCCTCCCAACTATATGTTTAGTTGGGGGTTAAAATACTAATGGAACATAAGTAAAGTAAAGGTAAAGGACCGCTGGACAGTTAAGTCCAGTCAAAGGCAACTATGGGGTTGTGGTGCTCATCTCGCTTTCAGGCCAAGGGAGCCGGCGTTTGTCCACAGACAGCTTTCCGGGACATGTGGCCAGCATGACTAAACCGCTTCTGGCGCAACAGAACACCATGGCAGAAACCAGAGTGCACGGAAACACCATTTACCTTCCCGCCGGAGCGGTACCTATTTATCTACTGTCACTGGCATGCTTTCGAACTGCTAGGTTGGCAGGAGCTGGGACAGAGCAACGGGAGCTCACTCTGTCACAGGGATTCGAACCGCCGACCTTCCGATCGGCAAGCCCAAGAGGCTCAGTGGTTTAGACCACAGTGCCACCCGCGTCCCTGAAACATTAGTCCCACCCCCTGAATGGATTCAGGACTGGATCCAGTCTGGTTTGGGTGCAAGCCAGGGGCCTGAATTGAGAGGGCTGTGCACAAGTAAGGCCAGCTCTGTATCTAAGGTTGCCACATTTGGTCAGGTAAAATACGGGACAGGCAGGGGACAGGGCTGGACGTCGGCTCCCACAGGCAACTTGAGCCACAGGTCCAGCCTCTTGCCATGTTTGCATCGGAAGAGACTTGAGCACAGAGGAGCAGCAGGAGGGAGGAGGAGAGGTCAGGTTGGGGTGGCGGAGGGGGCCAAGAGGCAATGCACTATGCTAGACAGTGGCTGAGGAGGAGTACCAGCGAGGAGAAAGGAAGGAGGGGTGAGGGAGGGTGTCAGGGACCATGCTGAGGAGGGTTGCACTGAGGAAGAATGGTGGGAGCCACCCCCTCCTCCTGATCCTGAATCTTCCCAGGAGCAGGAGGACAGTGTAGATTTGGAACAGTGGTTTGCAGAGGGACATAGTTCAGAAGGCAGAAGCTGGGAAATACTGGATGGAGAACAGTTAGGAAAAGAGACACTGGGGGAGAGAGGGTTAACAAATTGTCGTGTCCCCAATGGTAACTGTAGCTAGCTGTCAAGAACGCACGCCACTCCGAGAAGTCAGCGGAAGATGACTTGAAGTTTATTGTACAGCACACAGAGAAACGTGGAAAGTCCGTAAGGATTCTGAGGAGGCCATCTCAGAGTCCCCCTTAAATACATTTTGCTGGGTGACTCCCAATTCCCCCCTCCCTTCTGCCCTAAAGGTCCGGGGGTAATCCTCTTCCCCACCCGGGATGGCTTGGACAAAAGGGTTAACTGCTCCGGTCTGCCCGTGCTATTCATGGGTGCCTTTTACATTGTTATTGCGATGCTGACGGTTCCGCCGCGCCCGCCGCTGATGGCTCGTTAGCGGTCGTTATCGCCCATCCTGGGGTTGTTTACCCCGCGGGGCATGCCTGGGCGAGGTCGGGCCTTGCTGCGCTCGGTTTAACCCCTGCACGCCTGGCTCCGCTGTCGCCCCCTTTCCTGGCCCGCTGCATGGTTCCCCTTCCTGGCGCCCGCATGGCGCGACCCCACTGTCTAGTCGGGTCGCGACACAAATTCAGTTTCTGGATAGTATCCACACACACACCCATTCCCCAAAGTCCTGGAGAGTTCAGAAAGTGGCAGAACAGAAAGCACAGAGGGTAGAAACTCAGATTAGAAGACATGGGAATGATGTAGATTAATAGGGACGGAATGGGGGGGGTGAGCCTTAATTGGGAGTACCACTATTTCTAGTAGACTTGTTATTTGTTCTTTCACTGTGATTATTAAAGAATCTAACTAGTAAGATGTTCCTTTCATTTGAGCTCTTCTTATTTACTGCCACGGGGGAGGAAGCCAATTCCCCGAAGCCTGACAGAGAGAGAGGGGAGGTTGTTCCTTCCCCCTTCTCTCTATCGTTGCTCACGCCTGGCCAGGCTCCTCATCAGCTGCACCAACAGCAACGCAACCACCATTTTGGGTTGGCCAATTATGAGTGTGGAAGAAAGCTGTCCCGTTTGAAGCCCAAACAGGACAGGAGATGAGTAGCAACCCTACTGGAGAGAGTCTTGAGGGCCAGACAGAGAGACCTTGAAGTTTAGCCCCCAAGCCTGAGGTACCCCATTCCTGCCCTAGAACTACTGTCCTCCAAAGCTACTAAAGTCCATCTAAGCCCCATAACCAGGCCAGGATCCAGGTTGAAAATGGTCAAGTATTTTGCCACAGTTACATGGAGTTGTACCCAATGGTATTCCGACTCAGAGTAGACCCAGTGAAATTAATGAACCTAAGATAGCTTCACAGGGATGCGGGTGGTGCTGTGGTCCAAACCACAGAGCCTGTGGTGGCCTGGGACTCGGTCTCGGACTCAGAGCCAGAGGAGTCTCAGCCTGCACCACATCCTCTGCCTGGGACATTAGCTGAACCAAGTCTGGGGCCTGATCCTGAGGAACCTCAGTCTGCACAGCCTCCCTTGCAACAAGCATCAGCTGAGCCAAGTCTGGGGCCTGAGCCTGCCCTGGTTCCAGATGCGGGGGATACCTTGTTGCCATCAGCTGGGTGGTCACCAGCAGCTGGCCCACTACCGGCTGGGGCGGCTCCTGGGTTCAGTAACCCACCGGCGTCTCCCAAGCTGCAGAGACTCAGGGCTGATAAGAAGGAGAGACCTGAGTGCTCGCAGGAGGAGTGCTCGCCTTCAGGCAAGACGAGGTGATGAGTCGCCAGGGGATCGGGGCCAACCGTTACCCCGTCGAAGATAAAAGGCGGTCAGACCCCGCCCCAGCTTGCGGGAGCAACATTGTTGGTTGCTAGATCCTGCTAGTGTTCCTGCTTTCAACCTGTCTTGCTTTCCTGCCTGCACTCCTGACCTGCCCTGGTTCCCTACCTGCGTACCTGTTCCTGACCTTGCCTGACTCCCTGCCCTGCTCCCAGCTTCGGCTACATTGGACTGTCTCTACGTTGTACCTACGGACCACAGACTGGACTTGGACCTCGCCTCTCGGGTAACCCTTGGGACCAGCACAGAGCCTAGGGCTTGCTGATCAGACGGTCGGCAGTTCGAATCCCCACGATGGGGTGAGCTCCCGTTGCTCGGTCCCAGCTCCTGCCCACCTAGCAGTTCCAAAGCATGTCAAGTGCAAGTAGATAAATAGGTACCGCTCCGGCGGGAAGGTAAACGGCGTTTCTATGTGCTGCTCTGGTTCACCAGAAGTGGCTTAGTCATGCTGGCCACATGACCTGGAAGCTGTCTGTGGACAAACGCTGGCTCCCTCGGCCTATAGAGCGAGATGAGCGCGCAACCCCAGAGTCATCCGCGACTGGACCTAACGGTCAGGGGTACCTTTACCTTTAAGATAGCTTCAATGGTTTGCTCTGACTTGGACTAGCAGTAAGTCCAACTCCATGTGTTCGGAACCCCTGCATACTTTTTGCTGCCCATTTTCAAGTGTCTGCCCAATCCCGTTTTGCATGATATTGCAAGTGTGTGTGTGTGTGTGTGTGTGTGTGTGTGTGTGTGTGTGTGTGTGTAGCTCATCATAATCCCACTGCTGTTGCAGCTGCTGTGCGTTTTAGGTTTGGCAGGCAGCTGTCCCAAAATTGCCCGAGATTCCCTGCCAGTCTTTTTAAATTGCATTATACAATCAATTAAACTTTTCTGACCTTCCTGTCTCCAGATAAATTCAGCCGTTGATGCTTCGAGAAGCAAATCATGCATGCAAATTGGGTCTAATGACAGCTGTAGTTGTGACTGCAGCCATGAAATAAAGAAGAGTAACACAGGGCGAGCTTGGGTAAAACATGGGGCCACATATATTTAGTTTCATGCAATTTCTTTCCTGGGTGCCTGTGTGGGAATCTAGCACATAAAAGTGGGTGGCTTTAACTTCACCCCCTTCCTGTCAGCCACTCCATTTTTGTTGTTGTTGTTCAGTCGTTCAGTCGTGTCCGACTCTTCGTGACCCCATGGACCAGAGCACGCCAGGCACGCCTATCCTTCACTGCCTCTCGCAGTTTGGCCAAACTCATGTTAGTAGCTTCGAGAACACTGTCCAACCATCTCATCTTCTGTCGTCCCCTTCTCCTTGTGCCCTCAATCTTTCCCAACATCAGGGTCTTTTCTAGGGAATCTTCTCTTCTCATGAGGTGGCCAAAGTACTGGAGCCTCAACTTCAGGATCTGTCCTTCCAGTGAGCACTCAGGGCTGATTTCTTTAAGAATGGATAGGTTTGATCTTCTTGCAGTCCATGGGACTCTCAAGAGTCTCCTCCAGCACCATAATTCAAAAAGCCACTCCATTACTTTATTATAATTTTCTCAAGGTGTGTCGGATATATTTTTATCCCCTCCCACCTTATCCTTTGAGGTTCGACTTTACTAGCGATCTCCCTTTTCACTAAGGGAATCCTAGTAACGAGAGTGCTCCTGTCCAGCTGCCGTGGCCTGTTATATTCTTTGCTCTGGGCTATTGGGATGAAACACCTCTATGCCTACAGTCTAGGGCAGTGATGGCTAACCTTGACACTCCAGATGTTTTGGGACTACAACTCCCATCATCCCTGACCACTGATCCTGTTAGCTAGGGATGATGGGAGTTGTAGTTCCAAAACATCTGGGGTGTCAAGGTTAGCCATCACTGGTCTAGGGCCTCCCTCACTTTGGATCCCTCACTGTATCAGTCGACTAGGCACTGCTAGCAACTCTGTGGCATGTCCAAGGTTTTCGCCCTCTAGCTCCTCCTCAGTGCAACTCTAAGACACAAACTATCTCCCCTCAGGTCAGTTTTGCCTTTTCTCCGAGTTCACTCTTTTATGAGCATATATAACGTGCTGGACCAAAACAGATGACGCTACTTCTTTGCACAACAAGAACAAGACTTTATTTTTTTCACAAAGCATAACGGTTTCAGTAATTCATTGTTCACAAGCTTAGTTCCATCAAAGCTTGGCTCTCTTTTAGTTTCACAAACGTTAACTAAACCTAACCAAAACCACCCTCACACTCCCTCTCTCTCCTCTCTCATCCCTCTCCTTCACCTATCTCTCACTCTCTCCAACTCCTTCACACCAACCCCTCCTTTTAAACCTTAGAATGTTCCGCCTCCCAAGAGCGAGCTGCCATTCAAACAGTGTGTAACTTAACTCTTTAAATGCTGCCATAGGGCCGATTCGTTACAACCCCCTCCTGTCAAACACACACTTGAGGGTGGGTAGGGAGGTCTTCCTCCCCCGTCCCCTCTCAGGGCCCCACAACTCCGAGTGGGGGTCACAGGTAAGCCCCAAAGGTGATCCTTACCCAGCCAACAGGCCCTACAACCTGGAAGACAAGTCTTGGGTCTCACCTTTCATCTTAAAAGTGCCTAAGGATGCCACCAAACTCCACCTTGTGAAATTCCTGCACAAATCTGGGACGCCATCTTCCCCAATGCCACCTTGCTGTTTTTTTATCGCAAGAGCATGGCGGCCATTTGGGTTGCTGTGATCTTGCGTGGTTTAGCACCACAGTTTCCCCCTCCCCCAAAAAAAGCAGGTTGGGGGGACATGGTGCCCCAAAATGCATGTTTTAGGGCACCGCGCAAGATTGCACCCCCCCAAGTGCATTTCCTGCTAAAAACACAATTATTGCTAAAACAAAATAAAAAATAAAAAAATTCCTTCCAGTAGCACCTTAGAGACCAACCAACAATTATTGCTGATTGTACATATAATTAAATACATTATTGTAGGTATCATATACATAAGTAAGCCTTCCCCAACCCCCAACCCCTGTGGGAAATATGGGAGGTTGGGAGGGAAAAATTCATTTTCGGTCCTGAGGCTCTAACATCGAGGACAGGTGAGTGGGATGATCATGCAGATCGTGCTCAAAAGGAGGCTTATAATATAATACTTTTTGCATTAAATGTTGCACATAATAGTTTTTTTTAATGCACAGGTGGCTTAGACATAAGTGGCTACACAATGCAAGAGGCAGTGGGATACAAGCAAAGGTTGTTCAGGTTGGAACTGCCACGTTTTATGTATATATGCATTTAAAACACATTCCTTGCCTGTCGCTGTTTCTTATCATTTTGATTCTCTCGAGAATCAAGAGTATAGCTAGTTTACAGCCTATTCTTAATCCTTAGGAGGGGCGGCAGGGTGCTGGATTTTGCAAGGTTTAGGAGCTAAAACCTCAGCTAAGCGTATCAGCAGAGGATGCTGTGATGCTTAGTTATTTGCTAGCCTCTTGTATCCATTTATCTCCACTTGAACTTGCTTGATCCATTAGGTGGCCGGGAGAAAAGAGAGTGGGAGAGAATTAGCTGTTCAATGAAATCCAGCTTAGCGACTGAATGAACTTGACAGGCAGCTCCTTTAGGCAACTTTGAATGGGCTTCAAAACAATGTGGGTGTGCACAGGTGATCGTTCTAAGTACCGCTGTCGAGAGGCCATCAGATTGTTCTCGCAAAGTCTTCCACGTTAAATGGCAGGTTAAAGGAAGTCCAATGAAGGAGCATGTTCTCTGAGCATTGAGAAGTTCTGGCGCCAGGGATCCTTGTGTGTTCCAATTTCTCATAGAGGACAGATCACTGGGAAGTGATAACGGCTTTTGCAATTATTGGTGTATTTAAAGGGACCCCTGACCATCAGGTCCAGTCGTGTCCAACTCTGGGGTTGCGCGCTCATCTCGCTCTATGGGCCGAGGGAGCCGGCGTTTGTCCGCAGACACCTTCCGGGTCATGTGGCCATCATGGCAAAGCTGCTTCTGGCGAACCAGAGCAGCCCACAGAAACGCCGTTTACCTTCCCGCTGGAGCGGTACCTATTTATCTACTTGCACTTTGACGTGCTTTAGAACTGCTAGGTGGGCAGGAGCTGGGACCGAGCAATGGGAGCTCACCCCGTCGTGGGGATTTGAACTGCCAACCTTCTGATCAGCAAGCCCTAGGCTCTGTGGTTTAACCCACAGTGCCACCTGGGTCCCTATTGGTGTATTTACAGAAGTCCAAGTAGCCAGCACTCCTACAAGGCATCAGATTGTTAATGCACATAGGAACATATGAACAGGGCTGTCTTAAGCATATGCGGCGCCGGGGTGCAAATATCCGCTCTGCGCCCCCCTCCCCCCAGGTTGCCCAGTCCCAGGCACACAGGAGGGCAGAGCTGGCCGGCCGCCTCAGCGCCTCGCTGGTTCGGTCGCCCCCAAACTCGCGGCGCAGAGCCGCCCACAGCAAAAGAGCCCACAGCGGCGCTCCGACCGACGGGCGGACTCTTCCCCAGACTCAACTCTCGGGCCCCGGACTCTTGGCCTGGCGCCCTTGAGAGCCCGGCGCCCGGGTGCCCCGCACCCCTAGCGCCTATGAGTAAGACGGCCCTGCATACGAAGAGCACTGCTGGATCAGGCCAAAGGTCCATGTAGTCAGCATTCTGTTCTCACAGTGGCCAACCAGATGCTTGTGGGAAACCCGCAAGCAGGATTTGAGCATAGGAGTACTCTCCCTTCCTTTGGTTTCCAGCAAGTGATGTTTTGAAGCATTACTGCCTCCAACTGTGGAGGCAGAGCATAGCCATCATGACTTGTTGTCATTGATGGTCCTAATTATACGGGCTCTTATCAAGTCCAGGAATTAGGTTCAAGGAAAAGCAGGGGTAACCACTTCCTGGCCCTCCCCCTTCCTGGCTGTTACTCAGTTGTGCAGTCCAACCTTGCATTCACCTAGCCGCATCAGGACTATTGGCATCCAATAAAACTCCTTGCTCTCACTCTCCCCCCCCCCCCGTCTTGCCGTTTGTTTTAGAAGCTGCCTCCCCATCTACTGCAATGTGTTTGAAATTGGGAGGGGGGAAGAGTGGAAACTTCTGCCTGAGTGGAAGAACAAGACAGGAAGGGGGGGGGGGAAATGCCAAGCGATGGGAGACGCGAAAAGGAAAGGTTGACTAGGATGCACTCAGCCGGCAGAGATCGGAGCCATATCTGTAGTGGTGCTTGGCTTAAGAGCAAGTTCACCCTTGATTGTTGCTAAGCAATGAAGACGAAGGCAGAGAGAGAGAGAGAGAGAGAGAGAGAGAGAGCGCACAAGAAAATGAAAAAGCCTTTGAGGTCATCCAGAGCGACTGCCAAATTAAATATAGATGCTCCCGCTGCACGGTCTGACTTGCCGTGAATGCAAAGATGCTAAATAACTCCAGCCTCTCTCCCAGACTATCAGCTGTCAAAAAGTGGTCCAGTATCTACATCACAAGCATCACCTCCAGGCGGAGAGCATGGTCTGTGTCCTAGTATGCCGGTTAACCACATGTAGGGGCCTGAACCGTTGGCATCTGCCTCTGATCCAAAAGGTAAGAATGAGGGTTTTTAAATATATATATATTGTTCTATGTATTTGCTGAATGGCTGGGGGGGGGGCTGTCCCTTTATAAATAACCCTGTCACTTTGTTCTGATGTGGCTAAGAGCTAGGAGGCTTCTTGCTAATGTGTCTATATAACTGAGCCTGCACATGCATGTGAAATATGGCATATGCAAGGATTCAGACCCATTTTATTTTGCCCTTTAAGTCAGAATTGTCACTTGGAGGTGATTGACAGCCTTCAGACAGTATCGGAATCGGTGTGGATATTGAGATTGACCAAGCAAGTGGAATGTTTGGCAATCATGTATCCTCAACTACAACGAGGGTTGTGTATGAGCGTGAATGTGTTCGCATGCCTACACACATACTGTAAGTCCATACCTATGCACAAATACTTGTGCACCTGTGTGTCTGTGTTCTGCTTGGCATTCACAAGTCTCACTGTCTGATATTCTCATAGTAGACAAGAGTGCACCTTTTCTGCTTTTTGTCACAGATCAGTTAAACCACAATTGCATTCCCTTTAATTTCACGAAATGCTCCTGAACTGTTATAAACAGTGGTTCTCGTTTGTTCAGTGCAATCCCTGGTATGATTGTTGCCTGCGATCAGATTCAAAGCTCATTTTCTGGTTTAGTTTATATATGACAGATTTCAGGACTATAGCCCCCTTCCATAATCATAAATACTTTGCGGTGCTTATCTTTTTATCACTTGGAATTATATATACCATATGCTGCATCTTTTCCAGCGTTCCCAATCATTTCACAGGCATTAAACTTTTATTCCTTACCTGCATTTTTAACATTTGGTCATCTGCAAAAAGAGAGTGACATTTGCTGCTGGGGGGCAGATGTCTGCATCCATAGCAGCGAACCATTTACCTTTCCTTGTCTAGCACCACAGCACCGGTCAATCACCCCACATCGCTGCATGAGCTTGGTGTGTTGCTGTTTCTTACAATAAAGATGTAAAACATCAAAAGCCTCTCTACAAAAGACCGCTGACCTGTGGTTCAGAAGACATGAACGTAATTGTTAAAAGCCACTGGGGTCCCATGCTTTGAGGATCTGGATTCAAATCCCTGTTTAGCGATGAAGCTCCCAGGATGGCCTGAGATGGTCACTACCCGCAGTGTAACCTACCTCACAGGGTTGTTGTGATATGGGAGCAGAGGAACCTTATGCACTATCTTAAGCTCCTTAAGATTGAGAGCCTGTGTGGTGCAGGGGTTAAGAGAAGTGGACTCATAATCTGGTGAATCGGGTTCACTTCCCCGCTCCACCTGCAGCTGCTGGGTGACCTTGGGCTAGTCATGCTTCTTTGAAGTCTCTCAGCCCCACTCACCTCACAGAGTGTTTGTTGTGGGGGAGGAAGGGAAAGGAGATTGTTAGCCGCTTTGAGGCTCCTTAGGGTAGTGATAAAGCGGGATATCAAATCCAAACTCTTCTTCTTCTTCTCGAATATTTATTTTATTTTCCTTGACTTACTTATTATTTGACGGATCAATTTACTACATAGACTGATTTAAAAATATGGGGGGGGGGGGACTCAAACATTCAGAGTTATCATGGGTGACTTGCATGTGGAGGGGGTGTGTGATTTGTTTGTGGCCAGAATCTATTTCGCCCCAACCCTGCCTGGAGATGCCAGGAATTGAAACTGGGACCTTCTGCACGCAAAGCAGATGGTCTGCTATTGAGTTACATTTATGTCTTGCCAAAGGCAAGGTGCTTCTTTAAAAAGGAGATTCAGAAGCAACACAAAATACACAAGTGAGTGAGAAGATTAAAGACTTTATTCTAAAACAGCAAGCAGTGTATACATACCAAGCAAGCACTTCAATCTGCCACTTGGAAGCCCTCAAGAAGCAGCGACGTGACTCCCCCAGGTAGCCTCAGTTTGCACGGCCCCACGGCCGATCAGTCCCTGCATGAGCTTCAGAGAAGCTCTCCCCAAACCGTCCGATTTTATAGATAGTCACCCCCTCCCAATGCCTCCCTTTCTCAAAACAATGTCCAATATCAAAGAAGGAACCCAGAATTATCCTCCACAACTGATTAAGGCAGCTGTGGGGGGGGGGCTTCACCTCCTCCCAACGTTCTCAGGACATTAAAGACTGTTCTCACAGCATCAAAAAACTTAACAAGAGCAAGGGATGGGGTGCAATCCCATGTTTGTTGTGCTATAGCACAAGAGGGCAATAATGCAGTTAGAATTGGGAAATCATCACAGAACAGGTAAAACAGCAGAATGATATTGTGGCGGTTACCTTCACCTATACAGAACCCCCAGACGTTTCACGGTCCATTGGTACCTGCACCTACCACGGTTATTTACTCGCTGCCACCAATCAGTATGCCTGGTAATGATTTACTTCACTTCAGGCGAGGAGAACGTTAGAACAAAACGGTGTTTATTAAAGTACAACACTTAAGTATATGGTTTCACAATAAATGGTTTTTCCTTTGCTTGTTATTTTGTATATTAACAGTTCCTAACAGTTCCTATCCTCTTCCTAACTCTCCCTTCTCTCTTCACAGCCCCCTCTATCTCTAAATTCTCCACCACCCTTTCCAGCCTCTAAATCCCCAGCTCTCAACCAACTCTAACTCGGACTTAACTCCGGACTTAACCTAACTGCCTTTAACACTCCCTGGGGTGGGTTTATATACTCTTCTAACTCCGCCCCTTAAGGTTCTAACTGACTAAACCCTTTAACTCTTTAAATGCGGTCCCGCATTTTGGGCTGAACGCCACAGATATGTGTAAGCTCCAGTATAAATCCACTACGTTGAATACACCTGCAGAAAAATCCCTTGTCTGGAGGGGCTTTGGCCAGGGGTGCCAGCTATAGGGGGTGGAAGGGGCCTCAGCCCCCTCAACCTTTCTAAGCAGGGGGCTGAGCCCTCCAATATTGGGGTGGCACCATCCCCCGCCGACCACGGACGAGCACTCGCACCAAGCCACAACACAACGGGGCAGCACTGGCCCGCCAGGTGGGGATGGGAGGTTCGGAGGGCAATTTTCATCCTCCACTCTCCCATCACAATCACCAGACCACCTTTCAGAAAGGCACTCTGGCGATCCTCAAAGGGATGCTCTGGCTTCCCAGCAGGCCTGGCCGAACTGGGGGGGGGGGCGTGGTGTTGTGCATGTGACTTAATGCACGCACAACGCCCCCCCCCCACACACACACAATGGGCCCAACAAAGCATGCCTGGCCCTAGCTGAGTGGAGCTACCTTTGAAGGTGTCCCAGAAACTACAACTAATCCAGTATGCAGCAGCTAGACTGGTGACTGGGAGTGGCTGCTGAGACCACATAATACCGGTCCTGAAAGACCTACATTGGTTCCCAGTACATTTCCGAGCACAATTCAAAGTGTTGGTGCTGACCTTTAAAGCCCTAAACAGTATACCTGAAGGAGCGTCTCCACCCCCATCGTTCAGCCCGGACACTGAGGTCCAGCTCCAAAGGCCTTCTGGCGGTTCCCTCGCTGCGAGAAGTGAGGTTACAGGGAACCAGGCAGAGGGCCTTCTCGGTAGTGGCACCCGCCCTGTGGAATGCCCTCCCATCAGATGTCAAGGAAATACACAACGATCTGACTTTTAGAAGACATCTGAAGGCAGCCCTGTTTAGGGAAGTTTTTAATGTTTGATGTTTTGTCGCTTTTTTATATATGCTATTAGAAGCCACCCAGAGTGGCTGGGGAAACCCAGCCAGATGGGCGGGGTATAATTAATCTAGTAGTAGTAGTAGTCTTTCCCGGCCCTATCTGGAGATGGTGGAGATTGAATCCAGAATCTTCTACATGCAAAACACTTGCTCTAGCACTGAGCTATGGTTCTTCCCAAACTAATTACACTACAGCATCATTTTTGTTATTTTTTAGTGGAGCGGGGGGGGGGGGGCATCTTTCCACAGCACAGAATTTGCCTCACCAAAATCATCCTTGGGAAGTGGAGGATTTATCTAAACGATGCCCCGTTGTCATCCTGTTCACACACCCACACAGCCTCTACAAGATAATCCTGTTAAGCATTTTGAACGTCTAAGTTCCTGAAACAGAAAGTGCACACAGGCTGCTTGTGCTAAGAAGATATATAGGCTGTTGTATGTTGCATGCTTGAATTTGCCTCTCTCTCTGTCTCCATTTTATTGCTACAGGGGGGAAAGAAATCCCTTCGCCTATCAGCGGTAACAGGTCTTGCTGCAGGCAGATGATAACTCTGTTCTGCCACCTCATTGACAGCCAACGAAGCTTGACAGACAGAAGGACCAAAGGGAAGCAATCGCTTTTTTTTTTTAAGGAACTAAAAAGCACTGTCTGTGCTCACTGAAATGTCTCCACACCTTGCTTGAATTACACAGAAGCAGAATGAACGACATCACTTGTTGGGATTATGCGAAGCAGGAGGTAATAATACAAAATGCAACAAACAAACAGTCACACACTACACAGTTTTCGAGTTCTTGCTGTTGTTGTTAGCATCTGGGTGGATAATGTCAGGTTCAGAAAGACCAGGGTGAGTGGTGGATGCAGAAGGGATGCCAAAATGGATCCCTGGCTCTCCTAAGGTAGAATATGCATGGAGATTTGGAGGGGAGAGGCTTCCTTATACCAGTGTTTCCCAACCAGTGTGCCTCCAGATGTTTTGGGACTACAATTCCCATCATCCCTGACCACTGGTATTGCTAGCGAGGGATGATGGGAGTTGTAGTCCCAAAACATCTGGAGGCACATTGGTTGGGAAACACTGCCTTATACAATCAACCAACAGACATTGGCAAGAGGGCATTTTGAGGGCGAGCAGGATGGAAGGCAGGGAGACCCAGCTAATTCTAGTTTTGCCCTCATCCTCTTGTACTGCTGAGTTATGCAGAGTTGAGACTGAGGAGGAGGAAGCTGACAGGCCAGTGCCACCCTCTGGGTTGGTTGCGGGTAAGAACACAGGCAGTTGGGGCCAGAGTGAGGTCAGTGGGGCAGTGCCCTTGCGTGTCGAGGTCCCCAAACCACCCCTCAAATAAAACACACTTCACACCAAAATTAAGTTTAAGGTTTTTGGCATAATTTTGGCCACAACTTTGTTAAATACAAATATGTGAGTGGTTGCATAGGCATTGGTTAAGACTATCTGTCCCGCTGGGGACAGAACTGATCTCCACCCGCCTGTGGAGTCAGTACCGGGGAAAGCACTTTCTGGAGAGTCTGTGCGCCCGTTCTCCCCAAATGCTCCCAGGGGCCCTTGCGTGGGCCCTGGCCCCCTACCGGGGGTTACGGACTAGCATGGCGAGCCCCTGGATTCCTTTAATGGAATTCCCCCACGCAGCAGCAGCATAGAAGGGGTAGGCACAGCCAACCGAGCCCCTTCTCAGCATTGGAGGGGCAACCACAGCCAACTCTGCCCCTCCAGCAACCAATTATAACCCATGCCTAACCGCCAACCTTACAAGTTGTGACTAATTGCTACGCAGTAGGCGAAAACCAGATGGCACCAGCCAATTAGCCAAATGGAAAAAATTCCTACCAGGCCCCTGCCCCAAAACCAGACGACCCCATGACAGGCATAGCAAGGTCAATGCAGAGGCCTAAACCACAGGGTGGGAGGGCGGGAGATCCGTTGCACACAGCCAAGAGGGCGTCCACCCTGCAACAGGGTAATATGCTCTTGTGACGTCAATCAACAAATTGCAACATATAAATCTCCCCAACGACAACCATGCCCAATCACAGAAGTGGCCATCCAAACTAACCCGCCCAGCAACAGAGGGGTGGCTTGCTAGCCCCCACCGCAACACGTGCTCTCCATGAAGGAGAACACGCTTTCTTGGA
The DNA here is from genome assembly GCA_034642065.1 of Darevskia nairensis. Classification (NCBI taxonomy): domain Eukaryota; kingdom Metazoa; phylum Chordata; class Lepidosauria; order Squamata; family Lacertidae; genus Darevskia; species Darevskia nairensis. The sequence goes on along the minus strand of JAWWNI010001289.1, from coordinate 39,512 downwards.
CCAGCCTCCCCTAGAATCAAACAAGAAGGTCTTTCTCGCAACAAACAGTGCTGCCTGCTTGCAAGAATTCAGCCAGGTGGGCAACCGTGCCTCGCTTCCAAATCTGCCCCCATCTCTGAGGAAAATAAAAATAAAAGTGAAGGCAGGAGTCTCTCCCACAGACGCATTCCCATTTTCGAAACCTGCCTTGCAGAAGGCGAGAGACCATCTCTTGTGCCTTAAAAGAAAACCACCTATTTTTGAGCGCACACATCAACTCTTCTGCAGCAACCCCAGGCATGTGGCAGAACATCTGTTATGGAAACACTAGAAAGCAGAACGGAGGCAAGCTGGGCAGCTGCCAACTCTCTCAAGATCTTCTCCCTCCCCTTCCTTGACAGGGCTGTCAATAACCGGACAGATGGCATCCAATAGGCAGGCAGGCAGGCTCACTTTGTTAACAACCCCGAATGCGTGAAACGATTCCCAGTTCATTTTGCACCAGGCGCTGCCTCCTTGTGCTGTATTTGTTAAAATCATTTTGAATGCAAATGCAGCTCGCTACTCTGAAATGGGGAGAAAATGGATTATTATTAGACGGCGTTAGCTGGGAACAATGAGCAGCTCAGTTCTTGTGGGAGCCAATTTGCAGACACCATATTGGCACATGCCTAATCTCCTCTAACTGTGCCCTTCAGGCTAAGGGTGCAGAAATTGAAGCTGGGATCTAGGTCAGTACGTTTAGACAGGCAGGCAGGCAGGCAGATTTTTATTGCAAATATAACAGAAGGGGGGGGAATGTCGGTTCACTGTAACAATAAGAATTATCCATCCATCCTAATTGCAACATGTATATTAAGATAAGTACCGGTAGTTCATCTGCCCAAATCGGCATAAACATGTAGGGATGTAGCTTTGTAGAGAATATCAGCTGATGATGATGTCGCACAATGCAATTTCAAGCCCAAAGCAACACTGTTAGAGGGATTTTTTTTAAAAAAAGCATCAATACACCCTGATGTGCATCTCACCCAACACAATGAGGAGAGGTTCTACAACCAAAAGAAGACCACTGATTTTAAGGTGGGAGCCTCTAGATTCCTGCAAAAGCAAACAACTATTTGGAAATACAAGTAAAGGGGTGTGAGTGTGTATGTGGGTGATTGTATTTATTTCCTTATATATATATATTTATCATTCATCTTATCACCAAGGATGGGGTACCTGTGGCCCTCAAGGAGAGGGGCTGCCAACTTTTTTGGGCACGTGGGCACATTCGAAGTTTTGCCGAAGTGCTGCAGATGCCGGTCCAAAAATGGCTGCTGTGGGGACATGGCGTGACACAAAATGGCTTCCACATCTAAAAGAGCAGAAAAGGTGACTGAAGCACAAAAGGGCATGGGTGTGCCCCCACCCCATTCAGCTGCACCTCAAAATGGAAAAAGGCACCTTCATCAGCCTCCTCCATGCTCGCTCATAGAGAGAAGGTCTTAGCTAGGGTTGCCAAATGTCCGGAATTTCTCAGACATAGCCAGTATTCAGCCCTTGTAAAAAACGTCTGGGCAGAAATCGCTGAAATGTCCGGGGAAATCCAGGTGTATGGTGGAAGTGTAGATTTTGGTGAATTTCATTAAAAAGAGCTCACAAACTTTCTTTTGTGTGTGTGTGTGTGTGTCCTGATTTTCACTTTTTGAAATATGGCAACCCAATCTTAGCACCTCTGTGTGCCTCTCATCCACTCAGAACTGATAAGAGGGTGGATGTCCACTCTTGGCAACCAATAAATTGTGGTTATGTTTACAGGGGAACATCCAGTGTGGGAGATGCTGAGCTCATGCTATTGGAACTGAGCAAGAAAACTCAGTTGTGGTAGAGCATCTGTTTTGCATGAAGAAGCTCCCAGGTATAACCCCCAGCATTGGTAGGTAGGGCTAGGAGACACACCTGTCTGAAGTCCCGGAGAACTTCTGCCAGTCAGGGAAGACGAAATCAAGGTAAGTGGACCAATTTATCTGACACAGTATAGGGCAGCTCTTACACAACGCAGAAGTGACTACCACTGGGTGTATCAGGAACTGGCTGGATGAGGGAGAACGGTGGCAACTGCCTGACCAAGAGCCCCCCCCCCCCAGGGAAAGTACAGAGGGAGAGGATTTGAATCCTGGATCCTGGTGGTGAGAAACCAGCCACACCCCAGAAGAGGGGAAGAGCTGGGAAGCACTGGAGACTGGGAGCTTGAAAGATGATGATGAAGAGGAGGAAACAGGCAGGTGCCCCAGCACAGGGCAAAGACAGGAATCAGACTTGGCAGTTCCACCACAGAGCCACTCTGACAGCTTCTCTGCTGACAGCCTGCAAGCAGAGCTGGCGCGTCCATTAAGGCGAACTAGGCAGTTGCCTAGGGCGCCAAAATGGAGGGGGCGCTGGCCAGCCTGCCCCTCGCCCCCCGCCGCCGCCCAGTGCCGCCCCAACCAGCGGCGAAAACCGCGGCGGCGCGGGGCGCCTGGCCGGGCAGGGGGCGGGGCACCGTACGTCATGCGCAATGATGTCATGTGGCCCGCCCCCTCGCCTAGGGCGCCAAAATCCCTAGCACCAGTCCTGCCTGCAAGCCCCCTCCCCACTCCCAGAACAAGCCATCTATGGCATGTTACCGAATAAAGAGCCAGGCAGAAACAGAAAGGGTCCCTTGGGGCTTGCTGTAGACAGAGGAAGGGGCCTGACATAGAGGGATAGGGAGTTACAAGCCAATTCAGGCAAATGCTTCATCTAGAAGTCTCTGTGCATTCTCTGTTTTGCTTCCTTAATAAAGAAACTGACTGCAAGTTAGCCAGTGTTTCACTGCCTTTCTCTGATCTGCGAATGACCTGTTCTCCTTGTCAGCCCCTGGCAGAGTGGCAGCCTGCTTCTCCAGAGGGTGAGGAGTCCTTACTCTCCCTGATTATCCACAGACCACAAGTGCCGTAGTGATTTCTTCTCCTTTTTCCCCAGGACACACTTCTCTCTTGCGCCATCTTGGTGGGGATTCCTGTCATGTGGACAACAGTGCACTAGCTCCGCCTGGTTTCACAAATACCTGGAAATTATCCAACACCAGCGTTTAAGAGGGTGTCTTTCCCCAAGTTGCTTGAAGAGCAGCAGTAAACACTTCCAGCGCGCATCTGCACCATCAGAGCATGGGGTCTTGAGCTTCCAGATAGACCCCCGGGAAGAACAAAGGGATCGTGAGGAGGACAGGGGTGGAAATAGCAACTATTTTTTTTGTCTCCTAACTGGCAGCAGGGGAAGAGCTGGTGAAATTCAATTTGTGGCTTGTGTGCCGAGGCACTTTGGTCCTCATGAATCACCTAGAAGACTCTGTGCCAACTGCAACACCAGCCAAGGCTTCCTTCGGGTTTAGATTGATGAGCAGAAGCAAGCAGCCACTTCAGAGCTGACAAAAGAGACTTCTTTGTGAAGTGGAATGGGCGCCAAGCTTGTCTGGATGAGTGGGAATCTACCATTTTTACAGGCAGAACACACTTTTTCAGGAATGTAGGAAGCTGCCTTGAACCAAGCCAGACCACTGGTCCACCAGCTCAGTACTATCTGCTAGGGGTGTGAATCAGCTCTTTGTGGGAGTCAAATAACAAGCTGAATTATTAGTCTCTGCAGCTAGTCTCAGGCACAGTTATTCTCCTGTGGTTTGATTACACCCCTGGGGGTGCATTCCATTGTCTCTTGAGACAGACAGATGCCAACAACAACAATGCCTATGTGGTTGCATTTAGTCTATTCTGTCTTGAAAGGTAAAGCTATGACTTATTCAGCAGCAGAGGACATCATGTGTTCCTTACCATGATGTAATATCTATCAATAGACATTAATTAACTGATGTAACCACTGAGTTGGCAATGTCTAAGTTGTGAGGTTTTCGGTACAGCGAACTAATTATTTATCTATTGCAAGAAAGAGTGGCAAGTGCTTGTGGGTGTAAGAATCTCTGTGGAGAAAGATGCTGTTTTAATTAAATCAACTGCTGGCAGACATAATAAGCTTTCGGGCCTATTTCTGTTCTGTAGTAACTGGGTGCCATTAACCAATCATTCAACCTATGGTCTGGCTACTCCACCCATCGCAAATTTGCACCTAGTTTGAATCTGTGTGAATCATTCAATTTCAGTCCACCCCCCCCCCCTTATTTTACCAATCTTTGGTTCAATTTTCCACATTTCCATATCAGTTTGTAAAATAAATAAATTACTAAATAACTTAATGAACATTCAACTACAGGCCTAGCTTGCCCCATAATGTTCCCCAGTGCTTCTGAATCCAAACCCCTCCTCTTGACACCATTATCTCATGTCTATATTGAGACCACAAAGCTGAGCCTGTCTGTCTGGCCCTGCACGTGGAACTGGTAGAATTTCAGAGAAAGCCATCTTGGAGTGGCACCCAGGGACTGGTGCAAGATGGAGCATTGTTGAGCCAATTGGGAGCGGACACCATAGTCCTGTTATATTAAATAAACATGAAAATAGCCAATTGCCTAGAAAATCCAACACGGTCACATCTGATTTCGAGAGAGGAAAATCATAGATTTAAGAGTCTCACACTCTACTGACTCAACTATCCCAACAAATGAGGAGACTGGTTAAAAAAAGAAAAGAAAGAAATGTTGAAACGGAAAGTCAAGAGGGTCAAATCACTTCAAAATGCTTTGGAGTTGTTCAAGAACACGCTATTAGATACTCAGCTGGAGTGTATGCCACAAATCAGGAAAAGTACCATAAGAGTCAAGAGGACACTGGCATGATTAATACCGGTAAGTAGAGTGAGAGAAGCTATTAGAGGCAAGAAAGTTTCCTTCAAATAACTGAAGTCTTGTCCAGATGAAGAGAACAAAAAGGAACACAAACTGTGGCCCCAAAAGTGCAGACAGACAGTAAGGGATGCTTTGAGGAAAAAAGACTTTGAGGAACACATTACTGTAAAAATAAAGACCAACAAGAAGTTATTCAAATATATTAGTAGCAGGAAACCATCTAGGACAACCCTTGGACAACAAGGGAGACAAAGGAGTTATAAAGGAGGACAAAGAGATTGCAGAGAAGCGGAATGATTTGTTTGCATCTGTCTCCACAATGGAGATATAGGGCAGATCCCAGTACCTTTGCAGGAGATGAGTCTGAGGAGCTAAGATGGATAATGGAGACGAGATATGAAGTTCGAGGCCTAACAGACAAAATTAAAACTGCCAAAACTCCGGGTCCATTTGGCATCCTCCTGAAAGTCTCAAAAAACTCAAATGTGAAAATGCTAATCTTCTAACAAAAATATGTAACTTGCCCCTTGGGTCAACCCCTTATACCCGAGGATTGGAAAGTAGCCAATGTAATGCCAAATTTAGAAAAGGGATCCAGGGGGATCCTGGAAATTACAGGCTGGTTAGTTTAACATATGTCCCTGGAAAATTGGTGGAGGCTATGAAGGACTTACTCACAAACTTGAATTATCATAGCTAGGAAATGGAAAAGGCAAGGTGGGTATCAAATAGAAGAATGGCATAAAGAACTATCAAAGTAAGAAGGAGGAAATGACTTTGAGGAAATATTTCCAGTTACAGGTAGGTAGCCGTGTTGGTCTGCCGTTTTTATTTTGAGGAAATATGGAAGATATTTGTGGAATTTGTATTGTGGAAACAGAAAGGGGTTAAACTATATCGAGAAGTGTAATTTTTTTGGAAAGTCTTTGGAAAGTTGGATAATTATGATAAATAAAAATGAAATGAAATGAAACAAAATGGTAGAAAGTAATGTTAAAGATAAAATAACCAAGCATCTAAATGAGTAAGCTGAACTGCATCAAAGTCAGCATAGCTTCCACAAGGAAAATACCTATTATAATTATTTGAGAGTGTCAACATGCATATAGAGGTGATGTGGTTGACATAGGGTACTTGAACTTTCACAAAGTTTTTGACAAAGTACCTCACCAAAGACTCCTGAGTAAGCTTACTGGTCAAGAGATAAGAAGAGAGGTCCTCTGGTGGATCACTAATTCGTTAAGTAGCAAGAAGCAAAGAGTAGGAATAAATGGACAGCTCTCCGAATGGAGAGTAGTAGAAAGTGGAGTTCCCCAAGGATCAGTCTTGGGGCTTTTTAACTTGTTCATAAACAATCTAGAGATAGAGTGAGCAGTGAGATGGCCGGTTTGCTGATGATACTAAATTGTTCAGGGTCATTAAAACAAAAAGGGATTGTGAAGAGCTCCAGAAGGGTCCCTCCAAACTGAGTGAATGGGTGGCAAAATGGCAAACGCAATTCAATGTAAACAAGTGTAAAGCGATGCATGTTAGGGCAAAAATATCTTTCACATGTCATTGGGTGAAAGGACCAAGGACAAGACCTTGGGGTTATAGAAGATAGCTCAATGAAGATGTCAACTCAGTGCCCAGCAGCCATGGAAATGGCAAATTCCATAGAATCATAGAATCATAGAATCATAGAATTGGAAGAGACCACAAGGGCCATCCAGTCCAACCCCTTGCCAAGCAGGAACACCATCAAAGCATTCCTGACAGGTGGCTGTCAAGCCTCTGCTTAAAGACCTCCAAAGAAGAAGACTCCACCACACTCCTTGGCAGCAAATTCCACTGTCGAACAGCTCTTACTGTCAGGAAGTTCTTTCTAATGTTTAGGTGGAATCTTCTTTCTTGTAGTTTGAATCCATTGCTCCGTGTCCGCTTCTCTGGAGCAGCAGAAAACAACCTTTCTCCCTCCTCTATATGACATCCTTTTATATATTTGAACATGGCTATCATATCACCCCTTAACCTTCTCTTCTCCAGGCTAAACATACCCAGCTCCCTAAGCCGTTCCTCATAAGGCATCGTTTCCAGGCCTTTGACCATTTTGGTTGCCCTCTTCTGGACACGTTCCAGCTTGTCAGTATCCTTCTTGAACTGTGGTGCCCAGAATTGGACACAGTATTCCAGGTGGGGTCTGACCAGAGCGGAATACAGTGGTACTATTACTTTCCTTTATCTAGATGCTATACTCCTATTGATGCAGCCCAGAATTGCATTGGCTTTTTTAGCTGCTGCATCACACTGTTGACTCATGTCAAGTTTATGGTCTACCAAGACTCCTAGATCCTTTTCACATGTACTGCTCTCAAGCCAGGTGTCACCCATCCTGTATTTGTGCCTTTCATTTTTTTTTTGCCCAAGTGTAGTACTTTACATTTCTCCCTGTTAAAATTCATCCTGTTTGCCTTGGCCCAGTTCTCTAATCTGTTAAGGTCATTTTGAAGTGTGATCCTGTCCTCTGGGGTATTAGCCACCCCCTCCCAATTTGGTGTCATCTGCAAACTTGATCAGGATGCCCTCAAGGCCATCATCCAAGTCATTGATAAAGATGTTGAAATAAGACTGGGCCCAAGACAGAACCCTGTGGCACCCCACTAGTCACTTCTCTCCAGGATGAAGGGGATCCATTAATGAACACCCTTTGGGTTCGGTCAGTCAGCCAGTTACAAATCCACTGAATGGTAGCATTGTCTAGCCCACATTTTACCAGCTTCTTTACATGAATATCATGGGGCACCTTGTCAAAGGCCTTGCTGAAATCAAGATAGGCTACATCCACGGCGTTCCCTTCATCTACCAGGCTTCAGGAACCCATACCAGGGTTCATTAGGGAACGAATTGAAAATAAAACTGCAAGTATTATACAGATGTTTTTGTGCCACAACGTTTGGAGCGATGTACAGTTCTGGCGACCTCCCCTCGGAAAGGATATTGTAGGGTCGGAAAAACTTCAGCAAAGGGCTGCCAGAATGATCAAGGGAACAGACCAACTCCTCTATGAAGACAGGTTGCATTGTTTGGGACTTTTTAGTTTAGAGAAAAGACAAGTTAAGAGGTGACACGATAGACCTTTACAAAAATTATGCATGGGGGAAATGGATAGGGAAACACTGGAGCTTGTAGACACTGAATAAAGCTGAATGTTAGAAAATTCAGGACAGATAGAACTAAGTACTTCTTTACATGGCGCATAGTTAAGCTATGGCCATGAAGTAAAGGCCATTAAGTTAAATAGTTTTAAAAGAGGATTAGATACATTTATGGAGGATATGGCTAGCAGTGGCTTCTATCCATTATGGCAATGCCCTGAAGGCAGCAATGCTTCTGAATACCAGTTGGTGGAAACCACAGGTGGGGAGAGGACTCAGTTCCAGGCGTCTGGTTGGCCACTGTGAAAACAGGATGCTAGACTAAGATGGGCCAGTGGCCTGATCCAGCGGGCTCTTCTTATGTCCTTAAAATGGGGTGCAGATGAATCACTTGTGATGCCTTTAAGCTTGGAGGTAATGTAGAAAATAAATGCAATAGGCATAAAATAAAATAAAAATCCCTGATGATAGCTTCCTGTATCATTGCACTGGAAAAGATTCACTACCCCTCACTCTGCCTGTTCCTAGAGGATTAGTAATGCATAACCTGATCACGGTATAAGCAGATGTGGACCATGAATAGATGATTTTATTTCCGAAGTCACTAGTGGAGTAGTAGAACTGATCAGTTACAATGCAGGCCCGAATGGTAGCTGACTGCTCCGAATGTGCATTGCCTAAAGGAAAAGACTTTTTTTTGGGGGGGGGAGCATCACGTTGTTATATCAAGCTGTGAATAGGAATTGCATTACACATGCAAAATTGAAGAGCTGCCACTTGGATCTCTCCAGCCTTTGATCTCTAGTAACACAGGAAGTGTAAACTAAGATCAGGTTTATGCCATCAGTCTTAACTACACATCAAAGTGATGACAACAGCATCACTTTCAAGATAAATTACATACAGTCATGGGTTCCCACTGAAGGTGGGAGTTTTTCTATTTTTTGTTTGCAGGAGGCAAGCATCAATATTTGTCACAGCCTAAACAATACAACACAAGAATCTTCACCCAGCGAGATCAGCATTATCTGTGCAGACTGGAAGCTGCTCTCTAGAGATTTCAGGCTTGTGTCATAGACTAAACAGTGGATTTTCTGAGTTTATAGGGTCATCTCTTTTCTCTTTTCCAACTCTCTCTCTCTTTCTTGTGAGGGCCTCTCCTCTCCCTTCCTCCCTGCTTTTTGTCTGATGTCGCCTTCATTTTTCCCAATACATCCTTAACCTTAACCCTTTAAAGTGGTGATGGGGAACATGTCGCTTCCAGATTTTGTTGGACTCCAGCTCCCATCAGCGCCAGCCAACATGACCAATAGTCAGGGATGATGGGAGTCATGGTCCAAAAACATCTGGAGAGCCACACACCCCATTATTGCTTTAAAGTAAGGGGCATTGGACAACCCCATGGAAAGCCTCAGGATTGTTTATTTAAAAAACAACGCTCAATGCTGGGCCTGAAATTCTCACTTAAAAAACAACAACACAATTTCGTCTTGTGTTAAAGTAGCCCTGCAGAGATGCATTGCAGGAGCCAGACATGGTGCTGTTTCATGAATCTTTGCACCAAACCCATTTGCTTGGATGCGGCTTAATTTCAAAGTAAACTGTGTGAAAATCCCAGTGTGTGGATGTGTGGGCTTCCCTTTCATGCAAAAGCACTGATGCTGAGCAGAGCTAGCCATTGGAATTATATCCAGGTTTGACAGCTTTTCAAGATCAGGAAGGAATTCTGTCATCGCTTTCCACCCCAACTTGATGAGGATTTATTTTTAAACAGCCTACGCGCTGCTTTATTATCTCCCAAGGCACACAGGGGAGAGGGGGGGATGTCTTTGGAGTGGAAGTAAATTCCAACCATGTAAAACACAACTCTGGCATGCAACGACAACGTTGTTGGATGCTGTTGTTTGGAGTAGAATTAGCAGTTCTTCCCTTCGACCAAGCAAATTTGAAATGGGAATGAAAGGTAAGATCAGGTTGAGATGTTCTGGGAAACTGATGCCTAGCTTCCTATTAATCCAAGTCTATTTTATGGAGAGCCCAAAATCAGTTGAGGCTTTGGGTGAAAGAATATAATAATAATAATATTTTTTTATTTGTACCCCGCCCATCTGGCCGGGTCTCCCCAGCCACTCTGGGCGGCTTCCAACAAATATTAAAATACATCAAAATCAAGTTATCTAGGAGTTCCATTTTTCCTAGGCTCCTTTGCACCCTTGGCAAGGTGACGTGTCAGTGCCTCTGAAGCCGGGAGAGACCAGAAACTCAAAAAGTTTGCTTTTCATCTCCTGTCCCGCTCTGCCAGTGACTTCCTTCCTGCCTTCCAGCCTCCCTCTGCTCACTGCTTTCCCTTCTGCCTCCTTCCTCCCTTCCTTTATCCTCCTCCTGCAACTCTCACCCACTCCCGCCATCTTTCTTCTCTCCGAGTCCTGGGCCCTGCAGGGCTGCTGTGATAGCCCACACCAGTGACCAGATTCCTCCACCCAGACGCCTAGAGGAGCCTGTGCACCTCACCTGGCCACCCACAGCATCAGTGGAGCAGCCTGGGGAGCATGTGGACAGACGGACGGACTCCTAGCCACCCAGAGACAGATTGGAGGGGGACGATTTTGGCGCCCCCTAGGCCTGCCCCCTTGCCTGGGGGGGTAACCTGTTTCCAGCATACGCCCCTGTTTCCAGGGCTAAACTCTTAGGAGCTGCACACAAGACAATGCTGCCTATCTGTAAATTGTTTAATACTCTTTAAGGATAACACACACATATGCACACACACCCCTCTGTTACATCTTGCATGAAACGTTCATTCTGCACTTGCAGGAAACAGGGTGGGTTTTTTTAGTGTGCCGCCACCTGTCCTTGGGAACTCCTTGCCTCTTGATATTAGGCAGGTGATTTCATCATATTGTTTCTGCTGCCTGCTAAAATCTTTTTTATTTAAGCAAGCCTCCCCAGTCATGTAATTTTGTTATTTAAATTTGTTGTTGTTGTTGCTGCTGCTGTTGTATATTCCACCCATCTGACTGGCTTCCCCCAGTCACTCTGGGCTGCTTAGAGCACATATGAAAACATAAACGTCAACCATTAAAAACTTCTCGATACAGGGCTGCCTTCAGATGTCTTCTGAAAGTTGTGTAAAATCTGTTGATTTTACCTGTATTTTGATATATAATTATATTACATGTACTATTTTTAAAGTCTGCATTGGGTTTCCCCCCTCCTATTAATATTTTATACCAAAAAAGGCATGGCTGGCTAACTGAAACCCTGAGCAGGAAGACTGTGTGTGAAGAGGCTAAGCTGGTTGCCCTAGCTCAGGCATCCCCAAACTTCGGCCCTTCAGATGTTTTGGACTACAATTCCCATCATCCCTGACCACTGGTCCTGTTAGCTAGGAATCATGGGAGTTGTAGGCCAAAACATCTGGAGGGCCGCAGTTTGGGGATGCCTGCTCTAGCTTAACTGCATGGATCTAACAAGCCTCTCCAATAATTAAGGAGCTTTCACCACTTTGCAACTAAGCCAAGGTTTACTGCCTGTGCAACCTTTCTAACTGATGTATGGAAAAGCACATGAAGCTGACCTTTGAAGAGTTTGTAAGTAAATCAATGTTTAACTTACCAAATGTATGGGGTTTTTTCTATGCTAGATGAAGAGGGAAGTTTTGGAACTCAAAAGGGGATGTTTTAAAGGTCTAACAGCCTACATTCCCTCACTTTACTTTGCTGCATGTTTTGTGATTTTAAATCTTTGCTGGGGTTCTCTCACCAAAAAGTACTCCTCCCCCCCCCCACATCCAGAAATTTTCCTTCATATACCTATTTTTCCCTGCAACCAACAGGTATGTCAATGCTGGATACATTTGCAAAGGTAATGCTGGTTTTACTTTTTTTAAAAAATGGCCTATTTAAAAGACATGACTTTGAGTGTGCTAGCTAAGAAATCGCCAGATACTTTTGCCCAATTTACCTGGGTTCTATCAAGTGCCTTGGCCAGAGAGGTGAAGCAGGCTTCCTCATTATCCAGCGACACTGGCCTTTCTCAGGAAAGTCAGGGTCTCTCAAACCAGAAATGGCTATTGTTACAAGGAGCGAAGGTGAAATCCGTCAGGCTGAAACACAAGCCTTTGAAATAGAAGATAAGACGGAGGAAATGAGGGCCCTTTTCAGCAAAGGAAGGAACATGGGGGTTTACAGCTCCCATTAAAGGTTGCAATGGATAGTGGAAAAGGCTGACAAAATGAGAAATCATTAAAAAAAAAATGAACCAGCTGCTCTACACCCTGCAATACAAAGACACTGTTTTCCTGCTCCAGTGGTATAAAGGAGTACAGTGGTACCTCTGGTTACATACGCTTCAGGTTACATACGCTTCAGGTTCAAGACTCTGCTAACCCAGAAATATTACCTCAGGTTAAGAACTTTGCTTCAGGATAAGAACAGAAATCGGGCAGCAGCGGCACAGCGGCAGTGGGAGGCCCCATTAGCTAAAGTGATCTTCAGGTTAAGAACGTTTTCAGGTTAAGAACGGACCTCTGGAACGAATTAAGTACGTAACCAGAGATACCACTGTATGTTGTCCAGTTGTAGTTTGGTGTGTTTGTGTATTATTATTTTTACTTTTGGGGGCTACCAGGTGGCTGTTTCTTCAATGTCTGGGACACCTGCCATAAAACAAGAGCAAAAACCTCAAGCAGAAGAAGAAGAAGAGTTTGGATTTGATATCCCGCTTTATCACTACCCAAAGGAATCTCAAAGCGGCTAACATTCTCCTTTCCCTTCCTCCCCCACAACAAACACTCTGTGAGGTAAGTGGGGCTGAGAGACTTCAAAGAAGTGTGACTAGCCCAAGGTCACCCAGCAGCTGCATGTGGAGGAGCGGAGACGCCAACCCGGTTCACCAGATTACGAGTCTACCACTCTTAACCACTACACCACACTGGCTCTCTAGACACCGTGGGACCGCTTTGGATCCTAACTTCCAGCAAGTTAGTTGTCTGAGGGAAGAACTACATGTTAGCAGCTTCCCTGTCCTCCTGGCCTAGATGTTCTTCCTAGCTCTGCTCCTGGATCTGAATTGGGGGAGGAGACTGCTTTCTGGGAGGGTGAGATGGTCAGGGTGGCATCACTGAGGGTGGAGAGTGCCTCCATCAAGCCTGAATCACAAGTCTCCTGCTTTAAAAATATGGCGGTCCTCTTGTCAACTTCTTTCCATCACCTTTAGGCAGCCTTAACTATGTGATCTTCCAGTTTTCCTCCCCTAAAAGCCAATAACATGGTGCAACGATGGGAAAACATATGATGGCAACACAGCCCAAGTAAATCTGCCCATAATGTCATGTGAAGAAGAGAAAGATGGTTGGTGTCCATTGGAACTGGTGGGGCGGAAGGCCGGGAGCCCAACTGTAGGTCAAACCATAGCCAATGACAGGCAGAGCTAGTTGTTTCAAGCTTTGTCCCCATCTTCCTCCCTGCCAAGTCCTACAAAGGCAACACTGGGACTAAGGAGAAGGATGACAGCCCAAAGCAATGGATTCAAGTTCCAAAAACAGAGATTCCAACTAAATATCAAGAAGAACTTTCTGACTGTGAGAGCTGTTTGACAGTGGAACAGACTCCCTCAGAAGGTGGTGGACTCTCCTTCCTTGGAGGTTCTTAAGCAGATGTTGACCTAATTGAGATTCCTAGACTAGATGACATCCTGGGTCCCGCTACAATTCTATGATTCTATAACTGTTTGTAAGTAAGAAGGCATGTGTCAGAGAGTCTTGATAACAAAAAGAGCGGAGTTAATTAAAAGAAAGATTTATTGCAAAAGCAACAAAGTTCATTGGAGCGGCGAGCACAGTCGTCGTCCATTAATGAAATATGTCCCTTCTAAAGCGGATGCTTCCGGCAAGGCCAGAAGTAATAATAATAATAATAATAATTTATTATTTATACCCCGCCCATCTGGCTGGGTCTCCCCAGCCACTCTGGGCGGCTTCCAAAAGAACATTAAAATACAATAATCTATTAAACATTAAAAGCCTCCCTAAACAGGGCTGCCTTCAGATGTCTTCTAAAGGTCTGATAGTTGTTGTTCTCTTTGACATCTGAAGGGAAGGCGTTCCACAGGGCGGGCGCCACTACCGAGAAGGCCCTCTGCCTGGTTCCCTGTAGCTTGGCTTCTCGTGGTGAGGGAACCGCCAGAAGGCCCTCGGCACTGGACCTCAGTGTCCGGGCTGAATGATGGGGGTGGAGACGCTCCTTCAGGTATACTGGACCGAAGCCATTTAGGGCTTTAAAGGTCAGCACCAACACTTTGAATTGTGCTCGGAAACGTACTTCTTCTGACGTAGCCAAACTTCTTCTTCTGACGTATTCTGTCTTGAAGACACCCCATACGCCTAGACCTAGGGGAGAGGGGGTCAGCTCTCACCTCTTCCTCATTCTCTGAGAGTTTACCTCCGTGCTCTTTCCCGCTTTCTAAGTTGGTTTCATTTCTAACTTCTGCATTTTGCTCTTCACTAGCACGCTGGCAAGCTGCTGGCTGGCTCTCTAATATGTTGCTATCAGTTGGCATTCCTACGTGTAGGGGAGCTGGCTCACGGCTATAATCCTCTTGTGTTGTAGTTAACCCTCCTCCTGGTTCTTCTCTTCACTGGGAGCTAGCTGCAAATTTTCCTGGGGTCTGGCTCATTCATGACAGCATGTGAGTGAGGGCTGGCTGATAGCAGACTGAGGTTAGTGGAGCAGTGCCTTGTGCGCCCTAATGGACCACCCTCCATTGCTCACCACTCGCGTGCCATTCATGGGGGACAGTGGACTGAGCTTTCCTAGCCACCTGTGACATGCCTAATTTTGCCCCATGGTCCAGACTTCTCCGATGTGGATTAACTGTCCAGCTAGCACCCTTGAATGCTGGAGCAGCACTCATCAAGACCTTTCAAGTGTATCAACCTCATTCATGCTAGGCAGAATATTCTTGGCACAATCAGTCTCATTCACGGTTCTTTGGTAAGTATAATGGGCTTCTTTGAGGGAGTGGGGAAAAGTCACCTGCAGGCCACGAGAGCCTGAATTCCAGACTGTTTCACTGGCATTGTTTTTCACTCACCTGGAAAGCAACTGACATGTGCAATTAAACTGCATTCAGTCGGTGAGTAGTGTATAAGCAAGATACTTTCCCCAGTCCTCACCTTTTGTCAATTACATGTGTGACTCTGGTGAACGGTACCCGGCAATTGGTGCAATCAGTGCCACCATGGTTATAGCACAAAGACTTCTGATGACAAATGCCTTCCCTGGGCAATGGGCGTTTCTTCTAATATCACAGCTTTGGCTCAAAGAGCATCTATTAGAGCTACCAGTGAGATTGCTGTGTCGTAAGTTTGACACTGTTTCTGTGGGGTGTTACAAGACAGCGGCAAAGGAATGCCCAAATCCAAGAGACCGAATAAATGAAATAGATGCCGCAGCGCAACATGTACAGACTGGGCTACCATAGTTCTCTCTATATGAAACTGTCTTTTAAAACAATTCAGAAATGCAAGATGGTGTTTGTTTGGTTTAAAAGTAGTCCTCAGGATGCTAGCATGGGCAAGATGGCTAATGCATATTGGAATGGTAAAGGTAAAGAGACCCCTGACCATTAGGTCCAGTCGTGACCAACTCTGGGGTTGCGGCGCTCATCTCGCTTTATTGGCCGAGGGAGCCAGCGTACAGCTTCCGGGTCATGTGGCCAGCATGACTAAGCCGCTTCTGGCGAACCAGAGCAGCGCACGGAAACGCGGTTTACCTTCCCGCCAGAGCGGTACCTATTTATCTACTTGCACTTTGATGTGCTTTCGAACTGCTAGGTTGGCAGGAGCAGGGACCGAGCAACAGGAGCTCACCCCGTCGGAGGGATTCGAATCGCCGACCTTCTGATTGGCAAGCCCTAGGCTCTGTGGTTTAACCCACAGCGCCACCCGCATCCCTATATTGGAATGATCCATTGCCAATTTCATTGGTTAGTACCAGTTCATTTCCAATTTAAAGCCTTGAACAGTTTAGGCTGAGTGATCTAAAGCAGAACATTGGGTGCCAGTCTTGGGGTTCCGATAGATTCTGATGGGTGCAGGCCCTCCTTTAAATCAGCCTTCCCAACTAGGTGCTCTCCAGATACTTTGGACTACAATTCCAATCAACTCCAGCCAGGTTCAGCGATGGTGGGAGTTGCAGTGCAAAGCATCTGAGAGATACCAGGTTGGGGAATTTTACTGATTGATTGATTGTACCCCACCCATCTGATTGGGTTGCCCCAGCAACTCTGAATGGCTTCCAGCAGGGTATACAAAAACATAGGAACAGCAACAACACAAACAGAACATCATACAAGTTGGTCGAAAGGAGTTTCCTCACCCATGTGAATCTACCCAGCCCCTAAGATTGGCAGCTAGTGCTCTGCTCTGTGACCTAGCATTGCAAGCATTTGACTGATGGATACCAGGGACAGAGCCTTTTCAGTGGTAGCATCACAGTTGTGGAATTCTCTCTTGGGAGAGATTTTTAGATAGACTATGAGTACTTTTTTATGACTGATCCATTCTAATTCTTGGATTTTTATGCTGATAAGTTTTACTTGTGTTTTTATAGGTGGGTGGTTGTAATGGTCATGCTATTGTATTTACTCGGGCTGTGCACCAAATTCAGACGAAGCCCAAATCAAATGGGATTGATTCAGCAGGACTCGGTGGCTTCAGTGAGCCAGACTCCCAGCACCACCAACTGCGGTGTCTGCTGTCAGTCACAGCAAGTGCAGTCAGAACGTTGATATGAGTGCTCCTCCATAACCATCTGCTCAGCAATTAGTGCTACCATACATGAGCTTTTGACATGCAGTCATTCAGAAGAGAACTTAGTTCAAACCCATGGAATTGACAGTGAAGCTCATGACCTGTAACTGCTTTTGCATCTCATTGTGCTGTCCACAAACTGCCCATCAGAGTTGGGTGGTTTAATCAGGCCACATGGGATGAAAAAATATTGAGTTGTTAATTGATTCCCATAGCCATCTGGTTGGCCACAGTGAGAACAGGGTGCTGGGCTACATGGGCCATTGGCCTGATCCAGCAGCCTTGTCTATCTTGTTATACTGTCTCCAACCCTATTATTTATTTATTTACTTACTTACTTACATACATACATACATACATACATACATACATACATACCCCGCCCATCTGGCTGGGTTTCGCCAGCCACTCTGGGCAGCTCCCAACAGAATATTAAAAACACGATTGTCAGGGATCTGCCTCCCCCTGCCAGTCCAGCCCTGAGTGTTTATAGGGAGCAGCCACCTGTTCTGACTACTGACTCATCTGCGAGCGAAACCAGCAGTTCCTCAGGGGAGAAACAGTTAGTGGCTGGGAGGGAAAGAGTGCCAGGGCTCGAGAGATATTGTGAGAGGCCTGGCACCAACCAGCAGGGTCGGACGAAGGAGGAGGCGTCAGGTCCGGTGCAGAGATTACGTAGGAGGAAAAGGCGTTTTTGGCTGCCAAGAATACTGTGTTGGTGCCAAAATCGCAGGGAGTCACTTCCGGATTCTGCTAGTGACTGATCAGACATGATATGATTCAGCTCTGCACTGTATATAATGAGCACTGATTAAAGTAGCAAAAGACAGATGGCTTGGCTCCCTTATTGAACGACCGACACATCAAACATTAAAAACTTCCCTAAACAGGGCTGCCTTCAGATGTCTTCTAAAAGTCAGGTACAGTAGTTGTTTATTTCCTTGACATCTGATGGGAGGGCGTTCCACAGGGCAGACGCCACTACCGAGAAGGTCCTCTGCCTGGTTCCCTGTAGCTTCTCGCAGGGAGGGAACCGCCAGAAGGCCCTCGGCGCTGACCTCAGTGTCCGGGCTGAACGGTGGGGGTGGAGTCGCTCCTGCAGGTATCCTGGGCCAAGGCTATTGAGGGCTTAAAGGTCAGCACCAACACTTTGAATTGTGCTCGGAAACGTACTGGAAGCCAATGTAGGTCTTTCAGGACTAGTGTTATGTGGTCTCAGTGGCCACTCCCAGTCACCAGTCTAGCTGCCGCATTCTGGATCAATTGTAGTTTCTGGGAAGAACATGGCCCTTGTGGCTAGTAACCACTGATAGCCTTATCCTCTATTAATTTATCTAATCCTCTTTTCAAGTCATCCAAGTGCATTTACGAATGCAATCTTAGTTAATTAATGTTTCCATTAAAGGTTGTGCACATACGTATGAGCACTGTGTTAAATGCACCAATGCAGTTGATATTAGAGACTAGCTACCTGAAGATTATTATTTTTTCCTTGTGAAAGAAATAGGTACACAGTTCAGCAAGCAAGCTAGACTGCATTTGTCTTAGACGCCGAAGCACCAGACATTCCAGCTTGTGAACAAAAGAGAGCATGTGCCACAAAAGTAAGGTAGCGCGAGGCCAGCCGTCTCATAGCCGATGAAAATGTGCAAGTTTTATAAGCTTCCTTTACTGTCATTAAAAGTATCGCTGTTACCTTGGCAACAGCTGCTTCACATAAGACTTGATAAAGAAACCCAAATGTTCTACTGGCACATTTGAAATCAATTTGTGGGAATCTATTGAGTGTGTGGTTTTTAAAATCACAACATTTTCCTTATGTGAAATGCAGTTGCACAGGTTTGGGTATTCTGTATGTGAGAAAGAGAGAGGCAGAGGGGAGCAACGATGTTTTTAACCAGGTATCATAAAAACTGCAGGGGGAAATCAAGGTCAGTTCAACTGCACAAGCAGAAACACCCTATGAAAACATCTTCCACAATCTTGCGTCCAGGGATGACTCTGGTTTGGAGGTCAACCCCGGAAAAGTGACCTCTGGTCTTGCCATTTCCAGCACTGCCTGCTGGTAGTTAGGGATGGGTAGTTTCTTGCAGTTTCTTGTTCTTCAGTTAACCACAGAAGCTTGTGATTATATAAACAGCATTTCTCCTAACATGCATATTTGTATTAAAACATAAGTAATTCCAGAGCGGGAAAGACCATTAAAAAGGGAGAACAGGGTGTCACCGGATAATAAAGTGTAAAAAATATATAAATGAAGTGACGTAATTGATTTGAATTGCACTCATAGGTACGATCGGAGTATACAATGGGGATTGATAGGAAGTCAGATGGGATTGGGATATCGACATGATATTTTGGAAATGAGGGGGGGAAATTCTTGTATATATGTCTGTATAGATTTTCTTGTTTACATGTTTGTATAGATATCAACTTAGATGTAATATGAGATATGTAATATGTTGGGTATGTTGTATCTGCATTGACTTTGTTTGTTTGGGACGAAGGGATCCGGATGTGGGAAGCAACAAAAAGAGGCAGACACAGTAATGTTTTTTCTTTCTTTCTTTCTTTTTATTTCTTATTTGTTAATTTTTATCTTTAAGTATTTATTTAAACCTTAGTTATTTTTGTTATTCTTTAGTTAAAAGCAAAAGTAAAAGAATATTGTATATACGACGAATGAATTGTGTATATGAAAATTAACAATAAAATATTATTTTATTACTAGTATATTAAGCCCGTTTAAAAAACGGGCTCGCCTCGGACCCCCGCCGGCTGAGCAGCGCACAGGGAAGGCGCGAGCTGGACGGGGGGCCTCCTTCTCTCCCGGCTTCTCGGCCACGGCCTCCTGGGGGAGGGAAGGCCGCGCCGGGGGATCGTCCGGCTGCGGCGGCGCGCGAGGAGGAGTTGGAGGCGACGGAGGATCCTGGGCGGGCCCGTGGCAGCGGGAAAGGCCTCCGCTAGAAGCGCCAACTGCCTCGCTCCGACTCGCCCCTCAAGCGCGCACGGCCTCCTCCGCCACCGCTCTCTGTCTCTCTGGGGCTGGCGGGTGTGTGTGTGTGAGTGAGTGGGTCATCGGCGGGCGGGCAGGCGAGGGCAGGACCACAGACACGCCCCCCTCTCCCGTCGTCCAATCCCTGCGTCCGTCTGGGACATGTGCAGTGGAAATTTCCACTGACACACGGACGGCGGACGCAGGGACACAGGGAGATTATTATATAGGATAATATAAAAAAAATGGATTTTGCAAGCAGTTTCACCTAATGTAAAACACTTTTTAAAACGTTCCTTTCCTTAGCATATATACATGATTTCCCCCCACGATAGGTCTTTATGTGCACATTTTTGGTTTGGAGAACTACATCAGAGAAGTGCAGATTTTGAAGGATAGCTGTGCTTTTGTTCACATATTATTTTAGGAAGTGCAAATTACAAGCAGGTCCCACTTTCTGAACACAATGCATTCGCAGGAAATGGTTCATTGGACGAATGTTCACATAACAAGCAAATAATGTCCCAGGCTTTTTTTTTTCAGCTGGAACTCACCGAAACTCAGTTCCGGCACCTCTCAGGTAGGCCTAAGAGAACAAGGGAGGCCTTCATGATGAGTTATGGCAGCTCATTTTCTAGAGAAACAGCGCTGATTATGTCCCTTATTTCCTATGCAATCATTTCTAATCTGCGATTTGTCCAATTTCTCTCCTCACTCTCTTTCCATGGTTTCTGCCCCAAACTGCTGTAGCCAACCTGCAAAAGTCAAACAAAGGAAAAACTGTTTAGTCCAATTTCTCCTGCTCCCTGTATTTTTACTACCAGGAAATGGGGCAGGTGCTTGTGACAGGTGCCTTGGGCATCACACACTTCGATTTGTTGTGGCAACAGGGTGCCATTGCTTGCTCCACCTCAGGCAGCAAAATGTCCCGGGCTGGCTCTGTGTTGAACTGAAGGCAGACAGTAGACCTTCTATTGGTCCTGTTCTAGAGGAGCTCAAGGCTCACAGGGGAAGCCAGGTTGTATCCTGTCAAGAGGCAGGCGTTCCAGACACCTAGGGTACCTACAGGACCTTGGAGAGCTCTCAGGGCTCTGCTTGGATAGCTTTGCAACCTATAGTTTTTGCAAGTGCCTAGCTTATATGGAAGGGACGCGGGTGGCACTGTGGTCGAAACCTAGGGCTTGCCGATCAGAAGGTCGGGGTGTGGGTTTGGTAGGGGGGCGTGGGTTTGGTTGCTGCCGCGAGTGGAAGCTTGTCAGCGGCTATTGTGCGTCTTCTGGGTGGCTGTGGCAGGGGCTGTTGCTGATTGGCTGTTGCTGCATCAATTGGGCGGGCAATCGGCATTGAGGGGACAGGTGAGCTTTTGCGACGTGCATGAGTGGCTGCGTAGGTCATTCAGGCGAGTGATTTTTGGCAATCCCCCCTTTAAAAAGTTCAACAACTCTTGGCCACCCCCCCAAAAAAAAGCTCAACAACTCTGGGCAATCCTCCCCAAAAAAGTTCCCCTCATTTTCTTAATTTGGAGTCCCCAAAAATAGGGGGTGTCTTATACATGGGGGCGTGTTATACACAGAAAAATACGGTAATTGTGTGTGGGGGGGGACATTTTGTACTCTTTGTTTTCGAAACATGGACTCTGCAGTGAAATTTGGGGCATATCGTGGCATAGCACCAGAGACTCTGCTATACTTTTGGAGCATGTGAGTTTGACTGCAGGGCCAGGCTATATTTGAACGGACCCTTGAAAGCATGCCTTTTAAGCCCCCCACCCTGCATCAGTGCCCCATCCCAGCCACGGGGCTTACCTGGCAACAGGGACAGGTAGCCTTCCCCCCCCCCCGCCGCCCTTAAAGGACTTTATTTACTGAAAATCAAAACAATGGATACAAAATACTCCAGATCAGCAAAATACTGTCAATAAAAATTCAGCCTGATACAATTTCATACTTCATACAGCTTGCCTTTTAAAAGAGAAGAAGAAATAATTAAATTAAAGGGAGGGGGGGAGGAAATCAACATACTAAGTAGGTTCAAGTTCAAATTTCAAATCATAAAATAAACACCCATGGTGCCAGCTTCCCATTTTGCTCACAGTGTTTGTTATGAATAATTATAGGATGTAAAACCCATACAGCTCTGTAATCGTTCATGCTTCAAAATGCTTCTATCTGTATATGCATTAATGTGGGCTACTAGTTAAAGAGCTAAGCAACTAGTCTTAAGTTTAGTGGTCTTGAAAACCTATAAAATTGTTTGCTTTTTTGCACCTGAACCTTCTTTATCATTGAACTTCCCCCTTGCTGACGCCCTCTCCAGAATCCCTCTTTGTTGGATTATATCTTCTCTGTCTACACCAGCCATAGTTGAACCAGTGCTGATGGCTGGGGATCTTGGCACCTTGATATTGATTTGGTATTAAAATAATACCAAACTGGGGTAAAAGTGTCTGTTCTCTTCAGATTACTTGCCAGTTTGTGGTTCTCTGTCAAAAGCAGGCGGCTTTTGAGCTGCCGTTGTACATTTCCCAGAGCTAAACTACATCAAGCGCTGTCAGAAATTTAAAATAATGGCTTAAAAAAACAACCCTTTGCTACCTGCAGGTGCTGCACATTGGTGCCTAGTCGTCGTCATCATCATCATCCTTTATTCGACCGTCAGTCAGAAAAAGATACATTTATCCATACAAACTTAAAACATCTGAGAGGGTTTTTTAACACACAACCAACACTAAAATGGGCTAGACAGAGAGCCCCAGGTCAATACTAGTGCCTAGTCTACTTTACCATCCCTTTTACAAAGCCTTGGAAGGCCCTGTTGGATAGACAGTTAACCAAAACAGCTGGTTGGTCAGCAACACTTTATTTTGGTGTGACTGAATGATGGTAATAAGATAGTGGCAACTCGTAAATCAGTGCCCTCTGACATAGCCAATGGTCAGGAATCCTGAGAGCTGAAGTGCAATGATATCGGGAGAGCTGCAGTCTTCCCATCCCTGCTTTAGACTCTCAGCAGCATCCCTTATCAGATACTTCAAAAGACCAGAAAAGAGCAATGTTAGCCTTCGTTTTTGCACAGCCCCAGCAGACATAAATTAAGAAGGATCGGTGATATGGTCTTGAGAGATGAAAGCAGCCTTTGAGTGTTCTAAGTGCACACTTGGCAGTTGCACTTGGTGTGATTGCTAAGACACTCTCCAAGGCACCACTTGGCTCCTGAAGACGGTGTTACAGAGCCAGAAGCAGAAACGTCTTGTTCTTCTTGTCAACAGGTCCCTGCGCCCTCACTCCTTTGGGTGGGCAGGATCACAGATGCTATATAACACCATATAACACCAGTCCTAAAGGATCTTCACTGGCTCCCAGTACATTTCCGAGCACAATTCAATGTGTTGGTACCGACCTTTAAAGCCCTAAATGGCCTTGGCCCAGTATACCCAAAGGAGCGTCTCCACCCCCTTCTGAGGGCCTTCTGACGATTCCCTCTCTGCAAGAGGTGAAGTTACAGGAAACCAGGCAGAGGGCCACCTCGGCAGTGGTGCCCTACCTGTGGATATCAAGGAGATAAAGAACTATACAATTTTTAGAAGATATCTGAAAGCAGCCCTGTATCGGGAAGTTTTTAGTGTTTGACATTTTATTATTTTTTATATTTTGCTGTAAGCCACCCAGAGTGGCTTCATTATTTATACCCAGCCAGATGGGTGGGGTATAAATAATAATAATAATAATAATTAATAATAATTTATTATTTATACCCCGCCCATCTGACTGGGCCTCCCCAGCCACTCTGGGCGGCTTCCAACAGAACATTAAAATGCAATAATCTATTAAACATTAAAAGCCTCCCTAAACAGGGCTGCCTTCAGATGTCTTCTAAAAGTTTGGTAGTTGTTTTTCTCTTTGACATCTGGTGGGAGGGCATTCGACAGGGCGGGTGCCACTACCGAGAAGGCCCTCTGCCTGGTTCCTTGGTTCCTTGTAACTTGGCTTCTCGTAGTGAGGGAACTGTCAGAAGGCCCTCAGAAGTGGACCTCAGTGTCCGGGCAGAACGATGGGGGTGAAGACGCTCCTTCAGGTATACTGGACCGAGGCCATTTAGGGCTTTAAAGGTCAGCACCAACACTTTGAATTGTGCTCGGAAACGTACTGGGAGCCAACGTAGGTCTTTCAAGACCGGTGTTATGTGGTCTTGGCGGCAGCTCCCAGTCACCAGTCTAGCTGCTGCATTCTGAATTAGTTGTAGTTTCTGGGTCACCTTCAAAGGTAGCCCCACGTAGAGCGCATTGCAGTAATCCAAGCGGGAGATAACTAGAGCATGCACCACTCTGGCGAGACAGTACGCAGGCAGGTAGGGTCTCAGCCTGCATACCAGATGGATAATAAAGTTGTTGTTGTTGTTGTTGTTGTTAAGTTGCAGGAGGAGGTTGATGCAGTGACCACTTTCAGTTTTGCAACCCACAGTCAACGCATGCAATGCTGTTTCCGTTCCTCTGCAGTTCAGCTTCTGATGAAAACTGCATTATTCGGCTCACTGTTCACTGTAGCTGAATTAGGATATGAATCACATTATTAATTGCATAATTATTACTGCCATACCTAAGCCTTGACCTGGCACCAGGCACAGAGTCCTCAAAGGATGAACCAGGTCGAGGACCTTGAAGAACTGAATTCAGGACGGGGGGGGCAGCTGGGAGGATCTGAAACTGACTGATCCACCAATCTCTAGTTGGGCAAGATCAACACACAAGTGGAATCTCTTCAGATAGTACTGCCACCAATACACTGTTACCTTTCCAACCCATTCTAACCCTTGGACCCAGCAAGTGTTAAAAAAATAAGCCAAGGTAGTTTATTGTGTTGAGGTAATAGCTGGGGGGCGAGAGGCCATTAAGTGGAGAGGGGGCTCTGTGCCTGACAGTAAATGGGTGGAACCCCTCCTCCAGCTCTGAGATACAGTGGAACCTCAGTTCCCAAACACCTCTGTTGTCGTACGTTTCGGTTCTCGAACGCTGAAAACCCGGAAGTAAATGCTTGCATTTTCGAACGTATTTTGGAACCCAAATGTACAACGCGGCTTTTGCTGAGGGCAAAAAGCTCTTGCAACCAATGGGAAGCCGCGCCTCGGTTTTTGAATGTTTCGGAAGTCGAATGGGTTTCCGGAATGGATTTCGTTCAAGAACTGAGGTACCACTGTAGTTAGAAGAACAAAGCTGGAGAACGGAGTTTGCTATGATGTGACCTAGAAGAAAAAGCTGCAAGCTTGAAAATGCAGAGAGAGAGCCATGGCTGATTTCTGCTTGAACCCAAGGCTGTGGCTATGGGAGAATCAAGACCTTTGGGGGATGTTAACTGCCGTGAGCCCCTCCATTGTAGGCCCAGGTTGCATATATGCATAAACAAGCCATGTATCATAAAGAAACCACAGTGCCTCATTCCCAAAAGGAAAAACAAACCCTCGATAACCTCCAGGGACCCCTGGAATCTCACACTCCTCGGAGATTGGGGTGGTGGGCAACCATACTCTCCTGTACAGAGAACAGCATTTCAGGTTGTTGCATGTTGACCCTTTACACACAGCTATTTGTTTCCTGACAACTTGCCAGGATATCATACTCCTCGAAGCGTCTTTGGTCACTGGGTCATTAATTGTTGCTGCTTGGGAATTTCAGAATATCTGGAGCAGTTGGGATAATTAGGTCGTCATTCTGGGTGGTATAATTGTTTCGGAGCTGTTCGCGCTGCCACAAATTGCTTCTGAGTCACTTGACTAAAGAGAGCAGATAGTAACTGCTGTGTCCTCCAGAGGGTGAAGCACCGGCAAGACTTTCATCTCCTGCAACCCAATGTCATTTGGCCTTCTTTCCCTTTGCATGTGTGTGCATGCGCCTGTTCAGTAGGTAAGGGAATAAACCCCACTGGTCTATTAAAAGTAGCTTTGCAGCCATCAAGCACTCTGCACACCCGCTCCAAGCATTGCTGAGGGTTCTTATTTAGCCTGAGCGCATCTGAGCTTTGTAGAGCCTCTTCACAACAAATAGTGGGTTTATATGGCAGGATTCAATCCCACACTTAGCAGAAGGTGTTTTGAGAGTCAAGCTGGTTCACATCATTAAGTTGAGATAGAGGACAAGGTGATAGGTCCTCTCTTTAAGGAGACATCTGAAAACCACTGCAGGAAAAAGCAGCCTGCAGCTCCCACTGAGAGTGGATTGTATTCTTAAATTTGCTTTCAAGGGCTTTGATCTGTCTGGGGGGAGGGGGTTTCCTCTGGTGGAAGGCAATAAAACTGGGCCAGCATCTTTCCCTGTGGGGCTTACAGTCGCAGCAGCTCCATTGTTCATGCCACACCAGGCATGAGCCCTGGTGTAATCACAGGTATAAATTGTTTGGCTTGAATATTAATGGCCTGTGCACTGCCTCGGCCTTGATCCTGAACTGATTCATGTCCACCTGGAGCAACCTGCTTCTCATGCTGAAGATGGAAGCCGATTGGCAACCACACCTGGGTAAATAGGTGCAATGGAAATGCAGCCAACGAATGCATACGCACAAGCCAAAAGCCTTTTCCAAAAGACAGGTTTAGTGTTGCTTGTATGTTTACATGAAGATTTTATGAGTGTGGGCTAAAGGAAGGAGAAACTACACCTTCTGCTTGGCTTGAAGAGATGAAGCTGACCGTTGACTGGCGGGGGGGGGGGCGGTTATTGCAACAAACAGGCTACAGTCTGCCTTTGCAACGCCTGGTTATTGCTTGCTCGTCCTCCAAGCCCCAGCTCATACAGGCTGAAACTAATTCTGTGTTGTTAATGGAGGCTGCCTCTTTTAAAGGGGACACCATGCATTCCAACATCTCCCCTTCATTCCTGGGAATGGGCAAATCTGTCAATTAAAAATAAATAAATCAGTTCTTCAGTTTAGTTCTCCACCTTTCCACATCAGTCTGCCTCCCCCCACCCAGGTTCTCATGAAAATTCACCAGCATTTTAGTTTGAATTTCTCTTAATATACATTTGCGGGCACTTTGCCTAATATACACATTTTTGCAAACAATCCCCCCGCCCCAATAATGCATTTTTTATGTTATTTTCACTAATATAATAATAATAATAATAATTAATAATAATTTATTAATACCCTGCCTATCTGGCTGGGCTTCCCCAGCCACTCTGGGCGGCTTCCAACAGAATATTAAAATACAATAATGTATTAAACATTAAAAGCTTCCCTAAACATAATATATCCTTCTGTAGCAGTGATGGCTAACCTTGACACTCCAGATGTTTTGGGACTACAACTCCCATCATCCCTGACCACTGGTCCTGTTAGCTAGGGATGATGGGAGTTGTAGTTCCAAAACATCTGGAGTGTCAAGGTTAGCCATCACTGTTCTATAGGCACACTTTGCCCCAGTATAGACATTTCTTTTCTTTTTATTTCAAAGATAGAATCAGGATTCAGGATGGCCTTAACAGATTGGAGAACTGGGTCAAAACTAACAAAATGAATTTCAACAGGGGCAAATGTAAGGTTCTACATTTAGGCGAGAGGAACCAGCTGCACAAATATAAGATGAGGGCATGCCTGACTTGCCAGTGGTATATATGAGAAGGATCTAAAGGTCTTGGTAGACCACAAGCTTAACATGTCAAAAGCGTAATGAAAGAGGGGGGGGAGGCTAATGCTATTCTAGGCTGCATCAACAAAAGTATGGTGTCCAGATCAAGGGAAGTAATAATAATAGCTTACAAGTGTTGTG
This sequence comes from Darevskia nairensis, assembly GCA_034642065.1. Taxonomy (NCBI): domain Eukaryota; kingdom Metazoa; phylum Chordata; class Lepidosauria; order Squamata; family Lacertidae; genus Darevskia; species Darevskia nairensis. Next base: position 12,036 of record JAWWNI010001289.1, on the reverse strand, counting down.
TACCTGACCATCACTAATTATTTTAATTCTTCCTTCTAGCTAAGAGGGTCTCCTTAAAGTCATTCTGTTTCCAAGCATGCTTACTTGAGTCTTCCCATCCCATAACTCTGCATCCATATTTACTTGAACTGCCCTTGTTTGCTGTGTGCTCAAATGGGTAGGGGGTGGGGTTGCGAAGGTGCTTTCTGTGAATGGGTCTTTAAAAGCTTAAGTAGGACCAGGCTTACAGAATTACTTAAAGAGGCCTCGGTGGAGGTGGGTTTTTCCCATGCAGCTTCTTAGAGGCAATTACAAGGGGCCTCGCCAGACAATGGGCTCTAACAGCAGTTTATCCCTTCTGCCTCTCCATCACGGCAGATTGTGACAAACCTTCCAATGAGCCATTGTATCAGTGACTAAACCATTAGCAGAGACCATTAATGAATTACGCTACCTCCTTTAAAATAATTAAAATTATGCTTATTATTATTATGAACCTTGTGTAGAAGTACTGCTTGATTTAGTCTGCCACCCCATACATACTTACCTGGAAGAAAGTCCCATTGAACTCACATGGGCTTGCTTCTAAGCAGCGATGAAAGAGAAATTCAGTTTTGTTTGCGTTTTAATAAGAAACTGCCCAATTCTCACTTTTCAAGCCAATACGCAAACTGAAATCCGGCTAACGTTTGGGAATCCACATTTCTCTGAATTTTGCAATGTAGTTCTCCAATGTGTACAAAAATACATGTATGGGGGAAGCTGTGCATTAAAAAATGCATAAATTGGTCAAAATGTCATATGCATTATTTTAGGGGGGAATTGCTTGCAAATGTGTATTAGTCAAAAGCACATTCAGAAATGGATTTAGAGAAATTCACACAAAAATGCTATAGAGTGGTTGTTTAAGAAAAACACACCAATTGCTGAGGAAATGTGTAGAGCTGAATTTAAGAAGGGGGGGTGGAGAGAGAATGGAAAGGGGCAGATTTGTCCATCCCTACCTCTGAGTAGACATGTACATGATGGCATTGTTCAAGATACAAACCAACTTCATAGAACTTTTGCAGCCTGGTTCTGTGTATGCCTACTCAGAAGTAAAGCCCATTGTTTCCAGTGCAGCTACTCCAACATAGGAGATTGCTCAGTAGAGGGCATGTTGTCAGGATCAGGATTCAAACTTGCAGCTTGCACACCTGTATGTGTGAAAGAGCTTTGAGGGGTCAAATTCGCCACGTTCTGTTTGTAAAACATCACACACACAAACACAAACAACACACACTGATAAAATTACATGTAGGCTTAAAACACAGTTGCTCCTGCATTGCTTCTTTTTATCTTGAATTGCCATATGTTCACTCACTTTTAATGGAGAATCCAGTTGCCATTATCTGATGATATAATCCAGGTGCCATTATCTGATAATTTGAAGAGCAACAAAGAGGGCACTATGACAACTCCCATTTTAAATACCCCTATTATATGTGGGACGTGGGTGACACTGTGATCTAAACCACTGAGCCTCTTGGGCTTGCTGATCAGAAGGTCCTCGGTTTGAATCCCCAGCTGGGGTGAGCTCCCGTTGCTCGGTCTCTGCTCCTGCCAACCTAGCAGTTCAAAAGCACGTCAAAGTGCAAGTAGATAAATAGGTACCGGTAGGAAGGTAAACGGCATTTCCATGCGGCTTTATCATGCTGGTCACATGACCCAGAAGCTGTACGCCGGCTTCCTCGGCCAGTAAAGCAAGATGAGCACCACAACCCCAGAGATGTCCACGATTGGACCTAACGGTCAGGGGTCCCTTTACCTTTACCTTCCATACAACGTGAAGGTAGTTTCTTTCCTTTCTTTTTCTTTTTTTCTTTTTCTTTTTTCTGGTTCGCCAGAAGTGGCTTAGTCATGCTGGCCACATGACCCAGAAGCTGTACGCCGGCTCTCGGCCAATAAAGCGAGATGAACGCCACAACCCCAGAGTCGGACACGACTGGACCTAATGGTCAGGGGTCCCTTTACCTTTACCTTTAAAGGTCTAAATATGCAACTAAGTCACCGAAGATCTATCAGTAGATCACAATCTACCACCTTGGTTGGGTTGCATTTAAGCAGAGGCTGGACCGGCTACCTGTCATTATTATTTTATTATTTATTGAATTTATATACCGCCCTATAGCCAGAGGTCTCAGGATGCTGTCCTCAAAATGTTCCTGAAACTGGGCAGAAGGTTGAACTCGATGGCCTTCCAGGTTCCCTTTCGGTGCTCAAATCCTGCGGGTGCTGCCAGCCTACATCCAGTGCAATGCATAAACAGGAGAAGAAGATGCCCGCATGGCCTGTGAAGAACCTTCTTCCTCCTCTTCTGTGCTGCAGGCTATAGCCATGCACATGGTAGAAAGCGGCTGTCATCGGGGTGACAGGCAGATCGATGTATCCTGCATCCAAATCTCCTGCTCATGATGGCATGGCGGTGATTTTGCGGGTGACACAAACTGCGCTTCCCGATTCCGACTGCAGTCAAGGGGTTGAGCGCAGAGAAAGGTGCAATCAGGCAGCTTATTTCCTGGCTCCTGTGTTAAAACAGTACTAATTGCCGTACAAGAGCCCTAAGCGTTTGGGTGAAGCCACTTAATTACAACATCTTGTATATAGTGCTCAATTAAACAGGATGATGTGCAGGCAAGCATCAGCCAGCCAGCCACCCTCTTCTTTAAAAATAGCGGAGTTTGGCGAAATTGTCAGTTACATAAACACAGCCTTGAAAGACAAGCACGTTGAGTGGAAGGCAACAGATGGACCCTTCTGAGCTGACGAGAAGATATGCGGTGTGTGGCAGACTCTTCGTGCGGACGGATCGAGCCTCCTTCCGAAGCTTTGGCTGTAGATGTAAAAAAAGTATTCAAAGTGTGCTATAATCAGTGGCTTCCTTTCTCAAAGAACCTCTTTGCCTATTTGCCATTGAACCACTTGAATTATAGAATTGTGATGGACCACGAGGATCATCTAGTCCAGGGGTTCCCAAACTTGGGTCTCCGGATGGTTTTGGACTATAATTCCCATCATCCCTGACCACTGGTCCTGCTAGCTTGGAATGATGGGAGTTGTAGTCCAAAAACCACTGGCGACCCAAGTTTGGGAAGCCCTGCTCTAGTCCAAACCCCGGCAGTGCAGGAATCTTTCACCCAACATGGGGCTCGAACCCACAACCCTGAGATTAAGAGCCTCATGCTGCAGCAACTGAGCTATCCCTCAGGGTTAGTTGTTTTAACTGATTTTAATATTGAAGTAACTCTCCCTGGGACCTCATGGTAGGGGCGTAGCAAGGTCAGGTAGTACCCAGTGTGGAAAATTTCTTGTCAACCCCCCCCCCCATTTATTTTTTATATTTTTTTATCTTTTTTGCCTGCAAAAATGGTTTGATTTTATTTCATATTTTTCTTACAAAGAAAAGTGGATTCTGAGCCTCTGAACAGAATGGATTGTGTTTTGGCTTGTGTTATTTTATTTATATCAGGCATGTCCCAAGAGACTGCGATCTACTCCCACCATAAAAAACTGGCAGTGATCTACCCATTGGATTGACCAAACTTGTTGAGCTTTTTTGGGGGGGAGGCGGGGGGTGGACCGTTTTGGCAGCGTGAAGCCTGCATGCGCCAAAGCCACAGTGTCTCTCACAGACCATCAGTGCCGCACAGCATTTTGTCACCTTCCTCAGAGGTGACACCCGGGGTGGGCCGCACCCACCGCACCCACCTTGCTCCGCCCCTGCCTCATGGTGAAAGGCAGGTAAGAAATCTCATTAAAGAACAGAAGGAGAGCCAGTCTGCATCAGACTTGTCGCAGGTCCTGTTTCTGAAGTGGTCAACCAGATGCCAATGGGAAGCCCACAATCAGGGCATAGGGGCAATAGCACTCTCTTGCTAGCGAACCCCAGAAACTGGGATTGAAAGACATTTAGGGTTGCCATAAACCCTTTTTTTTTCCCTGGGACACATCGTGTTTTCCAGGGGTAGAGTCGTCCTAGCAATCCATAGTTAAAAGCAGAAGTCGGCAAATGTGTCCTCTTTTTTGCTCTTCAAAATATGGCACCCCTAGCTGAGGAGTTGCAACCAGAACTGGACACTGTCTTGCAAGTGGAGACACTTCACCACAGATCTGTGTTGCAGAGGATTCTGGGAAATGCTCCTTGCCATATTTGGTTCAAACAGGGCACTGGCCAGCTCCACTAGTCTACATGAGCCAAGAACACACTACAGAAAGAGGAGATTGCATTATTACCTTGTTGTTTGCTTTGGAGGGGAAGGGTGGTATAAATAATATTGGTATTGGTATTGGTATTGGTATTATTGGTGCTTTTTTCTGGGGGGACGCATACCCCTAAACATTTTGTGAATATAAGTTTGGCCTCATTGAAGGGCAGTATGTCAATATGAGTAGGAAAATGGGAGTACCCCTAAACATTTTTTAAGAAAAAAAGCACTGATAATGATGATGGTGATGATGATTCCGGATCCTTTGAATAGGAGATGTCAATGATTGAATCTTGGACCTTCTTCGGGCAAACAGGGACCTTGAAATTCCCACAACACTTTGTGACTTCTCTCATTCCCACACTTTTCTCTGTCTTAGATCTTAAAGATTTAACAATTCTCTCTCTCTCTCTCTCTCTCTCTCTCTCTCTCTCTCTCTCTCTCATCATGGTTTTTGTTTCATTTTTGGTTTTTCTGGTCCCTTGCAAAGCATCTTCTAAAAGCAGTCTGTACTGCATCTTTTCTTTCAACCCAAACAAAAAGCTTGAATTATTCCTTTCCCCTCCCTTTTTACCCACCCCCAACCGGGGTTTCACACCAGCCAATTGCAGGAATAATTAACACAGAGATTCCCTGGGGGCCTTTTGACATCTTTTCTTAGCTTTCTGGTGTGCAGACAGCCACAACCTCTCTTCCCCCATCTTATAAAACTGAGGGGGTGGTTAGGGAGAAGTGTTGAAAAGGGACATAATAGTTTTTTTCTTTTAAAAAATTGTAAGTCTAAAAACTCATTAATAAGCATAAAACAAATGCTTTTACTGTAAGCTTAAGTACAGCTTTCTCCCACCTCCTAACAAATAGTCTCCCAAGAGATAGCATTTTCTGTCTTTCCAGACAGACGTACTTGCAGGGAGGGTGGGACGGATAAACAGCTTTTTAAGCGAAGCTAGAAGAATTATTTATGTCAGTGGGGGGACTATCAGAAGTAGACGCAAGGTGTAAATGTTCCATCCATTTCAAAACTTAGCTGACCTTTGTATTTACAAGCAAGATTGCGAGTTCTTCAGACACAGGTCCTGAAGAACACACAGTTAAAATAACAAACTGTGCTGTCACCAGGATATGGCTGAAGGCCAGCAGGTTGGATTGCTCTTGGACAAATTCATGGAGGTACAGTCTGTGAATGACTATTAGCGATGATAAGTGGTGCTTGCAACAAAATGTTGCAGCATATCCTCGCTACTGCCCAATAGGCCAGCCTGCCAGTTGTGCCCTATTTCAGAATACTCCATTCCCCACACTCCATTTCTTTTTTCCAGCTGATGCTCAATATTCTGTAGCTACTGTGCATGCTCAGTCCTCAATAGGGTATTTAGTGGGGTTTCCCCCTTTAGCAGAGCTGTTTTTTGTTCTCCTGCAAACCTTGGAGTTCTCCCAAACATACTAAAGGTAAAGGACCCCTGACAGTTAAGTCCAGTAGCAAACAACTCTGGGGTTGCAGCGCTTATCTCGCTTTACTGGCCGAGGGAGCCGACATTTGTCCACAGACAGTTTTTCCGGGTCATGTGGCCAGCATGACTAAGCCGCTTTGTGGCTTCAGGAAGTTCATAAAGTGACTGTTTTATTCTTTTTTAAAAACTCTGTTCTTAAGTAGTTGAACTTGATATGCCAATAAAGGTTATGGAATTGGAATTAGACTAAGCCGCTTCTGGCGAAACCAGAGCAGCACATGGAAACGCCGTTTATCTTCCCGCCGGAGCGGTACCTATTTATCTACTTGCACTTTGACGTGCTTTCGAACTGCTAGGTTGGCAGGAGCAGGCACCAAGCAACGGGAGCTCACCCCGCCGCAGGGATTCGAATGCCAACCTTCTGATCGGCAAGCACTAGGCTCTGTGGTTTAGACCACAGCGCCACCCGCGTCCCCAAACATACTAACACCTCCCTTTTGTTTCTTATTGTCTCTATTTTAGATCCATTTCTGTCTGAACTCAATACCTGAGTCCAATAGTAATAGTAGTAGTAGAAGAAGAAGAAGAGGAGGAGGAGGAGGAGGAGTTTGGATTTGATATCCCGCTTTATCACTACCCGAAGGAGTCTCAAAGCAGCTAACATTCTCCTTTCCCTTTCCCCCCCCCCACAACAAACACTCTGTGAGGTGAGTGGGGCTGAGAGACTTCAGAGAAGTGTGACTAGCCCAAGGTCACCCAGCAGCTGCATGTGGAGGAGCGGAGACGTGAACCCGGTTCCCCAGATTACGAGTCTACCACTCTTAACCACTACACCACACTAGTAGAGGGAGTAACATCTATGTGGAACCTCCATATTCATTTCTGAGGCATCTTGGTGGAAAGCGCAATACTAAGAGCAGAGTGGCTCTCCTGTTCAGAACCTAGTATGTGCTAAACATACTCCAAACCAAGGTTTGTGTCCAAATGTATGTGTCTTCCAAACCATGGTTTTTGCAATTTCCCTTTCTCCACCTTCCCTATCCCAAGGAGGAGCCTTTCAGGGTAGAGCAATGACCCTAGCCAGGAATGTGGTTTTCTTATCCTGATTTGAGGAGTCCTGGTGATCGTTTGGCTAAAACGACAAACCACGGTGTGCGGCTTTTCATATAATGGTTGTGGCTGAACTATCTCTACCGATAAATAAAATTTCACTGTGAAAAAGGGATGGAAGGGAATCCGAGAACTTACTGCAAGACTTGGAGACTTCCAAGGAAGCTGAACATTGGAAGAATTGAGACAGACGAAAGAGAGTTCTTCCCCACACAGCGCACAATTAAACTATGGAACTCAATGAATTTACTTTCAAGGCTGTGTTTATGTAACTGACAATTTCATCAAGTAGTGGTGACCAACAATTTGGACAGCTTTAAAAGAGGATTATATAAATTAATGGATGATAGGGCTACAGGTAAAACGGTAAAGGACTCCTAGATGGTTAAGTCCAGTCAAAGGCGACTATGGGGTTATGGTGCTCATCTCGTTTTCAGGCCGAGGGAGCCAGCGTTTGTCTACCGACAGCTTTCCGGGTCATGTGGCCAGCATGACTAAACCACTTCTGGCGCAACGGGACACTGTGATGGAAGCCAGAGCGCACGGAAATGCCATTTACCTTCCTGCCACAGCAGCAGAGGGACGTAGCAAGGTCAGGTGGTACCCCGTGCGATTGTCGATCAGCGTGATCATCGTCATGAAAATCCACCCGTTGATTGTGCAAATACGCCCAGCCTCCGGGCGTATTTGCGTGATTGGCGGTCGGATTTTCACGATTGGCGGGCCGCCCTGGCACCCCCGGCGGGCCGGCGCCACCCGCCGATTGCGAAAATCCGACCACCAATCACATAAAACCACCCACACTACACAGTCATACAGGGCACATGCGATCTCAGCAAACATTATACCACTCTGCCAGGTTACTAAGCAATTTCCTCTACCGTCTTGGCTAGCTGACCTACTGATGGCAGAATTAACCCTTAAGTTACAATCCAAATGACCCCTGCAGAAGAACCCATATGCTTTAGCCTTCCCTTCTAGTGTGTCTGAAAGCTTACTGAAAGGAAGCCAAAAATAAATAAATGCAATTTTAAAGTTACAAGGCTGCTTGATAAATCTGGGAAGACACAGAGTTCACCCCGTCAACCTTCAGTTACCTTTAAGAGAGTGCATTGTGCTCCTGAAGCAACATGACTAAATTATTGTACACCGTTGCTATGGCAGCTCCTAATTTGTTATTGGATAATAGAGCAATGCATGCTTAAATAGCCTGAAACTTGCCCCTGAGGTATCTTATAAACAAGCACATTTTTCATTAAAGGTTTTTTAAAATAAAAAATAAAACTTTAAAAAAATGAGTATACATTTTAAATAGAAAGAGCGTCTCGTTTTTTTCTTCGCTGTGGGGAAAAATTGTAAAGACAGCAAACACTAATAAAAGTGGTGAGATGGTCATTTCAGGTGAGAGATTTGAGGGTGGCATCAAAATGCATACCCAGTCCATCAATATTCTGCACCATACATTTAGAGCAGTGTAAGACCGCTTTTAACAGTCGCAGCTCCCCACAAAGAATCTTGGGAACTGTAGTTTGTTAAGGGTGCTGAGTGTTGTTAGAAGACCTCTGTTCTCCTCATAGAGCTGCCATTCCCAGAGTTCCTGTGAAGTGGGATTCGCTGTCAAACCACTCTGAGAACATAGCTCTGTCGGAGAAACAGGGGTCTTCAAACAACTCTCAGCACCATTAACAAACTACAATTCCCAGGATTCTTTGGGAGAATATTGTTTGAAGTGGCATGATACCACTCTAAATGTATGGTTCCGAAGGGGACGTTGTATTTTTCGGCTTTCAAATTCCATGTCTTGAAGTGACTCGTGAATCCAGAAGATATTTTGGTTAAATTAAAGTAATTTAGTTTTGCTTGCTAGGTAAAAAGTTTGTAAAATCATTAAAAATGATTGCCAACTGCTTGCAGTTATAGTGTATATTCATATTTTTTGTTCTTTATTATTGTTATTTCGCATTACCTGCCTTTTCCAGAAGGTAAATTTGTTTTTCCAAAAGCTGTTTAGGTGCTTCTCCGTCAAACGTAGACTTGCCGATCTAAATGTTGTCCAATCTCAAAAATAATAGCAGATTTGAATTCCGCCTACCCCAAAACATGTTTTAAAGAACCCTCATTGAAGAAATATGCAAATGACATACCCTAATGGTACAGAGGGAGCCCGTATATCCACTGACCCGCAGTAGTCACCATCACCTGTCAGTTACCATGCTTGGCATTAGGGGGCTATTGTTTTTGTAATTTTTACATTTCATATTTATAACGAAACAGCAACAGAAGAACCCACATCTCTGTGCCAAAGATTCAATGCCATGTGATTCAGGACTTTGACATTAAAAGAGGGGGGGATAAAAAAGAAAGAAAGAAAGAAAGAAAGAAAGAAAGAAAGAAAGAAAGAAAGAAAGAAAGAAAGAAAGAAAGAAAGAAAGAAAGAAAGAAAGAAAGAAAGGTTTTCTTTCAGATTCCGTAAAGGAAAGAAATCAAGGATTTTCTGGCTGAACAATGGAGCAAAGCATCAATGATTCCATTTCACTTCACTTGATGTGAAGGGCCCCCCCCCCTAATTTTTATTATTTTGCAATCATTTTGGTGCATAAACCTTGATGAATAATGGAATTTAAGGAAGGGAGCCTTCCCATAGAGGCAGGCTCTATTGACATCTGACTGGTAGTCTAAAGGCCTGCTGGGAAGGTCCAAAGGCTTCATCAGAGTTTCTCAGCAGGTCATTACGAACGTTATCCAATTAGAAAGCAGAGGTGCGGGATGACATTGTTCTCCAAAGAGCAAATATAATTGATTTTCATTTCAACGGGCGAGAGAACCTCTTTTACTCAAAAGGGCCTTAGCATAATTTCTTGTTTAGGGGGACTTAGAGAGATTTGTGCTGGAGTATTTAAATCCTAGCTGGGGACTGTCCCTGGCAACGTGTATAAATTAAAGGACAGCTGACTTCACTCATTGATACTCAGAATGGGAGAGGGGTTTGTGGTTTGTTTTGTTTTGTCCCTTTTTTTTTTTGCCACTGCTCAAAAATAGCAGGAAGGTTTTAGAGGGGGAGAAGGGCCTCAGAGACTAGTTGCCTAGCCCCCCCCCCCCAAACCTCTGTGAATAGTTCACCTGCTTTCAAGGGCTACATCCCTATGCATTTGAGGGGGGGGAGCAATATAAAATCAACTCTTTCTTTTTTGCTTTTCCATTTAAAAGCCATCCCCTGTGTGTCTCCATCCCCACTGGTACCATTTCTCCTCTTCCCATAGGATTTCACTGTCTCTATTGTTTGGGTGGCTGCTTGCACCATTAGCATCACAGAGTGTGTTTCTCTCCCCCCCCCCCCCAATGCAAGCATTTAGCATTAGCATCTTAATTCCCTAAGAGGGGGCAGAATAAGCATAAGCAGGGTCACAGAGGACAGGTAAAGTATCTACCTTAAAATAAAATAATAGCAATAATCTCTAAAGCAGAGAAATCAGAAGTCCTTTTGCCTATTTGGTGTGCAGTCTAGAGATTTTTGAAAGCACCTGTTTTGGTTTGTGATCTGGTTGTTTGTTCGAATTATCTTTTAGCTGCTGCTTAGGGAGCACTGCCCTTTGAAGGTGGTATACGAAACGAAAGCCCATAGATCTGCAGTGGTACCTCTGGTTGCAAACGGGATCCGATCCGGAGCCCCATTCTCAACATGAGCAGCGCGCAACCTGCACATGTATGCGGTGCGATTTGGCGCTTCTGCGCATGCGCAAAACGCGATTTCGCACTTCTGCGCATGCGCAATGCACCGAACCCAGAAGTAACCCGTTCCGGTACTTCCAGGTTCGGCGCGTTTGTAACCCATGCCGAACGCAACCCGCAGTGAACGCAACCAGAGGTATGACTGTAATAGGGTTGTATCAAAAGTTAGTCCTATTCAGAGTGGACGCATTGAAATTAATGGACATGACTAGCTTAGGTGCCGGCTCAGTCTGCTCTCCGGGTTCTGCTGTTGATGGTCAACTTCAGGCCTGCCGCCCCACTTTCTCTCTCTCTCTTCCTAAATGCCTTTAAATCAAATCTGGACCAGGCAGCTCTTCGATAGAGGACTGGTATATGTAAAGTAGGACACAAGGCCACCCCAGCAACTTTTCGGGGGGGGAACATCCCCCCAAGTACAGAACAATTCAATCAAATGCAGATTGGATAGCTCAATCAGCACAGCATGATTGATCTCAGGGCTGTGGGTTTGAGCCCCACGTTGGGCAAAAATATTCCTGCACTGCAGGGGGTTGGACTAGATGACCCTTGCGGTCCCTTCCAGCTCTCTGATTCTATAATAAAACATCCTCTCTTTATTTTATTTTTTTAGCCCAGCAGTGATGAGGCTATGTGCATTTCCCTGAGGAAAGAGTTCCAAAGGTTTGGGGCCACTACTAAGAAAGACCTGCTCCTAGTACAGTCATACCTCGTGTTGCGTTCCGCTCTTGTTACGGACTTTCAGCTTACGAACGCAGCAAACCCGGAAATGTTTACTTCCGGGTCCGCTGCCTGCGCATGCACAGAAGCGATCTGTGTGCTTCGTGCATGCGCAGAAGCGCTCGATCGCGCCACGCACATGCGCAGAAGAGGCACTTTAGTTGCGGACTTTTCAGGGTGCGAACAGCACCCCGAAACGGATTAAGTCCGCAGGTAGAGGTACCACTGTATGTGATTTATTTTGTGGTGACGGTTAACATGATAAAGAACATTTAAACTACACCATTATATTTCAGCTGCATCTTCTCTCTCTCTCTCTCTCTCTCTCTCTCACACACACACACACACACACAGAGAGAGAGAGAGAGAGAGAGAGAGAGAGAGAGAGAGAGAGAGAGAGAGTTTGACAGTGGAACACAAACCTTGGGAAGTTGTGGGTTTCCTTGGAGGCTTTTAAGCAGATGTTGGATGGCCACTTGTCATGGATGCTTTAGCGGAGATTCCTGCATTGCAGGGGGTTGGACTAGATGACCCTTGGGGTCCCTTCTGTTTGATCAATCCATCAACCACTGATGGATGATTTAGAAGAACTGTGTGTGCCCAGTATCCATATACAGCAGAGTTACATCTCAATGCAGCTCCTTCCTTGGAAGTGTCTTCAGGGTTGAAGGTACAGACAGGAGGCAATAAACAGTCATGGATGCCATAAAGATTCAGTCAAGTGTAGAGGTTTACTTGACAGGCATAAAAGCATATTGGTAGCAAATACATACAGACATTCACCCCTGCCGTGGTCAAGGCATGCT